>CATKUY010000269.1:0-151207 GCA_949802685.1 Dicyrtomina minuta
GGGCACAACCATATTATCTGCGAAAAGTAGGATGTGAATCATGCTGTAGCTATTAATCTTTGCTCCTCCAATGTTGCTTTCTGTAAGTACTTTTTCGATTTCGCATATGTAAAGGGGAAATAGTAATAGTGATAGTGGGTCACCCAGTAATAATCCAGTGGTTATTGGGATGTTTTCAGTATGACCATGGGTAAGTTGGATACATGTGTATGCGTGGAAGTATATGTCCTGGATACGGGTAATAACTTTAGTCAATACTCCAATATGATGTAGTTTTGCCCATAATTTGTTGTGGGGACGGAGGAAGAGGCGCGCTGGAAGTCGATCAAAAGTGCGTACAGTCGGCCTTTGGGTTTTTGTAATGCAATGTAAATAAGTCCAATGAGAGTAGAAATTTGGTCTTGGCAGCTCCTATTTTTTCAAAATCCGCCTTGTGCTTCTGGTAAAATTGAGTTTGTTTCTGCCCATTTAGTAGCTCGATTGTTAATAGGAGTAGTGTAAGTTTTGAACTATGTTATATAAAAGACTCACAGAAACATCCAACTTAGCGCAAAGATACTACCTGTGGCTAAAGAAAGGAGCTAAAGATATTAAGATGCTGCTATTTGAATCGCTACTCAGATACGTGGCAAAGATTATCATCGCAGAAGTAAACAGTAAAAGTGAGTACAGATAAGTGACAGGTCTTTATATAGGGGCTCGTGGATTCATACCAATTGTTTTTTAATATATTTTTTTATTTCAATTTATATAATTCAGATTTACCTATAAAATTTTTTAACCATAATTAACAAGATTCAGTATTGTATACTGAGCTGTAAGGCTATTGCAATTGTGCAATAGTGACTTAATAAAGTTTTTATCTCCTACAAACTGCTACAAAGAGGCAAAGAACACTTAGGCCAAAGATTCCAGATATAACTGAATAAAACAAGTAAGGACGATCTTCATCGATGCATCTCTCTAAAACAAGTAACACAAGCTGAGTAGTGAATATTAGGTAAAGCAAAAGAATTTTTAAGTGCAACACAAGTAG
Source organism: Dicyrtomina minuta (assembly GCA_949802685.1). NCBI lineage: Eukaryota > Metazoa > Arthropoda > Collembola > Symphypleona > Dicyrtomidae > Dicyrtomina > Dicyrtomina minuta. The sequence goes on from CATKUY010000269.1 coordinate 1,037, forward strand.
TAGCTTAACATTTTTGTACAACATTGTTTTTTTCCTTGACTTTTATTGCCATTTTAGACCTAAAGTTTGCATGCTAGTTCGTATTTGTTCCCTAACATTGCAATATGGTGGGTCTGTAACGACTGTAAAGTCTCACTCCCGTTCTTTCCGAAATAATCGTACGAGTATGGGGTTTTAGCATATGCCTAACGAGAGTGGACATACAACAACTATCTCATCATGAAGAATTTTTTAAGGCCACCTTTTTTCTTTGAATATAGATATTAACTCAATTCTTAAAGGCCACCTTGCTTCTATGAATATAGAAATTTACCTAAATGTTCCAAAACGGGTAAAATATATTTTTATTGAGTTTGGATGAAATTAAATTGCAGTCAAAAATTATCCTTAAAGTAGCTAGTTTGTTAAACGTTACTGCAGAAGTAGACCAAGAAAATAAAAACTACATAAAAGTGACCAACAAAAGTCAAGCCATACTCCAATAGGGTCTAGCAGAACTAACCTAAAATCCACTACCATGGTAAAAACTTAGGCTTCCGTGTTGCATACCAAAGCGAGATTACCAGTAACATTGTAACTTATATTAATCTAGAACCAATTTGATTTGTTGTACATAACCACATGTAGACTTACTAGGAAATTAGGATAATACCATTGAACAAAATAGCGGAATGGTGAGTAAAAGGTTGAGTGTATTCTGTATCTTTCTCGAGATGATGTTGACTGGATGTCTGGAGAGCGACTGTGCTTCGTCTTTCTCTCTCTCTCTGATGAGCAAGTGCGGTCCACACTTGCGATAATGTGAAGCTACAGCGGAGGCTGACTTCTAGTATGCCAATCGACTTATGGCAGAAAGAGGTTGAATGCCAATTGACTTATGGCAGGAAGGGGTCCGAGATAAAGCTCGGGTATGTAGGATGCTTTACAGTAAGCAGAGCACGACTGTATTAAATTAATGAGCAGAAAGTCTTGAGCCTACTGTCGGTTTGAGAGTTGATAATAAACTGATTTTATTCGGGTTCAGATAACGTCTTAAATACTAAACTGCAAAGATGGGAAAGTATGTGATTGTACGTAGAACATTTAATGAGAATAAAGTGACATTAATTAAAATGTCTATCAAGTAAGTGACAGGAAATTTTAGGTTTATGATTTTCAGAAATCAATATGAAAAATAATGAAAATAATAATTATTCGGAATTGTTGTTTTGATTTTATAATAAAAAGGATGTAAAATATTAATGAGGACAACTGGCTTATGTCTTATACATGGACCGTCATAAATTTGTGGTTTTGGACATCGACGTGTGATAAAACAAAGACATGTCTCATTAAAGGTATGTTGTGCACAAATGTCAATGTGAGTTATTGCTGTTGACATTCTTAAAAGCGTCGTGGTTTTTACTATCCTGTACTCCTGTTTGGCTACTTCTGATGGGACGAGAACGCGATGACGAGAACTCGTCCATCGTATAGGATTATAATGGGTGACTACTATGTACTCACTACGATGCATAGTATGCATAGTACTGTATATGCATGTACCTCAAATGGTGCATGCATATAGGTATGTATAATCACATGAAACCGTTTGAGTATCATGTGATTTCTTATGAATTATATGTGTGATTCAAAACACTCCTCCCCCCCCCGTTGATCAGACAGGATCAAGATAAGATTAGCCATGTTTTGTGATGGAGTATATGAATTCCATTAAGTATTAATCATGGATGTCCATCTGTAATAGATCTAATACATATTTGATAACATCGAACATAAAAAGAAGCAATGAAAAAAAGGGCCAAGATCTATACTGAGTTAATTAAAATTTAATCGACAAAATTAAAGAAGTGAAGAAACAAGTCAAGGAAAGGCTCAGTTTAAAAAGGTTAAACAGAAAGAGAGATTGAGATTTCAAAGGTTGTAACAGAAATTTTTAACAAAGTAAATGTTAAAATGTTGAACCTATTATTTTTATACAATCTTACGCAATATTAATTTTAAACTCCCGATAAGGGTTATCAGGATTACAAGAAAGAGAACGATGGCGATAATGCCTCTTGTAAACCATAAAAATATCCCAAACCCGGTAAAAGAGAATAAATTAAAACCTTTGTTATGATCAGGTGGCGTATATGAAACTGCAACATGTTCATCCTGGTCGTTAATGTTTGCCAGATAATGTAATTGTCCTTTGATTTGAATAGGAACTTGATTCTTGGCACATTTAAGGTGGCAAGAAAAATCTACATCCGGCGTATCTATTTTGATTGTGAGTTGGTAGGTGACAAAGGTCTCCGTCAACGAAATAGGTATAAAGAATCCTTGGTTTGGGCATTCAAGAATGGCAACGCTGTTGCTCTTGTCGACCTTGGCTTGTAAGAAAAGGGTACTTCCAGAAATGCAATTGTAGCAACCTACCAATTTGATAAATTCTGCTTCGCAGGATGAGTCCTGAATTTGTTTAACAAGTTAAAGGTTCTCTGTAGACAGTTGTATCTCTAGTAACGTGTTGCTGGATGATTCGAAGACGACAACATCCCCACGTGGAACCAGAATTCCAGATTCTAGGTGCAGAGGTAAGGGGTTGACCTTCATCAGTAGGTTGGGATCGATAAGGGATGAAATGCATATGACCCCACTGTTGTCTGCTATAGGTCGAATTAAGTTATTGCTGGCAATACAGTTTGGGGTGATTGATTTTGCATCTTCTTCAGTATCGCATGCGATCTCACCTAGTCGTTGTAAGGTGGATTCACCTCGTTTGTTGCATAGAATCATTGCGGAAGCGCTTCCTTTTGATATGATACATTTGAAGAGTAATGGTATGGGTGGCATTGAAACTGCTATCAGGTTGAACTTAATGCCATTTAGTGTGGTGGGAACACCCATTACTAATCGTGTTGTATCAGTGTTGGTAGAATTTCCGAAGTTAGATATAACCTTTATTTCGGTAGAAAAATTTTATTCTGGACATTCATAGACAGGAAAGACCTTATTTGTCGGATTATCCAACCAGAGGCGTATAAACTGACAGTCTTCTGTGAAGATCCAGGAACATGTAAAGATGCGTAGGTTTCTGCAGCTGGACCAACTTTTATGGAGAGTCAAGTCTATGAAATCCTTAATGGTGTCATTAATTCCAAATTTGTCACATTTGTCTCTATGAAAATTGGCATCAGAATATAAGTTATAACATTTTATGGAACTTTGACATTTTGCAACTGCCCTTAGGGCATAGTAAAGAAGTTCCTTTTTACATTGTAGTGCCACGGATTTTGTTTGAATGGTAACAGTTCCAAGAAGTTTGTTATGTGAATCATCAATTCGAAAACATAAGCTTTGGTCTATAGGTCTAAAAGCGATCCTAGTATTGACTTTTACTACACAAGTGGTATGATCTCCAGTAGTATGACATTCATTAGTGGCGGCAGCCATCGAAGCGCTGTTTGAGCATCCTAGAGCGAGAGGTAAACACCATATCATCTAGATGACTGATAGTTGTGGAATAGGTAAATATAGTGCTCGTCTTGGTTTGGATGGCCGTCTTCCTAATAGAGTTGTGGTAGATTGGTATGGTTGACGGGAATGGTCAATCATGGGAACTCCGATTTTTTCATCTGATCCTTGTGTTGACACTAATTTGTTTCGCTTTCCTTGTTTGCGTGTAACACATGCTTGCATGAGCTTACGTATAGGATAGCATAGCCACCAAGATATCCGCATTAATACTCGAGTTACATAGAAGATAAAGACGATTATGGTTGATATAACCAACCCCAGTATAGGCAATATTATGTACTGGTAGTAGTCATAGCAACTGACGTTACCCCAACGTTCTAAGCACAGGTGACATTTTATCAGTGTACATATGGGTATTTGAGGGCAGGTCATAGTCTTAACAATTATTACGTCTACGTCTGGCATCTATATTTTAATGGTGTAATTTTCTGTATTCGCTAACATATGGTTTGTTAGATAGACTTCTGTTTTAGATGAAGTTGGAATCACAGATATATAACTTGGATTTTTCTGAACTTGAATGTAACGAGCTGTAATCCCAGGTGTTGTGACATAGATTCTATAGGGCTTGCAAGTTAGTTCACAATCTTTACATTTCTGTGGGGCTTGTGGACGACTAAAATCCTGTTTCTTTGTCATGACATACATGTGTCTCCAACAATCCGGGTAACAGGGTTCATCTAGGGTATGTTTTTCGTGCATTACTGTTTCCTTGTTATAAGTAAAGTTACACGATGAACCCTTAAAGTCTAGGTTGCATTCTATGTGTTCACAAAATTGATCATCACCGTTGCGTTGTCTCTGTTTGCAAAGATCCTGAGGACAATGTCCTATGTATGTGTACGAGCTAAATTTCCGTAATTGAGCGTCCTGTCGTATATGAATAGATGACATTGGAACGGCAGTATTTTCTGTAATTATTACTGGAATGAAATCGATTTTCTCAATAAAATGTCTGCATTCTTTTAATTTATATCCATCCACTGCACACAGAGATGACTTGACTCCTTTATGTTGAATTTTGGACATATCCATTACGGAGTCGACTCTCTGGCATTTTAAATGGTCCGGAGTCAAAAGTGTATAGCTTTGACATCTTTCATCAGGTGGTAGACAAGACTGGCCGTCTTAAGAAACCATAGGCTTTGGGCGCATACATTGTTTTGTACGAGAAGCAGACCATTTCATTATTCTGGATATGCAGCCAAGTAGTTACATTATGGCAGATAGGAATTTCTTGATATGTATCCCATCTTGTTTTGCATGGTTAAAACTTAGCCGCTAGTTCTGGATGACGCTCAAAGCTTGCTCCAACAGGTCCAAGGATGATAAGCACAAGGGCAGCTACAGTCATTAAAGCTGTGGTGAGGCCAGTGCTTCTATCAGCTATGTTCTGAGTCCTTTGGGCCTTAGATTGTCTGCGGTATAGGTTGATGAATGCTCGACGGTACTAACGATTACTGGCCGCGTATATTCAAAGATTCAGGCAGGGTGAAATCTAAACTAATACTAATGCCAAACCATGTACATACTGCGGTAATGTTTCTGCAGGGTCAGTAATTTTGAATATCATTATTGGTAAGAAGCAGATATTATAGCTTAACACGATTCTGCTAATCATTTCCGTTAAGTCTCCATGACCTCATGTTTGGCTTAAAGATCGGATTTTTCTTATAGATAATTGTACATGTATGAAGATCCGTGTATAGCAGTAATAATTTGTTATCATTGGTAGAATGACTATAATGAAAAGTAAGATATTCTTTAGATTGTGACCGTGTTCATCGGCAATAATGGTGCAGGTTATTGAACTGTCGGTACGACGTCCTAGCGTTCCCCAAATGCTGAACATAGGAAGTGACATGAGGAAATAACTCGTGGTCCAAGCCCTGAAAATCATGATTAATATACTTTGTCGGGTAATTATATAGTCGTACAATGCGTTATGGACGACTCGTACATATCGGTTGATTGTAATTAGCGTAATTGTGAATAACGTGATGGATGTGTTTGAATAGTGTAGTACTAGATATATTCGACATAAAGTTGGCCCGTGTAGAAAGTTTGGCTTCAGATATTTTACTGCATGGTCAAGTATGTAGAGCATGCATGTGATCAAATCAGACAGATGAATACTCATGTTAAATTAGGTAATTGCGATTGTCCGTAACCTGGGGTCCAGTGTAAGAGCAAGAAATGACATTTTTTTTCCAATTGCTCCTAAGACTGCACATAGGATGGCTATGACTCCGAATAGGATGTACGGTTGTGGTTCAGGGATAGTAGGCGCGGTTAAGTCAATTGTACTAGTATTCCCATACATGGAAGAGTAATCAGATAGGTTCCATTCCTGACCTTGAACCTTGTTGTTGACATAGTGGATTGAGGGTGGATTGAAGTGCCATGTTAGGCTGTCCAGGCTTAGATCTGGTAGTATTTTCTCGGAGAATTCTTGTAGTTGACGTAATTGGTCAGCGTTCGATGTCAGTATGTTGTCTGCACCTTGAAAGTTGGTTCCGTTATCAGAGTACATGTCTGACGGGCGACCTCTACGAGAGATAAAACGTCTGAATGCAAAAAGGAATTTCTCACTGGACAATTCGGATACTAGCTTAAGGTGTATTGCTCGAGAAGTCATGCAGGTGAATACGCAAATCCATGTCTTAAATTTGGCAAGTCGTCGTCCTGAGAAGTTTCTGATGAGGTAAGGTCCTGCTAGGTCCACTTCTGTATAAAGAAATGGTCTGGACGCCAGTACTCTTGATGGAGATAGTTGGGCCATTATTTGTTGATTTTGACGAGCTCGGAATCGGAAGCATATCAAGCATTTGTCAATCACAGATTTGATGCACTTGTTACCGTTAGATATCCAGTATTTATTACAAATGTGATTGTGCACCGTTTGTTTGCCTGCATAAATGAGACGATAATGGCAGTCCAAAATCATTGCTTTGATTAATGGGTGGTCTCCGGGAATGACCATGGGATGTTTAATATTATAATTCAGGTCGGCATTTGCTTATCTTCCCCCAACCCTTAAACGTTGATCTCCATCGATGAATAAACATAAAGATCTAAAGTGACGACTGGTTATAGTCTTGTTCTGGGTCAACTCCGCAATTTCGGATGCATGTGTCTCTTGTTGGATCTAATGAATGATGTAGGATTCAGCAGTATTCAGTTCTAATATTCAGAATGGGTGGACTGATTTCAATTGTAACGTTTCAGCTGACCCGATTCAAAGTAAAAGTGCTACAACGTTGATTGCTTTTTTGCACGATGAGATTTTGAAAATCTTTTGTAATACATAATTGGATTGTTTCCGTGTTGTAGATAATGTGACCACTGGTTTCTTTGCTTCGTCAGAGTTATTCTGGCTTGGGTTGAAGATAGGTGCATTATATGTTAAATCTGAAAGCCACGTTGGTCTACACTATGAGAGCCCTGGTGGTCTAGTGGTGTCGAGCAAGACATAGCGCCTGAGGCTCTTAAAGTTGATCTTAAACGCCGGGCTCTCTACATGTGTGGCGACCTATGTCATTAAAGGCTTACTTGCCTCTGTGTTAGTACGGGGTAAGCTAGTCACACGAGGGTTTGTGTTCTGAGAATTGATCAATTGATTAGAAACACCAAACCCCTTACAAATACTGACCTTTGACCTTTGACCACCATAGAGGGTGAGACACAAGTTCAGCAGGATCAATTCCTCGACTGGCACAGTCGGCAGGATTGTGTTCGGATCAGACATGTCACCACATGTCTGATGTAGAATGCTAATGAATTTGAGTAATTCTGTTGGCTACAAAAGCTTTTCAGCGAGTCGGAGAACGGTAGATCCAGTTTAGGCATACAGTTAAATCAGTCTGAAAGAATGTTTTCAGGTTTAGTAGAGTCCAACAAGTCTTCAGGTGTTGAGCTAACTGAGTAAGTAGCACAGCGCCTAAGAGTTCTAATCGGGAAATGGTCACCTTTTTTAAAGAGGCCACCCTAGTTTTTGATACAATAGGTCTGCAGACGGCAGATTCTCCTTGGACCCCACAAACATAGAGGCAGGCAGTGTATGCCTTTTCACATGCATTGGAGAACCCATAAAGTTCCCACGTACCAATCTTAGTAAACTGTAGGAATCGTGGAATTACGACATTTTTCTGCTGGTGCAGTGTAGAGGCGTATGACATCCAAATCGCTTAAATGTGGCTAGGAAGCAGATCATTCTAACCTAGCTTTTTGGTCCAGATTTCTTGCATTAAGATCTTGGCCTTCAGTATAAAAGGTAAAACTAGTCCAAGAGGGTCAAAAATCTTGGATGTCTGATAGAATAGTTCGTTAAGTGTGTTTCTTTTCAAGAATTAAATGAACCTTGAATGTAATGGTATCTGTGGAAGGTTACCAAATCAATCCAAGAGTCTTGACGGTGTCAGTGTTGTCAAAACTCAGGGGAACTTGAGTTTCTCTATAGTCTGCAGGGATGGACGTAAGTAATTCTTCAGAGTTGGACGACCATTTCTTAAGGTCAAAATGGGCACCCTTCAGCATTGTGATGAGTTGATGTTGGACTTTCTCGGCAGTCTCAACGTCATCATGGCTGGCCATGTAGTCATCGACGTAAAAGTCCTTGCGGAGAGCTTCAGCACCGAGTAGGTAATTTTTCTCTTCGTCATCAGCTAATTGATGTAAAGTGCGGCACGCAAGGTACGGACTACTGCTACAACCGAATGGAATTGTTTTAAAGATACAAAACAGGAGAGGATCTGATGGGGTCCGACGCCAGACGATCCTACAGTATATCAATTGAGATGGATGTACCAATATTTGGCGGTACATCTTAGCAATATCAGCTACGATGGCTTTCATGCGTAGTCGAAACTTCAAGAGTTGCTCGAACAGTAGGGGTTGAATAGTAGGTCAGGGTGTCAAGATGTTGTTTAATGAAATGCGATTAGAAGTTTTTGCAAAAGCATCAAAAACGATACGTACCTTCGTAGAAGTACATGATTCCTTCGTGGTGTGATGTTGAGGTATCATGTAAAATGGCTGTTTATCTTAAATCGCACCTTCCCATTCTTCAGATAAAATCATCTGATCTAAGGCAAGATATTCTTCTAATTGATCGTTGTACGTTTTATAAAGTTTAGGATCCTTAAAAAGCCTCTGATTAGTGCTGTACCAGCGCTTGATGGCAAGATCTATTTTATTTCCAATGGTTGGATGATTTTTACGGAACGGCCACTTGACCTCATATTGGCCGTTGGGTAGCCGTCGTACGTTCTTTGTAAAATGTTCTTCGCAAAAGGCTTCATCTGGAGTAAAAAATTTCTTATACGGTAGCTCTTCAATGGTCCAGAATCTCTTTATGTCAAAATGTGCACGTTGAGCAGTGTTGAGATGTCGTCTGAGATTAGAAGGAGCTTAGGATTTTTCCATCACTATGAATCCTAAAGATGTCTCATACAGACTGGGTTGCCCATTATAGCCTTGTATTTTCACAGCCCCAGATTCCCAGATTTGCTCGACCACCGCAGATCCAAGCAGTTTATCGATAGGTTTCGGTTTTGAAAATTCGGTGGCAGCCAATAAAACAGTATTGATGTAGACCCATGATTTTGTATTGATAAGGTGGCTTGGAAGATCACTAGTAATTTCCGGCAACACGAACGCCTCTATGTGTAGCATCTGTTTTCCTGGAAATTTAGATTTAATGGTAATTTGGGTTTTACCTGACGATTGCAGAGTTCGACCTCCTGCTATTAAAAATTCTTCATCAGTTTCCTTAAGGATTAAGTCTAATTTAAAGGACAATTTTTCAGTAATAAAAAAGATATTAGACCCTGTGTTTAGTAATGCTCGGGCTCTAGTTTGATGTACATTGTGGAGAACATCAACTCCTGCTGTGGGTAGGAGACCGACATCTAAGAGTCACTAGCTTTAGATTTGGTGGAATGTAGAGTTGGTCTGCATAGGTTGACCACGATGTTTGGGAAGTGAAGAATTAAATAGTGTTTTTTTTTACATTTTCGACAACGGAAGTTTGAGTTACAGTCCCTCACGTTGTGGTTTCCAAGACAGTTAAAGCATTTTTTGTTCGACAGAACAAAATCTCTGCGGTGCTGATTGTATGATGTAGTGAATTTTGAGCAGGTCAGGAGGCGGTGCCCTAAAGCTGAGCAATATTCGCATTTTTAAGCGGATTCACTCTTGTGCGTTGAAGTACCTGGATGAGGAGATTTCTCTCTGGAGGGGGATCGCTATGTCGCAGTGGTTTTAAATGATGAACTTTGCTTCTTTTTAGTGGTACCAACCGACTTTTTATTAACTGCCAGTATTGGTCTACGCTTTGTCTTGCGTGAACGTCTAGATGCTGCTGAGTCGCAGAAAGTCCGGCTAGTGGTGGATGCCCCTGATGTATATCCGTCACTATCTGTAGTAGTATGAAACAACACTCGTTTTTCTTCTGTAGAGGGTGTGCGGTGTGTTCGTACCTTTGCAGTAGTTGGTGAGCTATTTGCTTTAATATCTTGAGTTGCTGCTACATTCTTTGCTTGTTTTTAAAAAAATTGAATGCATGTATCCAAGGTAGGAATTCTAGAATCTGGGAGTGATTAATTAAATTCAGAAATAGTCTTTCTGTCTAATCGGGCCATGATGAAATAGAGATATAGTACATCTGCTTCAGAAACGCCTCCTAATTGTATACCACCAAGTTGAGCTCTTGTGGTCCGTATAGTATTTACCAGATTGTGTAGGCCATTTGATGACTGGCTAGATAGAGTTTGGAATTGAAGAAGTGGACGGATCGCAGCATGATCTTGTTCACTTGGTGAGTCGTATCAGTCCTCCAATCGTTTTCATGCTATTGGTTAATTGTCATCCGTAATCTCCAGATCATCAATGCTAGCATTAGCAGGGCTGTCACGGAACGCATCAGTGAGTAACCGTAACTTGATGACTGCCGCATAGTTTGCTAAGGATGAGACTATGGCAGTAAACCGTGCTTTAAATGACTGCCAGGGATTGTGCAGTCCCTTGAATCGAGGTAAACTAATTTTTAGAGTTTCGAATTTACTTGTTGTCTTCATGCTCTGGTTCCGTTGTGCTATCTTGGTGAGCTCAGTTCAAGCGTAATGGGAGATGTCATCTATCTTTTCATGCTTGGATAGAGCGACTTTTCTATGCTTAATCCCTTGTTCTGCTGAGTCATCTTCGTAATGCTTAAAGCAGTTGATATATTGGGCTGATATATCAGGTCGCATGTCTAGTAGGTCCTGAAAGAATATCTATACTTCGACTGGATTAAGGATAGTTGTGTTGGCTAAGTGGGCGTCTACCCTGGTTTTGTATAATTTTACAGACTTCAGGATAGCGACATGACAAAAGGCATGATTCTTTTGTGCGTCTGTTGTCATGATGACTGGTATATCAGTATCCTCTAATGAGAGAGATAGGGAACGTGAGGGTTGCTTTTTATCGTTCTCCTTGTCTTCTTCGTCGTTGTCTCCTTGGTCGTCTTCTTTTTTGGGTTCTTCGTAGTTGACTCCTAAGTCGTCTTTACCAGAGATTGAAGAGCCTCCACTAGAATCACCAGGGTCGTCTCCACCACCTGTGGTATTTCCTGTGTTGTCTACTTGAGTCTGATTAGATTTGGACCGTTGAGTTTCAAACCGTCTGAGTTATCGTTAGGTCGAATAGTTTCTTCAAGATTTGATCCAAGATCATCACCAAGGTCGGTTTCTGATTCAATTGTATAGAATTCTTGTACCTCTGACTCAGTAGGGTTTGACTGATATCTAGAGTCGGCTAGTGTATCAGATCGTCTGCCTTGAAATGGTAACTAAGATTTTACGTATGCAAAAGTGTAAGTCTTGGGATCTTTGCTTGAAGTATTTGCGACAGAAATTTCTGTGAATAGACTAGGTGATGAATGTGGAGTGGCGATGTAACTAAATTCAATAGATATAAAGTCTTTAAGATTATTTACTTCTTGTGGTTGATGTACACTCAAGTATTCTTCACTAAAACTTAGGTACAATCAAGATCTTTCACTATGTTTTTCCCAAGCAGGCTATGATTCTTAAAGGGTCGTTAAGATTGTCCGTTTGGTTTCGTGTCCTTAGTAAGGGGTGACCACAAAATCCTCTTGAAATTGTTCTTGTGTGTCTCTGACGAGCTGATCAAATTTCACTCTATTTGAACTTTTCCTTGGTTCAGTGGCTTTTTTCTTGGATGACGATGATGATGGTTGGGTTTTCTTAGTACCTTCCTTCCGACGTCTTGGTTTGGCTTCTACAGGGGCTAATAGGACAGCAGGGCTTTGTTCACTTTCCTTGGAATTATTACTTCTCAAAGACCTCGGCTGAGGTTTGGCATTGTCCTTGGGCATGTCATGGTTCTCATGTTTACTGAGTTATACGTAAGTCCTCCCACCACGAAAGAAGATAAGGTATCACGAACCGATGATATGATTAGGCTCCAAGTAAGTCACGAGTTTTTGAGTGAAAATAAAACACACACACACAAAAAAATGGATTCCTAGGGGCCCCTTGCGTGGCGGGAAAGAATAAAGGAGAGGTTAGGACACAGGACTAGGAGCTTCGAAGTAGTTATCATCCTCAATAGATGTCCAAACGATCAGATCAAAAAAGAGAGCAATGACAAGGAATCCAAAATGTCCGATGAATGGGGCACACGTAGGCTAGTATTCTATTACGGGATATGATTTCTTGAATCTGACGATTACTAGCAGCCAAAGCTCGCTCACGTTCAAATAATAATTGACCTAGGGTACGTTCTGATCGTGAGGATACAGCAACAGGCGGAGAGGCGCTTTCCGGCGTTGGGATACTAGGTGATTGGTCTATAAACGGGGATCACCAGTAAGGAGAGCAGGAGCACTTGACCTTAAATGTTAAGGATTGGGAGCACCAGGTGGCGACTGCGCGATTACGGGCAATAATGGCTTTACGGTTGCGTTCCACCTCGTTCACAGGCGTAGGTTGCAGTTGAGACAATAGAGAGCGCTTGAAGTGTTGCTGCACGACGTGGGCGTGGAGCACACTATGCTAGTATGCACGTTTGCGTAGCTGGGACAAAGGGAACGGATGTAGACAATCCTGGATGTGAGGGACAATAGCCTTAGGATAAGTGCCGTAGTGTGTTGTAGTATGAACGTCGTGGTCCCTTTCTTCTTCGTTGTACCAGTGGAAGGAACAGTGACAATCCTCTTGAAGAGTAGGTAAGATGACTACAGGTTGCGTGGTTGTGGACAATGAGGGGTTATCTGATAATTGTGACATCAATAGTTAGGGCAGTCTTTAAGAATCGGAAACGGGCATTAACTTGCGATTTTCCAAAATAAATACTTCGTTGATGATGAAAGCCAAGACGAGGATGATAATGATGCACGTAAAAATAATAACCCACGCAAGAAGATCAGAAGGAGCGTTCCAGTTGATATTGTACCAAGACATAGAAAGCTGCTTTTCCTCACCTAATTCAATTTCGTGGGGCCAGATGATAGTCTTGTGACTTTCCACAAAGTTCCCCTGTGACCAACGGGCGTAGCGAGATTCCAGGTATAAACGTCGTTTGTAGAAAGAGTGGACGGTAGTATGCTGGCAGTTCCGAATATTTCGAGCTTCGGTAAAAACAAGAAGGCCGTAGGTAGTGCAGCAAACTCCAGGAATAGACGAATGCCTAGTCCACTCACAGCAGACGCAGTCCACGTCTGGATGCGGCAAAAAGGGTTAAGTATGGGCAAACCAGTTGTTGCGATTGTCGGTGGTACTGTCTGGAATCAAGGATAATGGAAGCACTGGCGGTAAGATCTCCCAGCGCATACTCTGGATGTTTTCAGGTGGAATCCCAGGAACGTAGATCAAACGAAAGACACCGCCGTAGGAATAAAATTTGGCGTAATCCTCAGTTGTGTATAGCCGTAGGGGAAAATAATCTTCGGCAAGTTTGTCCTGAATTAATTCTTAGATGACCTCGTCCGGAGGCAATGGTACAAATGGGGCTTCGTAGAGTAGTTCGTGCCCAGTAGGAACAGGTATTGGAAGAGCGACAACTTCAACGTGATCAACTTCAATGTCCTTAGAGTTGTTGCCTTCTTGGTCAAAAGGGGCGTCGAGTTCTGCAAAAATACCAGGGGCATAAGCAGCTAATTCGTCGATACCAGGAGCGGCGTCACCGAGCGTAATAATTGAATTACTGGATTCGCGTGAGCGTGGTGACCGTGTTGATGATTGGTCTGATGAACTGGAATCAGACCAAGTCCTACGATAGACTTCACAGGAGCGGGAGAAACCAGGGGATTCACAATCTACTTATTTGGAGTCGTCAATAGAACCAGGCGGAAACGATGGCAACGAAGATCCGGAATCGATGTCAATGGAATCGTCAGAAAGCGTCACAACTGGAATAACAGCAGGAGAGATCTCCAATCTTAAGTCCTCAGCAAACGGGCTGAACGGTGTCGGAGGTTGAGCGACGTCGGACACGGGTGACACGATGCAGACAATTAAATCGCAGGAATCGTCACTGGAAATGACGATTGTTAGTGTGGGCGATGGGGTCCGAGGAGACTTATTCCCTCTCGCACTTGACATAGGTAGAAATAGAGTGATGATAGACGTGCGGGTAACTCCACGGATAAAGAAACGTCCCGTCGGATTCTTTAAAGCACCAAATCTTCCAGCGGCGTAACCGGTGTCGCAAATAGCCCTGGAGCCTTATTTTATATTTCAAAAATAAATGAGAACAATCCTAAATGTGGCTTACCAATTAGCGGGGAAACCAACCGTAATGAGTTAAAACGTAATTTGATCTGTTAGCGTCCAAGTGGAACTCAAAGCACATGCAATCGTCAACAGGCAGCGGCGGCAGGATATCAGCGGCGTCTGAGGGTCTGGCGTGAGCAGACTGAAAGTAAGTCATGAGCCGCGGTGGCTCCGATGAAAAACACAGGCAGCGGCTGAAGTTGTATAGACGCCATGGAGACGTGAATTCTGTTTAAAGGCCTACATAGTTCAGAGTATTACTCAGTCTTCGAGAAGTTATCAATATTCTCAGGCAAAGAGCGCTCGGTCTATCTTCAACATTCTAATTATGGCAGACCATTCCAATGAGACATGCTTTGGTCCGTGCTGAGGCAATGGGAGTAGGAAGAGGATAGGGAGTGAAAGGGAAACAAGGCCGGGAGCCAGCAGCGGAGGAGAAAGATAGTACTATGGAGCAGCGTCAACCCATGACTTGAGATTCACATAGAACTACCACTACTCACCCACACGCCGACCACCAGCCATGCACCCTCCCCCGCCACCCTCCCTCCACTCCCATGCCAGCACTGGAAAAGACATAGCTGGATGATCCACCGTGAGAACTCGTGTTAGAAAAGCTCGTATATATATGTAAACATATATTTTTCACTCATTGCCTTCCGTATCTCATGTAAGCCGTTCACCCCGAGACCACGAAGTACTCCCTCATATAGACCAATGCAAACACTATGGTTCGCTTTCCCCAATGAGTAAGTATTGCTACTGTATCTTTATCACAAAAATGCAGTAATACTGTTGTTGTGGCATTCTTGGATGTTAATATGCATGACCGCGGTATGTAATTTGTGTTACCCACAAATAGCTGATCATTGTTCTCCAGCCCCTGTATCACACCTTGAATGTGGTAAGGCTCAGAAATATAAAGAAGTAGGAGTAAGGTGGGGTGTGATCATCAAAAAGGTGCGATAGACATGCTTGTCGCACTAGCATTCCGTCGCGAAAACCTATGAGTGAGGAAGCCGCTGCACGAGTATGGTGTATGTTAATTTGGGTTATGTCAACATAGGGCAGTCCTGTCTTTGGCTTCTCCAATGTGACCCAACCCGGGTGTTTGTGGCAAGCTTAGATTGTAAGCCCCCTCCGTGGAGTTCTTTCCCTTCTTCTCCTCACTACCCTCGGATGATGAGACTACCTCTATGAATCAGATTTGTCCAATACTATAGTAGAGTAGATGTTTGCAGTTTGGGGGGCAAGAGACAGTAAATGATGAACTGCTATGATCTTTGTGTGCCCTTTAATGACACCACCTATTTGGCTCTGTATATCGGCATTATTAATCCTTTGTGTGGTGTTGAGCATTGGGTTTTGACTTTCCTAATTTTTTACAAAAGTTAGAAAATGTAACATTGGCTCCTTCTACCCAAACTCTGAATCTCTTAGTGTTAACTTTCTTTGGCATAAATAGTTTTTAGATTTAGATATCTATAAATTAATATTTATAAATCCACGTATGCATTTACTATGTTTCGCAAATACCGTAAACATTTTACTACACGCTTACCTTATAATATGTGACATTCCTAATTGTAGCAAACAAAACAAATCAATGCCATATATGTTATCTTACATCAGGTGCCTAAAGTTTTTATTTTTAGCCTTCCTTATATATAAAGGAAGATTTTAAGAAAGATGAATGTAATTGAAATTAACTTATGACCAAACATATACGTGATTACTGATCATATTTAAGAATATAATATTATTATTTTAGTTAGCTAAATGTTTTTATATATGTTGGTGTACAGTTGAATAGTATTTTAACTTACCTTATATTTGCATTAAATTAGAGTTTAGGTAATTAAGGCAAAAAACTTACCTGATAAACGTTATGAAATCTTCGTAATTTAAAGTATTCTATGTTTTTAAATAGTCAGAGGAATGTTCTGGTGCACATGTATAATCACTGACTGGTTAAATTTTATTCATGATTTTCGCAGTATATTACAGTAATTATTTTTTTACTGGTGTCAAAATAAAAATTTGCTTAAACAACAATAATTCAAAAATTAAAACCAACAAGTTTATTTGTTCAACAATATTTGAAGTACGGTAAGTCGTAACATCCAATTATTGAAATTAGTACCTGTAGAAACATATTTTTAATTTATATAAAATCAACTACAAGTTGACTTTTGAATTCACCGCTTGTATTTTTACTTATCATACAGACGACGAACAAAACAATCCGTTTAAACAGATAGTTTGGTCATTATTTATGTCGTACTGTCGTTTTGTTGGGATTGGTGCTGGTTGTGGTACTTAAACTGGTAATGGTAATCTAAAAGAGAGGTGGAAGAGCAGACCATACCTATCGTTACAACTAACACGAATTTATGATCAATTATGTTGTGATAACACCTCAACTCTCTCTCTACCACACTCATCATTTTTATTTTCTACTTTATGTTTTCAGATTCTACCTCTATGCCTTTGTTACTTCTATGCTTACTCAAGCACTTCTATTTTAGACAGCAAATGGTGGGTTTTTTTTTAAGTTAACAGGATGATTGGATTCTTACCTATAGGTGACTTGTTGTCATACAGGTTCAGTTTACTTTATATGTGACTTACCTATAGGTGATTTGTTGTCATACAGATTCAGTATATGTGAATTACCCATAGGTGACTTAAGTTAACAGGATGATTGGATTCTTACTCATAGGTGATTTGTTGTCATACAGATACAGTTTACTTAATATGTGAATTACCTATAGGTGATTCGTTGTCATACAGATTCAGTTTACTTTATATGTGGCTTACCCGTAGGTGATTTAAGTTAACAGGATGATTAGATTCTTACACATAGGTGATTTGTTGTCATACAGATTCAGTTTACTTTATATATGACTTACGGTTGTTATCAGTCAAAATGGATAGATAAATAAATATTACTGAGAATTTATTGTCGTAGAATGCCTTTTTAAATTTTAATACTAATAAAATAAAACTCAAAGGGATAAAAGTTTTAGAGAGAGAACGTAAAAATTTTATTTACACTGGTACACAATCGTACTTGCCTAAACGACACAGTAACAAACATACATTAATTAATTTTTTTTTATTTTAATGCTGTTTCAATTTTTTTATTTTCATTTTTTTTATTTAATCAATGAATTTATACAACGTTTTTATCGGACGTTTAAAGCTCGTTAAGTTTAAAAGTAGTTACCAAAAAGTTGTCGGGCGACTTTGGAGAAGTCTGACTAAGTTTTACTAAATAGGTAAAAATAAAATTCAAATAAATCTTTCTGTCCGTTGTCCGCCATTAGCTTCCCGCTGTCCCATTGAATGCTAATAAATTAATGTTTTTCTCTGCGAGCTGTAATATATGGTTTAGAAGTTATGATTTTTAAGTGGATAATTGGTTAAAAGGTCTTATTTTAATCCGTATTTTGTACTTGCTAACTCTATCGATATTCAGCGGAAATTAAATACTGCCAGCTGTGTGTTTAAAAGTAATTAATGTGTAATGTTTTAGGCATTTAAATATAAAATGGTAATAGTTAGTTAAATGGTATTAATACCTAATTATTTAAAATAATCAGTATTTAGATATAATCCTCAATCCATTCAAATCAGTAGATTAATCTGGGAGCTGACTGACGGCGGTAACTTTTTATGAAAATATATTCACAAATCTATCTTTTTCACAAAAAACAGTGAAAGAATGGCTTCGTACCAAATCAGTTTAAATAACACCGTAATAATGTTCAACTAACTAGCTGTTTTATTTTTTAATAAAATTGTCTTTCTCTCGCGTAGATGTAACTTTTTAATCGTAGTTAAAACAATAAAATAATGATATCACATTTACAAGCGGAAATCAGAACTGTACTAAATTATAAACAATAGTACGAATAAAAATATGACTTAACAGTAATATGGGGTATTACTCTTTAATGCTAAAATCGGTATTAAAAAATTGCAAATATAAATTTAATAATAACTTTTAAAAATTAAATGTAATAAATTACAATTTTAAATCATTTTTTATTTTTTAAGAGCTTCAAAATGGTATATCGCATGTCAAATTCCGTTGAAAATTGCCAAAGGTTGCTAAATTATGTAGATAGGTAGGAATAAGGGAATATTGAAAATTTGAACTTCCCGCCAAACCTAAAATGTCAAATTTCGACCGATCACTCTCTTCAAATATAGAAAAGCGATAGGTCAAAATGACGGGAATGAGGAGAAGAACAATATATATTGCGATTGACGAGCAAATTACCAAAGCTTCAATTTTAAATTGCACATTTAAAGTTAATAATAGTTAAAAACAATAGTAAATTAAATAATTTTGAAGTTTCAACGAATTTTTTATTTTGTATTTTTTAAGAGCTTCAAAATGGTATATCGCATGTCAAATTCCGTTGAGAATTGCCAAAGGTTGCTAAATTATGTAGATAGGTAGGAATTAACTAATTAGCCACTTCAACCACTTAATTGCAAAATGAATGGTTTAATCATAATTACCAACCGTAAAACGCAAAAATTAGAAAAAATATCAGGTTAGCAACCCGATGAGTTGCAATAAATGGGTGGTCAAATAAACTTAAGGCATGCCCGGTATAAGCTTTAATTAATGGCTCCACTAGGTTAGGTTGATAAGACAGGCTTGGTCGGGATAAGTTATTACCATATGTCTACTCAGAGTAAGGGATGAGTATTTCCCATAGGCGTGCTAGGTGTAATTTTTGACCAGGGCCTGGCCCAGGTTACGCTACAGAATCCGACCCACTCGGGGTAAGTTTTGTTAAGTTACTTAAAAACATGAATGATTTGCCTAACAGACCCCATACTATTATATTTGTTGAGCTTTGCCGGCACAGGCATCCTCGGGGTAGGTTTTTACCAGAGATATTCCAGCATTACGCTATGGTAACGGACTTTGCCAGGGTAAGCTTATGTCACAAAGCGTGACTGAAGTATGTTTTAACTAAATACTTAAGCTGATTACCCAATGGTCACCGACATGCCCGGGCTCAGTTTTTATGTCAGGTTAGCCCGGAATTCTTTATGCAGGTTGAATGTGTTGTACGTCAAGTACATCGACACAGCATGAAAATGAGTGGAAGCTTGCAGTGAGAAGCCAGAGTATGGTCTGTTTGACTATATTGCAACTTTACCTAAGTACGAGGAGACAGCTGCTGGTCTGTTAGACACACATTTAATACGACCGCCTATGTCTCATACACATATGAACGGCTCGTATACTGCTTTCCCTCAGATGCTCACAAAAAACTCTCAAACCTCCCCTCCCCACCAAGCCCTTCCACAACACTAACTTCTGCGCAACCTTCTGCAGCAATGCAAATATCAACCAACCTAAACCAAAACAGTCAGTAATTAAGTATAATCTGCCCTCATTATACTACAGTAATGTTACCTCATTAAACAAAATCAGCCAACTATAAATAATAAGTGATGCATTTGATATTATACTAGTAAGTAAAAAATGCAACAGTGGACTCAGGGATCTTGATATTGCTAATTTTACCCTGAACAAAACTATTAGAAAAGACAAGATTGGAGCAGGAACTGCATTATATGTAAAAAATACCCTTATTTCTACTCGCAATGATAACTTTATACATCACATTATAAAAGATTTTGAAATTACTTGTATAGTATTTAGGCCCAAGTACCTACCTAAAGATGTATCTGTAATCGCCATAATTTGTGTTTATTTACCACCTGTAGCAACTACGGAATCCCAATCTAAATTACTAAATGCTTTATTAGATATATATGGAAATCTTCACACCAAATATGTCTCACCAGGGGTATTTATCATTAGTGAATTCAACAGGTGGACAAATAAAAACAATTTATCATTATCAACGAACTTAAAACAACTTTTCAAGTTTCCTACCTTCTACAGCCCCAGTTGTGTTAATAATAATCCAGTTGATTTAGTATATACTAATTTATATAAATACTATAATCTACCACAAGAAACATCATCATTAAAAATATATAAATCAGCTCATGTAGGTATCAAAATTATCCCATTATCAGTATGCCATCTGATTAAACAGAAAGTAAATGTAATTGAATATAGGCAATTTAATAGGCAAAATAAATAAAAATTTGTTAAATTGTTAGACCATTGTGATTGGGCAGATCTTTATGCTAGTGATAATATTGATGTTATGTGTGACATATTTATTGAGCTTGTACAAGCTTTTTTTATTGAAGCTATCCCATTAAAAACAAAGAATGTTAAATTATGTGAGCAAACGTGGTTAACCAAAGATATTTAGTGCTTGTCCAAACAATTATTTAACCTGATAACATGTAATATTACAAATTATAATTATGTTAAAAACATGTACAACAAGTTAATTAATGACACAAAGACCAAGTTTAATGCTAAATTGTTAAAAAGATAAAAAAAATAAAATTGTAATGAATTTTAGTCTAGTAGCTAAGGTGTGTGGCACCAAAGAAAAAAAATATGTCGTATCTTAAATAATGTTGAATAACAATGAGAAGAGTGTGGCAGTAACACTTATTAGTATTAATCTACATTTTTCAAAAATTACCACGGTATATAGTCCTTTAGTAAAAAGTAATTGTACTAATTATAACATTAAGCCCAAACGTAAACCACGTAAATTAACTGAACTTAATGTATTAAAAAACTAGATAAAATTAAGAAATCAAAGTCTAATGTACCAAAAGGACTTCCAGCAAAAATTATTAAAGAATTTGGGTTTTGTTTAGTTGAACCATTAACATATTTGCATATTTATTCTTCAAAATTTTGTCATTCCAGATCAATGGAAAAAAGGGTATATAACTCCAATTCCAAAAGGTGTGAGCTTAGTGACTATTAATAATATAAGACCGTTGTCGCAAACAGATATATTTGGTAAAACTATGGAAGAATTCGTCTTTGAATAGTTATGTGGAAATTATTAAGAAAATTAGCTTAAACCAATATGGCTCTATAAAAGGAGCATCCACGTTACATTACTTAGTCAATATGTATGATTTCGTGTACAAATATTTTGATGAATGAAACTAATATATTGAACTAGTCTTATTGGATCTGTCTAAAGCGTTCGACTTAGTAAATTATAATAAATTATACAATGAGCTAAAAATGCTAAATTTTGACTAAAATTATGTAAAATGGCTTGAAGATTTTTTGTACCAAAGGTTTCAATGTGTCAGGGACAATAATTTGTCTGATTAATGTCAGATTTTCATAAGATTTTCAATGGTACCCCGCAGGGTACCAAATTGGCTCCCTTGTTATTTGTAATATTAATAAATAGTATTTAAGGCAACTTTAGTGATAAATATCAGGACAAAATTGGGTTAACAAAAAATATATTCAATGGCTTTGTCGACGACATGACATTGGCAGAAAAAGTAAAGTTTAATGAACTACCGCAAATTCAGGACTATATGAATGATATTTGTAAATAGGCGGAGGAATTAAAAATGAAGTAAAATTCTTCAAAATGCTGAGCTATGGCTATTGACCTATCAATGTCAATATTATTTACTTCTTTTGAATTAAAAATTAATGGTGCTGCTCTGCCAATAGTTACTAGTACTAAACTTCTTGGTATTTACATTAATAATACGTGCACGTGGAGTGACCATGTGCGTGAAATTGTTAAAAATACTTCAAATAAACTTTACATTTTAATGAAATTTTAAAACTGTGGGATGACCCAACAACAATTAATTACTGTCTATAAAACTTACCTACGGTGTAAATTAGAATATGCCTCATCTTTTTTCAGCCAAGGGCTACCTTAATACTTAATGGATAAAATTATTTCAGTAGAAAAAAGATGTCTGGGAATTATCGTAAATAGGTATGTTAGTGAAAAGAATTATAAGGCAGTAGCAGTAGCGAGTAAATTAAACATTCAGATCAATAAGGACAGGTACAAAAATTTGTAAATTAAATTTGGTAGCAAGCTTATTAAATTGAACAGGTACAAGGATAGGTTAAAACCTTATGTTAGACAAAATACAAGGCCAAGTTGAAATAATCTTAAATTTATTAGTGTAACGTGCAATAGAGAAAAGTACAAAAGATCAACGATTCTTTCGTTAGTGAAATTGCTTAATAATAAGAAATAATAAAGATTGATGTATATGTTCTTTATTATGAGTTAAGTGTAATTATGACGCTCAATGGTTACAAAAGTTTCAATCACTGCGCTTAATATATGATGCGTGAACTTCTTTCTTTTCTGCTACAACAAAATTTTACTTGTTAGGCTATATGCTATGTTACTACATCTAAGTAAATAGGATAAAGATAAAAATTTATGTAAATTTGAACCATTCTATCAAATTAACTGTGATTACTTTTTTCAATCTTATGTTATTGTTGTGTATGTGATTCAAAATTGGCATTTGCTAAAGAATAAAAGCCCCTAATAATAAAAATAATAACCTGACGTAAAAACGCTACCTGACTAAGGATTCATTCATACGGATCAAAAATAAACGTCGAGATATCGAGGGCAGAGCACAGCACCCCTCGGCCACAATGTCAGGCTCTTTTGTACGATATAATGTTTTACCTGCCGTCCAAAGGCCCGGCAGCTGTATCTACATTTTTATTGGATCACAGGCATGAAAGGGTTAAGATTTTGCGAAAACCATGGCTCGGTCAAGTTTTTACCAGATGCGTCGAATGGTACCATGAAAAGTGGAAATCGTTGAAAACTGAAGCGCACGTCGTTTTAATCAGGGACCAGGCCAAACCCCAATATTATGCACTTTTTAATTAAATGATTAAAAAATGAATTATTAGTACATGACACTGCTAGGGCAATATTCTTACTAAGCTTAGCGTTGACTTGAGTGTTGCTGCAGTCATGCAGAATAGACACGGATAGGATGCAGCTGTAAGTGGCAGCCAATATACTTAAAATTGTAAACAATAGTTCTTTCAACTTTTAGTTTTTACTGTACTGAACTTTTTTCTCTTATAAATCAATGTTTTGACAGAATAGTCGAATAGTCAAACTAAGTTGGTTGATCTTTACTTTTTTTTTCTTTCACAACTTTTTACATAAGTTTTTAAATTCTTTCTTGCTCAAACTAATTTTGAAAAGTGGAATAAATAATTTTGTATCGGGCTCTGTGCCAATCACGATCACTTAATTTTTGAAGTCTAGTGCCGTGATTGGCGCAGAGTCAAAAAGTGTAAATCAGCAATAAAAAGTGCGAAGCAGGACTTTTATAAAGATATTGTCAAAATGAATCGCGACAAAACGTCAAGGCGCGTCGAATGGTACCATACAAGTTGTAAATAGTTGCACTTGACACTGCCTACCTAACAGTGTACTGCAAATCTTAATTAAGATACTAGGAGTTAGCAACCCGATGGGTTGCTTGTAGTATTGTAGTATAGTATAAACTCCTAAATAATTGTAGTATAAACTCCTTACTTGTAGCTGTTGCAGTAAACAAAATCTTGAAAGTCAAATCAACTTGATAGTTAATTATTTAATTACTGGCTCCACTGTTATTATTAAAAGTATCACCTCAGGCTGGGTTGGGGTAAGTTAAGTATTACTTCAGGGTTGGTCGGGGTAAGTTTTAATTTCAACTTTGTCAGGGTTAAGTTTTTCCCATAGGCATTTTAGAAGTTAGTTTCAACCATAGCCTTGCCCGGGTTACACTATGTCAGGGGTAGGCAACCTTTTTAGACCGACGTGCAACTTTTCAAGAATAATTTTGGCCGCGTGCAAATTTTTATCGCTGGAAAAAATAGCTTTTTATTTTACCCATTTTTCTGCTGTATTACACTAAAAATAGGGCAATAATTTGTCACTTTATTTAAAATTTAGCTGTTTTAACGGGTTGTTAAATGTAAAATCGAAGTAAGCACGTATTAACATCATTTGTTGCCTAAAAAATCTATAATTTTCTAAAATTCAAAAACTCTCGCGTGCAAATTTGAGTTCTTCGGCGTGCACGGTTTTGCACGCGTGCAGTAGGTTGCCCATCCCTGCACTATGTAATCGGACTTGCTTGGGGAAAGTTTTGATCAGTTATTTGCCCGGGTAACGCTTAAGTGAAAGAATTCGTTCAGAGGCCGACACAGGTAAGGCTTCACTGCAGTGATGGGTGGATTGTGTATTGACTTTGGCTTGACTATTGGCTTGCCCAATAATAATGCTTTGCATCGCAGAACCCACCATATTATATTTGTTGAGCTTTGCGCGCAGGCTTGCTTGGGGTAAGTTGTTACCAGCACTGTTAGACATTTAACAGAGAACGAAGGGGTCTTTTAAGGAGAACGGTGAGAACTTTGCACTACAAGGGTTGTGAGGCCTTAGCTTGCCGTTCTCGAATGTCTTATGGCTCACGGACTTGCACAAGGTCCGTATCACAACCTTTTCCAGGTTAAGTTCAATTTTAAACATTCAAATGTTGTATTGTGATTAGCTAAAAGCCAAAAGTGGCGAACGGGAAATAAAGGGTAAGAAAGTCAGTGGGCTTTGTCACAATTACAATAATTATTATTTTTTTTTGTTATTAGATTATTACAATAATTTTTTGGCCAGGATCAATGTTTTTGTCTTATTTAAACTTTTTCTTTTTATATTATTGCATCATTTTTTTAAACTCTTTCTTGATTAAATAAATTTGAAAATGGAAATAAATATATTTTTATTTGAGCTCTGTGCCAATCAGGTCCATGGAATTTTTAAAATTTTGAATTCCAGTGTCGTTGGTAGGTGTAAAGTGGTGGTTATGTCGGTGACGGAGTCACGGTGTGACGGTAGAGTTGTGGTAGAGGTTGAAGTATCCGAGAGTATTGACTACGACAGTCTGGGCTATGACTGGGACTTATTGTGACATATGGAACTGAAACGACAGATAACCTTACTAAGCATATGGGCATTTAATTGCATTGTAATGTAAAGTCATGGGGATGGATTGAGACAACAGATAACCTTGCTAAGCATATGGACATTTAATTGCATTTTATTGTAATGTAATAGGGATGAATGGGGTGAAATGAGAGCTGGAGTTATATTATTGGAGTGGAATAATGTGGCTGGTATATAGGCATTGTAAAGTATTGAGGAAGTCTGGAGGCGACCGGAGCCAGTGCTATAATGTTTGGAATGCGTTACCATAGCAACGTGTGTTGGGATATAGCAAACAACTGAGATGTGTCTGCCAGTGCTGATCATGTGTAATACTATACTATATAATATTGTATGTAGATGTTCAATTTATGATATTTGAAATTGAGAGAATTTAAATTGAGCGGCGATTTGTATTGTTAAGACGGATCACTGTGGCAGCGGGATCAAATGGTATGTAAAAAGGTAGAATGAACAGAGTTGCAGAGTATTTTACGAGTGGGAAAGAGTTGAGGCTGGTGGGTTGGAAACGCACTGGAAGCATAGGGAATTCAATGGGAATGTACATGATTCAAAATGCCGTGGAGAGCTGGATGCCAAAGAATGCCGAGGAGATTGGTCGTATGACTGCATATTGCAGTATTCGAGGGCGATACTGTTCCTTTTCATTTGAGACTCGTATTGAAAATCATGCAGTATAGTATTTTTAAAGGCATGTACATATGTTAGAATAGAATTTAGGTTTCTCATTATCA
Source organism: Dicyrtomina minuta (assembly GCA_949802685.1). Taxonomy (NCBI): domain Eukaryota; kingdom Metazoa; phylum Arthropoda; class Collembola; order Symphypleona; family Dicyrtomidae; genus Dicyrtomina; species Dicyrtomina minuta. Next base: position 27,008 of record CATKUY010000269.1, read on the forward strand.
AGCCCTGGCAATCAGGAAATTCAGGAAAAAACAGGAAGTGCCGTTTTGACTGTGACTAGCTTGTGGAATTCAATATTGGCGTATTGAAGAACCCAATTTCGAAAAAAAAAGTTTTTAAATCAGGAAAATCAGGAAATTTTTGAAAAATTAGAAAAAATCAGGAAATACCAGGAAAATTTTGAATTTTCGAAGTTTATGGCGTGTTTTAGCTTCTAATTTTACTAAATTTAAAATAAAAATAAAAATGCATTGAAGTAATTTATTTAAGCGTTTTGAAACGATACTACATTCCTTAAGTATGAAGATGGGCTTTCTAAAAATTATCCTAGTTTAAAAATTATTTTTAAATCCAAAAAAAAACAAGAAAATTGGGTTAAAAACCAGGAAAAATCAGGAAATTTAGCCCTAAAAACAGGAAAAAGCAGGAAATTTTGTGTAGAAAATCAGGAAATACCAGGAAATTTAAAAAATCGAAATCAGGAAATTTTTTTTTCATTTTGGGGAAACGTGCCAGGGCTTGCTCATTATGTAAGCAGGTAACAATGATGGACAGTAAAATAAAAATAAAAAGCAGCATCTGATGATATCAGAAAATCCAGATACAGAAGAAAACATATAATCTAATATAACAATGTTACTAGAGCAATAATCTCTAGACAACATAATAAATCTGTCCTTATTATAAATACTATAAGTGAAGTACATAAAAAAAAATCTTTATTTAATGTCCGATACATAGCAAAGGCTTTTTACAGACAGTATACTGGGAAGTGTGTGTTGTGTTGATACCTGCTATCTCTTTTAAGTAGTCGAGCATCCTTTACCCAACTCTGGACACCCCTCTACACTACCTTATCGGAACACAACCTTTAGGATCTACAGCTTGAGTACTTTAATAACCTTCGCTTCCCCATAAGGATTTCGTTTTATGTGACAGACAGGTAGGTATAGATGTTCTACAGAGTTGGTATGCCACCGTCTGCTCGACTCAACGAGATAGTCAGATACCAACCACACAAGACCCTCACAAGATATTTCTTAATGTTAACAGTGAATTTAAATAATTGAATGCAACTATTCTAATAACTTATATATTCAAACTATGAGGTAGAGTGAGCGATTGGGACAGATTATTGGAATCTTGAGGTTGCGTTGAAAGTACTTGACTGCATGCTTACTGTCCCCAGGGTGGTATGGTTTCAGGCAAAGTATCCCCTCACGTCGTCTGACTGCCTCCCGCGCTCCTCCCTTAGTCCTTCTCCTCTGCAAGCTTCTCTACCCCGCACGGCACCAACGTAGGCGGGAACGAGGGCCATTCATCGAGTACGTCTGAGAGAGGGGGCACAAAAATAATGTGCTCCATCACAGATTCGACCTCAACTACTTCGCGTTACGTGTAGATCGTGTAACCACTTTGCTACAGGGGCCGCCTAAGTGAAGTACATACTTAACATGTTATACCTGATATTCAACTCGCAAATTCTAATGCGCAATGATTAAGTCTCCAACAGAAACAGATTTGCAGGACGACCCCATTGACCACAGAAACTCCATTTGAGAGCAACATAAAGACGTCGTGCGCTTAGTCGTACTCCAGAGTCAAGTACGAATATTCCTAGGTGAGATTAGGAAGCTGAATACATCGTGCAATGGTAACTGAGTAAATTGGGATTGGAGAAACTGAAAGTTTTGACAAAACGAAACAGCAAAAACAAAATACAAAAAAATTAAATGTCTATGAAACTTTAAAAAACCAACAAAGTAAAAATTTGCTAAATGAGTGAGGTCAAAAAAAGTCAGAGACATTTTGCCTTCCCAAAATTAAAAATTTGACTAAAATCAGTGTCACTAAAAACCGCAGTCTAAAACATTCCAAATAAAATAAATAAGGCCACCAGAAGCGATATTGCAATGATATTTGATGTCAGGTCAAGTCGTTGAAAACTCAAGTAAATTAAAATAATGGACACCTTTAAAAAAAATAACTCGTGAAACAAAAATACATTCTCCATATAACACATACAAAGTTCTGTAGTAGAGACCATTCCTGGACAAAAACATGAGATCGCGTCCTATAGGTATTTTACATTCTACGAGTTGATACGATATAGAGTCACACTTATTGAAGTTAACTTAGGTAATAGGCATTAATAATTACTGAAAAACAAGCAGTGATAATTATTACTGGGTGCCGAGTACAGTAGTTTAGAAGATAAACGGAAATCCAGTAGCTATGGCACCAAGGAGAACCTGGTAATTATGTTAACAACGCACAATACAATATTAACACAAAATTCCAATGCATACGGCAATTTTCGCCTGCTCACAGAAAAACACTTACTGTCCTATGTATCTATCATATACAGATGATAGTAGTCAAAGAGGCAGTGCCAATGAAATCAGTGGGTTAAAATGAGTAAAGGAAGAAGCCACTGCAAAGGTTCACTTTGTTCTCAATATTCTTATTCAAAATGACTTTGGTGTGACCAGAACAGGGAGTCTGGAGTTTGATTGAACATTACTAATGACTAAGGATGTAATTTAAAATATATTTTTATGTCAGGTCAAACTATAAACGTTAAACTTGATATTTGTATTATGAAAACCAAATATCGACAAGCTTGTGGCAAATTAACCGTGAAAAAATATTTAGATAGAAACAAAAACTCATTGCGTACTAACGTCAACTATGTATATCAAGAAAGGAAATCAAGGCCTTTTTATATACATGTGAATTACAGCTACTGGCTCGCTTTCCCTTGAATGTTATGCTCAATTTGTAAGAGTTCATATTATCATTTATAAAAACAAGGGCTAAACTCCTTGTTTTATGGCAGCCTTAACAGCAAAATTAGGTATTTTAAATTTGCCGCCAAATTTTAATTTTAATTTACGAATTTTAAATTAAGAGAAGCAATTAGGCCGCACACTGCGTTTATGAGATCCTATCGATCTCATTTACAATAAATTTCTGTAATACAGTAAAAAATTTAAAATTCAAATTTTTGAATTTTCCGCTAAAACATTTACTATTGTGTAAACTCAAGATTTCGACCGGTTACCTAATACATTTACACTAAAATGATATATCATTGGAATGGTGACAATTAGGCAAAGCTAATGAACATGATGTCGTTATTAGTTTTTCCTACCTATCTACATAATTTACCGGAATTTTGAAAATTTTGCAATACTGGACCAATTTCATTGAGCCATATATCATTGGAAAGCTTATCACCAGTAGAATTTAAATAACAAAACGAGCCTTCATTATAACAATACGTTTTCAAAATAGCGGTCTTTTAATTTTCAAATGCCGCCAAAATCGCGTTGTATGGGTCACAATCAAAAAACACAAAAAAAGGCGTCCGCTTATTTTTAAACAACTTTCAAATGATATATCCCTCGACAAAATCCGTTACTATTTTTTAATTTCCAATAAAGTTATTTAAAAACCATTTAAAATTTTATAACAATCGTGCTTCCACACCATGTTCATTACCTTTGCCTAATTATTACCATTCCAAAAATATATCACTTTACTGTTACTTTATTGACTGATCAGTCGAAATCTTCACTTTTAACTCAATATTTAACTTATTGGCGGGAATTTCAAAACTTTTATTTTCCAATTTTTGGTTGTATTGCAAAAATTATTTATTAGCTACTGCTAATTCGTGTTTCGTGTAATTTTTCTTAAACTACAACATAGTACTCGCAAGGTGTATCATCACATTAATGTGTAAGGCTAACAATACATTACTTCATAACTTTGCAAATGTAATGAGCATTATTATAGAATGGCATACTTTTCTGCGCATGCACGTCACAATTTCTATTTAAATTACTACTAATGTGCATACCTACCTAACGTATACCATATGCAAGTTATAGGCTACCCTACCACTTAAAAAACAACTTGTTTTTAAATGGTTTTTTAGATGCTGAGCATCTATTAGGAATGGCTCTGTCCGTCTGTCTGTCTGTCGATATTTTTTTTGTCGTGCTCCACAGGTCACAGTTTTCAACCTAAATTGTTCAAATAAATTTTAAATGATAGTTAATAAGATGGAATAGAACCCTATTGTTTTTGGAATCAAACGGATTTACCAATTTTTCACAATTAACGATTTAATGGACCAAATTTTGAGAAATAAAATGAATGCCTGGAAAAACCAGTGTCTGGCGACTTTACATGCATTTCAATACTTGCCGCTGAAGTTGTAGGTAGGTACATGCTCCGCACGTTCCATATACCTGACATTCAGTGGATATTCGTACCATAAAAAAACTTCCGATTAACATAGGATTTTACTAGTAGGAATGCAGGGATCGTCCATAAATTACGTCAAACAAACTTTACAATTTTAGGGACCCCCACAGTTATAAGTTCAAAAATTAGCTTAAAATATATCTTTAGTTAGCATAGAATTTAACTAGAATGCATGCAGGGATCGCCAATAAATTACGTCATACAAATTTTACCATATTACGGATCCCCACTGTCAAAAGTTCAAAAATTAGGTTGACATATATCCTTAACATAGGATTTTACTAGTGTACATGCAGAAATCGTCCATAAATGACGTCATACAAATTTTATTATTTTAGGGGCCCCCACGGTCATTAGTTCAGAAATTAGGTTGACATATATTTTCAACATAGTATTTTACTAGTATGCCTGCATTCATTCGCGCCAAGTCACTCGAATAGAGAAGTAAGAGCGTAAAAGCGGTGAAGAAAAAGTCGAAATTCTTTTTTTTGTGAGGTGTTTTGTGAGTGATAAAGGGAAGGAAAACCGGATTTGCAACCATGGGAAGTCGACCAGTGGAAGGGGTAGTCGTAGAGGAGTCCTCAGGTACCGGTTTTTTTCTCATTCGGTGCCCGGTTTTCACTTTTTGAAAGGGATACATTTTTTTTTTAGTTTCAGACAAAAAATATATAGTATTAGTAGGCATGGGAGTGAAGATGACGGGGTGTGTAATAAATTGGAGTCTTGGCTCCCTCCTTACGGCTCACTCTGTCATTTTTATTTTGCTGTAGTTCAGCTGAGGGTCGGTAGGTGGTGCTTCCTATGTGGATGTCGCCTTCCAAACTACCTTATTTTATTTTATTTTCTGGGAAAAATTTTATATGGAGGTTCAAGTCACAATTTGAACCTGACAGTTATTATGTTTTTATGTATAGTGCTGAACGATGGACTTTGTACACAAATAGATAGTAACTTTTTTTGTACTGTCTTCTGGAACACAGTTCATCTCAGTTGCGTGTTGGTAAATGGTGGATGTGACGTCACTGTCTGTGGCTTTGGAGCCCAGTATACCTTTATGTATACATGGACCTGGCTAATGTGCAGTGTGAATAGAGGCATGTACTGGTATGTTATATGGGCATGGGCATGGAGCAAGCTGACTAATGGAACCCCTTACGCACTACTCATGTGTTATGGGGAAAAGCCGTTACGCACAGCAAAGCTTGGCTTAGGTGTAGTTTGGGCCGTTATTAGGCACGAACTGTGGGGGCATATATTATACAATGTGTTAGTACTGTACATCATAGTACTGACTTGCGTTGTTTCAGATATGGAGCTAGAATTGGTGCCTTTTGGTTCTGCGGAGGATGAGGGGGTGGGGATTAGCTCGGAAGCGGAGGCTGATCTCTTGGGAGGGGGGTCCTCTTGTGACTCCTCCTCGACGGTAAAGTCCATGAATAGCAATAGAGAGGGCGGTGATGTTATGGGTCCCGTTAAGGGGGGAGGGGCAAAGGGGGTGGGGTTTGTAACCAAAGGGGTGAATAGTCTGGGCTTCCTGGATAAGCAGGAAGGGATTGAGGGGGCTTCTGGGCAGGGGCAGGGGGAAATGACACCGGGGTGGGGGGAGGTACTCCTAAAACATCTGGGGGTGCAGGGGAGACAGTTGCCAGAAATATCATGGTAGCTAGTCGCTCTATAGCTGGTAATACAGCTGGCAATACAGCCTCTACTCCTGTGAGTCGGACCTCTGCTCAGGTCAGGAAAGCTCATCAGAACAGAAGGAAGAAGGAGCAGAGAAAGAGAAAGAGGGCGAGCCTACAGGCCAGTGGCGGTGGTTCAGCTGGTGGTAACGCCTCAGCTGGTCCACAAGGGCCGGGTGGCTCTCCTTTGGAAGGGGTAACCAAGAAAACTTTTAGAGAGAGACACTTGGTTGAGCGGAAACGACAGAACAGCGGGAATGAGCCACCAGCTCATGAGGTGGTAGTTAAGGGTCCAGATGTGGTGCGCTTGATGGATGGTTTTGGTTGTCCGGTGCCTCCGGCTGATGCGAACTCAGTTCTGATTGGTCTAGTTGGTATGCCTGATGATCAGAGTGTGACAAAGGACATGTTCGCTCATTTTAAGCGGGAAATGTTAGCGAAAGTGAATAGTGTGGTGGATTCCGAAGGAACCGGCTGTTGCAGGTTCAATGGGATCTACTTAGTGCAAGGGCGGATTCGTATGGATGGCGAAAATCCGGAGGCCTGTAAATGGGCGAGTGAGGCATGTGAATGCATTGTTTGGGGGAGTGTCGGAAGAGAAAAGAAGTTCTGTTCCAAGGCGCTACCTGTGGTGAAGGTGTGGAAGCCCAAGTATAGGGTAGAAGTGGAGGGACAGGGATCTAGGAAGAGCATGCCGGATGCTTTCTCGGATTTCCTTATTCTTCTTAAGGATCGTAATCGTGGGTTGACTACGGGATCTTGGTTGCCAGTGTCTTGGAGGCTGATCACCAAGGGTGGACAGCCCTTTCAGGTTTGGCATCTACGCATGGATGTAGAGTCTGAAGGGTTCCTGTCCACTCTTGGGTTCAGGCTTCACTTTGGCTTGGGTATGGTTCTGTTTGAGGTTGAGGGCAGGTCGGGTGTTGCGGTTGGCGGTGGTTAAGGGTGATGACCCCTAACATTGGGTCAGGTCAACAATCTGGTGGGGTCTTTTCTATGTCCCTAGCCACTATTGACCTGACCCAAATTAACATGCATCACTCAAAAGCGGGGGCCATGAGCTTATGCGGTCTTCGCGACAGAGTGATGCGACACGAACATCACCTGAATGGCACTGCTCCCCGTAACCGTCCGATCTGCTCACACATATGTCTTATTCAGGAACCGTACTGCTACAGAGGAGCCGTGAGGGGTTTAGGTAAGGTTGACAAACTCTTTGTTTCTGATTTGCATGCTATACCGCGTGCATGTGTTATGATTTCCAGGAATGTGAAAGCTCAATTGCTGGTAGAGTTTACGGACAGGGACTTAGTCTCTGTTTTAACATGGTGGGGTAAGGGCCTAATGGTCTTTGCCTCTGTGTATATGCCGGGGGACGCAGTGGATCCTCCCGCGAATATTGTGCGCAAGCTGGTTGACTATTGTCATGTCAACAAGCTGCCTCTTATCATGGGTATTGATGCCAATGCACATAACATGGTATGGGGCAGCTCCGACACTAATTCCAGAGGTAGGGTACTGTTTGACTATGTTTTGACAACTGATCTCTCAGTTGTGAATCAGGGTGGAGCTCCTACGTTTGTAGTCGCAAACAGGAGTGAGGTGTTAGACATTACACTGGCCAATAGCCTGGCTGAGGCATGGATCGATGGTTGGGCTGTGTCAGATGACGAATCGGGGTCTGATCATAGGTACATTCGGTTCCGTGTCTCAGCTGGCTTGCCAGTTGCTGTTCGTAGTAGAAATATCAGAAAAGTGGAATGGAGCAGATATTCTACTTGTTTGAGGGGGAAAGTTCAGATGGCACCCAATGGGCAGCTGCACAGCGTTGATGATGTTGATGCTGAGGCGGCCGCCATTGGGAAGGCAATGATGGACTCTCTTGATGAGGTATGCCCTTTGAGGACATATAGACGAAGGGAAAGGGTGGCGCCGTGGTGGACCAATGAACTTACAGCTCTTCGAGCGGGTGTAACCACCATCTTTAAGAGAGTGGGTCGTCACGGACGTAATCCTGTCATTTGGATGGAGTATAAGAAAGCTCGCAATGTTTATTTGTCTGCTGTTCGATGTGCAAAACGAAGGTCATGGACTGAATTTTGTGGTGGGGTAAGTAAGTACGGTGATGCTGTGAAGTGTCTAAGAAGTTTGGAGGGAAATGTGACCAGGATACCGGGGTCAATTCATGATGCTGTGGCGGATCGGGCTACGACGTCAATGGATGAGACTCTTGATGTACTCCTTCGGCATCATTTTCCTGGACTAGGTAGTGGGGAGCTACATATCATGGAGCATGGTATGTGCTCCCTGGAATTGCAGGACTGCGCAGGGATTGTCACTGAGAGGAAGGTGCAGAATGCTGTTTGGAGTTTTAGTCCATACAAGTCTGCGGGGGCGGATGGTATTCAACCTGTGCTATTGCAAAGGAGTTTACCGTTGATTCTTGGGCGGCTGGTCGCTCTCTATCAGGCTTGCCTGGCATTGGGAACCGTACCGCGGTGTTGGAGGGTGGCGAGGGTAGTATTTCTACCCAAGCCGGAAAGGGGGGACTACTGTAAGGCATCTTCGTGGAGGCCCATACAGCTAGCTCCTGTTTTGTTGAAGGTCCTGGAAAGACTGGTGGACGGGCACATCAGGACACCTGAGCTGGAGAGCAGGCTCAGGGCTAATCATCAGTTTGCGTACTTGAGGGGTCTTTCCACGGACGCGGCTATTCATAGGATAGTAGCGTATGTGGAGAGGGCCCTTGAGTCGGGAATGATGGTTCTTGGTGCCTTTGCCGACATTGAAGGGGCCTTTAACAATGTGTTATTCAGCGCTATAACTTCAGCACTGGATAGGTTTGGTATTTGCTCTGTGGTGAAGAGGTGGATCGACTTTAGTCTCAGACACAGACGGGTGGTGTCTGAGATTAGTGGTTGCTCTAGGGAACGGAAGGTGGAGAGAGGGTGTCCGCAAGGTGGGGTAATCTCACCCCTCCTGTGGAACTTGGTAATGGATGGTCTGTTAACTAGGCTTAGGATAAGGGCGTCGTCTACTCTATCACAAGGGTATGCTGATGACACTGGGGTGCTTCAAAGCGGCAAGGTGCTTCGCACACTCACTCATCGGGTCACTGATGGTCTAAATATCATCAATGACTGGTGCGTGGAGGTGGGCTTGAACCTTAATGCTGGGAAGACTGAGTTGATTCTGTTCACCAGGAACACCAGGCACTTTCCTGCCTCTGTTAGGTACAGGGGTGTGAGCCTGGAAATCCGGCGAACAGTTAGTTACTTGGGCGTTGTACTGGACAAGCACTTAACCTGGATGCCACACTGCAAGTCAGTGGAGAGCAGGTCGCAGGTGACCTTGGCTAGATGCAAACGTATGGTTGGAAGGAAATGGGGTCTATCTCCCACTGTGGCTAGATGGACTTATACTGCCCTTGTACGTCCAGTAATGGAATATGGGGTTGTGGCCTGGGCTCCTGCATTGGAAAAAAACTCTTATGTAAGTTTGTTGGGTAGGGTACAGCATCAAGCGTGCCTTATGATTACGGGTGGGCTACGATCGACGCCTAGGGCGGCGATGGAGTGTCTCATTGGCCTCACGCCTCTGGACATTTGTCTAAAGGCGGTGGCTGTCAGGTCTATGCATAGGCTGAAAACGAGGGATTTGTGGACAAAAAATCCTTGGTTTGGGGGCTCAACCAGCCATACTGTGATTTGTGAGAGATGGGGCTCCCTTGTTCCCGTTCTTCAGATGCCAGTTGACTGGATGTATAAGAGCCTGGAGAATCGGAGGTTCACTGTTGAACTTGGGTCGCGGGTGGATTGGGTTTCTGATCTATCTCTTATGGGGGGTGGGGTGGTTTACTTCACTGACGGCTCACGTGATGGTGATAATGCTGGCTGTGGAGTAGTTATTGAGGATAGAAACCAGGGATTAACTCTTATGGCTTCGTCTGTGTATCTTGGTGCTGACGCCTCTGTATTCCAGTGTGAGATCCTTGGTATCTCCTTGGCGGCCCACTGGCTGCTGGAGAATGACACTGAGGATCTCCCGGTTAGAGTATTCAGTGATAGTCAGAGTTCCTTGCGAGCACTGTCCAGGCCTTACACTGTCTCGAGTGTCGTGTGGGACTGTTACACTAACCTCAACAGACTCGCTGAGAGGGGTTGTGAGGTTGTGTTAGTATGGATTCCTGCGCACTCGGGTTTCAGGGGTAATGAAGAGGCGGATAGGCTGGCAAAGGCTTCGCATGATGGGAGTTGCGTTAGGCAGTTTGGTCCGAGACCAATCTTTCCAGTCCCACTCTCCGCTGTCCACTGCGCAATTGCGCATTGGGCTAGACGTGAGCATGAAAGACAATGGACTGGGCTACGCAACTGTAGACAGGCCAAACTCTGGATATCGGCACCGCTTTACGGCAATGCGTCGTTGGTGCGTTATCCTAGGGATCAATTAAGATGGTTGATTGGGCTAGTGACGGGGCATGGGGCTTGGGGAGCTCACGGTTGGAGGATTGGAGTGTTGGACTCCCCTACGTGCGTGCACTGCGGGGAGGAGGATGATACACCAATTCACTATTTGACTGTGTGCCCAGCCTTTGTACTTGTGAGAAACCTCTATCTTGGGGGGTGTCTTATATCATTGGATATGTTGGGTCAGGCGTCGGTGGCTCAGTTAGTGGCGTTTTCGCGCTCTACTGGCAGGCTTGCGATCTGATCTTGTTTCTTCTGCTATTCTTCGAGGGGGAGTCTGCAATAGGCCATAATTATAAAGGCCTCGGCGGCGTTGGTCTCTTTGGGACCGAACCATTCAAATTTTACCATTTTAGAGATTCCAATGCCATTAGACCCAAAATTAAGTAAACACATATCCTTAACATTGTATTTTTTAGGCGTACGTACGAGGATTGTTCATGAATAATGTCATGCAAATTTTAGTATTTTAGGGACCACCACTGTCATACGTTTAGAAATTAGATTAACATATCCTCATCATAGGATTTTTTATATGGCAACTTATCATCGCCCAACTAATTATATCAACTGATCCTAACGATGGCATTATTTGTGAGCGATTTAATAAAGTAGTACGTGCTGCTTTCAGCTCTTGCAGTGCAAATTGTTTATTATTAAATTAACGAATGAGAATTTAAAATGTGAAATTATTTCATTAGTGGTCAGTTCAAACTGACAAACGTTACTGCTTATGATGCCATCAAGCAAGGGCTTCAGCGTTTTTTTTATATATTTGCTCTAGTTTATTCAAACGAATTTTAATGTCATGAGGTATTGTAAAATTCATATGCGAATTGCTTTTGTACTGACACTTTTCGTATCAGCACCACTCGTACCTAACCACCTTGTACCTGTGATACTTTGACCAGGCCCACAAGAATCAGTAAAACTTGTACCAGCACCATCGTGGCGGCGCTAATTTCAAAAACCTAAATCTTACCATAATGGCTTTTACTGTTCCCAATCGATACAGAGCAACTTCTACCTAGGTAACATTACCTTTCACATGCACCTTTACTAATACCGATCCAGTTTGTAGCGGCACCAGTCGTAGCTTGCCTACTCTTGTCATCATCAATCGTACCTATCCCAATCTAGCTATTCGAACCAAGAATACTCAAAATGGCTGCATATGCACATGTACCTGACCCACTGTAATCAGCAAAGGTCGTATTTTCGTACCTAGCTCGTTGGCACCGGCGCCTAATGCTAGGTTTAGGTTTGCCTTTCGACAAAAAACATGCTTTCCAGTGGTGAAGTCACTCGCTCTAAGCTCAGCATCTACTTTGGGCCCACGGTGGACAAATCCAGCGCGAAGCGCCGGATTTTTAAATAACCTAATTGCAAATTAATAGCTTTTACCGGATTGTGTCAAGTGATATCTCATTTGCAAGGTCTTTAAAAATAAGTAGACACCATTTTTTTGTTTTTTGATTGTGACCCATACAACACATTTTTTGCGGCATTTAAAAATTAAAAGACCGTTATTTTGAAAACGTTTTGTTATAATGATTGCCGATTCCGTTATTTAAATTCTACTGGTGATTAGCTTTCGAATAATATATGGCTCGATGAAATTAGTCTAATATTGCCAAATTTTCAAAATTCCGGTAAATTATGTAGATTGTAGGTAACAAAGCTGTCAAAGCGAACGAAAACACAAAAACATAAGGAGTTGCACTAGTAGGATTAAATAATACAAAAAGTAATATTGGTAGTACTAATTTTCATGTGAATACAATAAATATAAAAACCAAAATTCAAACTGTCACCCTATATTTAAACTATTTGCGTACTAATCAGTTACGTTGGTTTACTATTTTTGAAAAACGTCTATAACAAAACAGTGTAGATACGTAGTTTGTAACCTAAACCACTCCCACAAGTAACAACAACGTGTCACGTATCAATAATCACGATAATTTCTAGGTACTGGAACTATACTTTCTCGTGAATGACTTAAAACGCATAATTATCATACAACAAAAAACTTTTATTTAATTACATTCACGTCATTATTTATCACTATATACAGATTGACATGAATTGATTTCATTATAGAGGAAATTAAAAATTAAAATCAATACTCTAACGCCTCTTCTTATAGTTACAATACCAAACCTGAACACGGCACTAAACCGTACAATTATATCTAAACTTCAAATATAACGCAATCAAAAACCAAAAAAAGTTAAATTATTAAATCAGCACTGAAATGATGAAGAGTCATTATCGTAAGCTAACATAATTACACAGGCATAGGAAAATTTTAAATACCTGTGCACAAAAATAATTTTAGAAATTCAACTATATACTCTTTTAGTATATATCACACAAAGTTACACTAGCAGTGCACAAAATAGTAAGAATAGGAAAAATTTGAGCAGGCAAGAATAAATTGCTGAATAACCTCACAAGCAGTAGGAAATGAGATATTGGTTTATCTAAAAAATTAGAAGACAATGAATCTAATACATGAGTACCCTTTGAGCCAATTGTGTCCCAGCTAGTTTCTTCAGCGGACAAAACAAGAGAACTTAAAGACTGAACAGGCGAAGGCCAAAAAGGACTTACGTACGTATGAGAAATTTCCGAGGAAGTAGAAGATAGTGGAGAAGTACTGATTTGAACTGAGCTACCTGCAACTGGAGAGACTAAACCATTAGAAATAACTGGCGGTGTTGAACTCTCTGGCATAGATAATTCCGTAGTTATACTTGGCCGTGGGAGTATAGGCCGATGAGATAAGACTTTACCAGTTTTTAACAACTCACTTGATTGAACTATAGTGTGTCAGGACAAGCAAATCTGCAGTAACACTTTGCACACTCGAACAGATTTTGTAGATTCTGACTCTTATCTAAATGCTTCTGCAAACCAAGATCGTACTAGAAAAAATGGTTTTCAATATTGCACTTTGGGAACTGAATATTGTCGCTTTTATGAAATTTAACAAAATTTCTGACAGAACATAGTGGTGCAAAAGCGCCTGGGCAAGTTTTTTTACCCCACACCCATCCACAAGCTATAAAACAAATAATAAAAATGATACAATGTAAATTGGTACTAACTTAATATTTAACAACTCCAACCCCACAACAATAGTTGTTTTACCATTACATATGAAAGCATATTATTAATTAACTACAAACATAGATTTACATTTTTTAATAACTCACTTATATGCTTCCGGTATTTTACTCGGATCTGTGAAGTTTAGGAATCTGTGAGCTGAGTCTCAGGATTTATAAATGGAATAACCCCACACTTTAATTTGGTTATTTCATCTTCATACCCTGGCCAGACCTTCCGTTCTCGGGCTAAGTAAAGAGTTTTTTAAATCTTAACATCAGCCAAAGTAATGTGAATATCCACCCCCATATCAAGCGCCAACAGATCGGTTTAAGCATCCTCATCAAACTTCACATAAACATGCGAACCACACTCGTAAGGAATAGTGTAATTGACATAATTACAGTTTCTTTTTAAATTATGTTTCATTAAATTCACAGTTTCTTTGGATTTACTCCATTTATCTAAAAATCCTTTAGATACCTTAGACGCTAATTTTGAATCATTAAACTGTATCGAATCACTCATACCCATATTATAAAAATTAAATAGCCACGCAGTACAATTGTAATAATGTTAGACCTATCTGGGAGAAGACTCTAAACCATCTTTAACAACATAATCATAAAGATCAGTCGTAGCAATTTCTCCTGTTATCTTATTATCATTCATGTACGTATCAATTACGTAGACCTGACCTGCAGCAGACAGGTTCCAAAAGCTTCTAGGCCACAGGTAAAATTCTACATGAATGTCACCCTCTCGCTTTCCATTACGCACATTCTCAATAGGATAGGAAACTAAACTCTTAATCACGTCCTCAGTACAATCAGAAGCTTCTGATTCCTTAAAATTATTATAGGAGTCCACTGGAATAGACTGAAAGGAATCTTCAGGGCTCATTTTGACCATTCTTTTAATTTGATCTTGACTCTTGTCCGAAAGGTCTAAAAAATCCTTCTTTTCTGGTCTAATTGGAATACCAAAAAAAATAATTATAATTCAGCTATCTAATTTACGTTTAAATAAATAGACTGCTAAATCATCCTATAGAACGTATTAATCTTGAGAAAATGTATATTTAAATAGAACAACTATTAACTTTAATTTAAAGAAAACCATATGACAAAGAGCACAGTCATATTCTGAATTTATGAAGCAAATACTTTTGAAGTCAACAATGTCAGTGAATACAAAACAATTGGCTTTTAGTTTATTCTTTTTACCATCCGCTTCAATTTCAATATTTGTCATATATTGATACTCAGAATGCTTATAAGGAACAAGATCCAGCTGCAAAAATATCATATAATTCTGTTAGAGTATGCGTTTAAAGAAATACTTGGTATCTGATGTCACAAAAGAAACACAAATTCGAAGGGATGAGTTTGTAATAGGTTGATGATACATAATAAACGACTAACTGTTCTTGTGGATCTATATAGCTTCTTTCTTCTACGACTCTCTGCTTTGTTTCCTACCGTTCCTGTCACAGAAGCTGTAGAAAGCTTTTCCTGCTCAAATAAAATATAGAATTAGTAAAATCGATTTTTAGACTACAACAAAATGAAAACTGCGTTTATATAACCCTTAAAAATAAACAATGATCGTATCTCTTAAGAAATACAGCACAAACAATAAAATCGAACCTGTTTAGCTAACAGCCTATTGTTTAGAGTTGTTATACGAGCAGCTATTGTTTCTTCGGCCGTGACTCTAGAAAGCTACATAGAAAAAAACGCGAATTAATTTATGTTTGATAGAAGTTATTATTACCTAATACTATTATTTAATTATTGTTACATTTTAATCCTTAAGAACTTGGAATCATAGATATCTTATAAAAACGCTCAACAAATAATTTTAAAACAAAATTTTCCAGTAATATGTCTTTAAAAATTTTGATAAAAAATACATACAATATATTGTGTAAATATACCTAATGAAATAATGCAAAAATAACAACTCGTTATGATAAACAGTTAAAATACCTATTCTTAAATCCAGGTGAAATTAAAATTGGTATGCTATAGATATTTGTGTTATAATGAATATGATGATGCTGTCATAAAGTTGTTAGTTAATAGGAACTCTTACCAATTTGCACGTTTAAACAACATATTATATACATATTAAAGGAAATTACATAACACTGTTAATAGCATATTGGTAGCAGGTAATATGTGCCATTGACAGTTAACTTAAAAATGTGCCATGTTGTGTTTTGATTTTGGTGAAATAGACACATAACACGATTTGCACCTTCAACGACAGGTATATAACTAGGCATATATAATAGCCATGTCTCAATAATATGAAGTTTAATGGCGCACCTTCTCATTATTGTTTTTACGGAATAATTTAGTTTAACAGGATCTTTGAATTAGAACTCATCATATTAAAACAAATTGACGCTCAGCAAATTACAAGTTCGTAAGGGTAAAAATGATGAACATTTAAAAATTTAGCTAACACGGTATCTTTTAAAAAAGTAACTAGTAACTATTGTGATGAGAAGCATTCCAGCTAGGCCTACAAAATTATTATTGTTAAATTACAAACCAAAATTGGAAATTGATGATGCCTATACAAAAACAAATATGTACGCAGTTTAGAATATTACAAATAGAGAAAAATAAGGTAAATTTAATTAATTAGTTATGTCTAACTTTAAAGCACCGTACTCACCGTAGATATGATTATCATATTATGAATATAGCTATCAAGCCCTTAGAAGATGATTTTTAAATAATTAGTTGTAATACATTACATTATAACATGCGTCAACAACACTGCGTCAACCTTGTCACTGTCTAAATTACTACATAATTGACTATGTTAAATCAGCCGACACGTGACACACACTCAACGTGGGTGGCGTTAATTAGGTCCAATTACTTGGTGTGAATACGGCACGCGACTAAACTGACTATACTAAGAACTTCTAGTAGCCATGTATTTATATTAGGTATGAGCATCTATTTATTATGTACTTGCTTGTTATCGCCTGACACTTGCATTTATGGAAACGTGTACATTAAAGAGTACATGCTACATGTAGGACTGGCTCTGGTCTCTTGTATCTCTAATCTCAAAGATGACTACTTAACTTATATGCATCCCACATATGAGTGTGAGATTGGAAATTGAATGCTAATTTAACACCCGGGGTCTACAGTCAAATTCGAATCTAAAATTAAATTCTTTAAAGAAATAAAAATGCGACCCTACTACCATTTATGGTCAGTCAGTGTGTGAGTCTTTTAGTGAGCCTGTGCACTAACTGTGAACGAACAAAATTAAAATGGAAAAACAAAGTCCGTACGTATGATGTAAGTAATTATACCAGTTTCAGTTCCAGTGAATGACATACTTACTATGGAGTTTTGAAATTACGATAAGGAAATACGAAAAGATGAATTTAGAACGAGTATGATTACAATTACAATTTATGACGACTACGACTAAACGATGTGTCTATTTATGCAGAAAAAAAGAGTATATATTACCTTATTTCTATACATGGTTAATATATTGATAATTGATCAATATTGCAAATGCAAAAAATAAAACAAAGGGGGAGAGGAAACTTTGAGTCCATGATAATTTTCTAAGGGTTCGCCATAAACAAAGTGTCAATGTATAGTTATATATTAAACCCATTTGATAGGCTACACAGATTGCAGATTAATTTATAAATTATATAGTTTTGTCACCTTTTCTAATATATAATTAGGTTATATTATGGTACAAAATAATCGTACCTACTGCATTTACTTGAATGGTTTTTATATCAGTCCTTCAATTTGATGATTTTTGTTTATTATTATGGAAAAAAAGGAATGATTTTAATGCATGTATTGCTGCTGATATAGCGAGGATAATAATATATGCCATGAGACATTATGCTATATCCATGCAAAGCGGTATTAATAATATGCTTCTTCTTAACTCAAGTATATAACTAACTAGACTTTAGGCCACTTGCCAGCAAGTGAATTTGTGTTGTAAGGGGCGTCTCGGTCTGTGAAACATTGTAGAATTTTTTAAAGTTTTGTTTCACAGACCGAGACGGCCCTTACAACACAAAATCACTTGATGGCAAGTGGCCTAAAGTCTAGTTGATGTTTAACTTGAAAAATAGTAGTTTCAACACAGAATTTATAAAGGAAGAAAAGTACGTATTTCGCAAAATAATAATCAACTATTAGGGGTTTGTTTTTAGCTGTAGGCGTTAGTCTGTAGTCGAATATGTGTTTCGCTGTGGCCTGAGTTTAATGCACATACGTACTACTTATTTAACAAAATAATAATGCGTGCTGCAGAAACAGAAATGAAATTTTAAACTACAAAAACGCTTATTCTACTTGGTTTTGCACAGTGCAGTGGTACTAAATTGTTTATCTTTTTTTATGTAAAACAATAACATGTTGTCGTTTAATCACTTTAATACAAATATCAAATACCAACACAATAGTAACAATAATTAACAACACTGTACTGATCCCAAATAAAACTGCAATTAATCACTAACAGCTGCATTAACTGTAATTTGTTACATGGACAGCAAACGCTTTGCGTAGAATTAAGATGAATGTGGAATCCAAAATGAAATCAGCAATGGTGGTGACTGTTCTGAATTTCTGAATTACAGTGAGTGAATTCTGATTTGAAAGTTGGAATTGCACAATCAAATCTCCGCGCCCATATTATGAACACAAAAATTTCGCTCTCGGTTTTGGTTCCATTCTTCCATTAAATGTAAGGAGTGACGGCGGCAGACCGGGCAGACAGAGTGCCGGACTGGTAGTTTTAAAGTGTGAAAAAGAAAGAACCGTAGTGGAAGTGGAAGCTGCCTGCATGGTTTAGGTGGATCGTAGTAGCTTTCGTCTACCGCTCATTGTGGAGCATGTAACCATAGAAGCGTGTATAAATTACGTGGTACGTCATGGGGGAGGCAGGGGATCAAGCCGCCTGTCCTTTTATATAGGTACTCTTCATATATTAAGTTTCATTTTGCAAGGGGGCAGGGGGTAAGCTCTCCATTTACCGTAATGTTAAAAAAGTTGAAACTTTGGGGGGAGGGGTTTACACAAAAACTTAAAACATAATATATGGATGGCCCCATAGGCGTACCTACATACCCAAAAAAGAAGGGGAAGGGGCTTAAAATTTTGTACTATGTAATTTATGCAAGCTCCCAGTGTCTGATGGGGATTCACGATTAGTTGAATTATATTGTAGATAACTATAGGTAGGTAGATACCATGGATACCATGAGCATATAAGTAAAGCAACAGGATCTAATTATTACATAAGGAGGGCTCAGACTTTTCATTAGGAGTTCCTTGCGACTGTGGAGCTGTTGCTATGGATATAGATAGCTAACACTTAAAATCAACAGCGACAGTCACCATTCATTAGTCACGTTAGTTAGATTAGTAGTATAGATTCTAAATTATAATAATACTAAACTAATACGGACCATTTACTGATAAATGAAGCTGAAAGAAATCAATGAGCTGTCAGCTAGGATACATATTAATGTTTAATTGAATCTCCAATGGAAAAACATACTAGAAAATGAAAATATGTATAATGACAACAACTAAAACTAACTCCACTACACGTACCGCCAGCGGTATCATTAATCCTTATGTAATATTACAGAGCTTTTATGATTATATAAAACATCAGTGATCACCAATATGCAAAGTAGATAAATAGAAAATGGTTAATGCTGCATATTCGTAATATATAAGCAGTCCTTTTTAATAATAAATTAATAACATGGCAGCTATTAACATCATTAATACAAACACTCTCCGACGTTTGACGACAAAAAAATACAACGTTAAAATTCGCATTAATATTCTGTGCTGACTGACTAAGACTGCATTATTGTTTTAACTTGTATTGTATTGCAGTACCTTCCTTATCATACACACATGTAAAAAAAATGACAAGAACAAAGTAGGTGTATGTCTAAAAAAAAGTAAAAAGTAGCTTTGAAGTTTCAATGTTTCAAGTTCATATCTCAGCACAGTGCACACGGTATAATAGATAGCTATAATCTGAATCTGAACAAAATACTGTAATGCACTGATTATGTCAATGCCATAGCCGAAGCGTATAAGATATATATGTAATAACAGTAAAGGTAAAGTTGTATTACCATAACCGTAATAGCTATAGAGGGAAAATCGGTAGCGATTACATGATACTGGATGCATACAGTATTGCTGATGATAAAATATGGTGTTATATCTATAGGTACATATAGACTTTTGCAATTGAGTATTCTTAATGTGTGTGGAGATATGTGATTGAATTCAAGTTGACATCATGGTACTATAACGATAGAGATATGTAAAAAAAATATTTGTGCAATGTGAAGGCGTGAGCTGGGGTGTGTTATAATTGATATAATTATAATTATGATCATACGCTACAGATTATAATTGTGATTATCGGTGACAAAAATATGATGTGACATTTGCTATATATATGATAGCAGGATTACAAAAGCGAACGGAACGGATTATTACCATTACTCTGGTATGTATTAAGAACATACTATGTATTATGAGAAAATAAAACATTTTGAAACTTCAAAAAAACAGGGCAAATAGAATGAGAAAGAAATAGAATTCACGACGAATCTTCCCACAGGTCTTTTCCAGATACTACAGACAGCATCGGCCATCTGACAGAAAATGAAGAAGACCCATGGAAGGAGATAACCAAAGGAAGATGCAACTCGCGATCCTTCAACTCTACAACTATGAACCACTACTATCCGCTGAAATATAAATGTAAGGTGTGCAATATCAAATTAAAGAATCTTTCGAGCGTCGGTAGACACAACCGTACAAGACTCCACTTGCAAAACAAGAAGAAACAGGCGACACGCTTAGGCTTAGCGGCTTAGCTGCCGCTGCCCTTTAGCGTCAGTAGTCAGTGTCAGTCCCATGATCGTAACAAGATAAGTAATTAATAAAACGAATTACAGTTTGAAAGTACTAATTACTTACAATATTTAGGTATTTCGGACAATTTCAATATTTGTCATGGTTTGTTGTGTGTTTAGTGAAAGTTGAAGTAGAATGTAGAATCAGAATCAATCAGTATCAGTAATCAGTAACTATTATCAAGAGCAAGACTGAGATCTAATTAATTATATTGCTTATAAATTATTAACTTTAGTTTAGATTTGAAGTAGACTGTAGTTGTAGTCGCAGTAGTCGCACAAGTGTCAAATCATAGAAGCAACCGTTAAGCAGTAAGCAGCACAGCAGGATAAAAAAACAAAATTTACCAGTTTTCAGTTCCTAGTTTCCTAGTTCTAGTTTCCTAGTGTTTTGAGTGAGAGTGTTGCGACTGTTCGGACTTGGGACACAGTATTTGGTGATTCTAGCATTTTAATTATTATAATCATAACTGTCCGATTTAGCATTCATTCTTCAGTACCTTGTACTTTGTAACTTAAACTTTTGTAAGTTTCTTGTTCTTGTCTTTACCTAACATTGCTTGATAGCTTGTTGTTGTGCTAAGTTGTGTTATGTTAGGTTTTTCACTTTGATAGTTCATATTATTTAATAGTTTACATCTTGCATCGATAAGCACATGATGTTTATATTTTGATTCAAATAATTTTAATAAATTCTTTTATGCGATATACACAATGGATTATGTAATTATTAGAAATTATAAACTAACAATGACAAGCAAATGTCGTGAGTGTTTGTATTAATCTGTCAGTTGTCAGTAAGTGCTTTCAGTTTCAGTATACAGTCTAGTCGTAGTCTGTACATATCGATTTTATAGTGTGTAAATGAAATTGTGAGCTGAAAAAATGATTTTTTTGTGTGTTCAATTTTTTAGTAAAGTTTTAATACTTTTAATGTTAAGAGTTATTTAAACGTGAACACCTAATTTTATGTTGTGTTAGTGTGTTAGTGTGTTAGCCTTAGCCATAAAATATGAATTCTATAACTTCTAACAAACTAAGGCTATCCAGTTATTATGTTTTTTAATTATTTTTTTACCAAGTTACCTGTCAGTTGGCGTTGGCAGGCAATCAAGTGAATTTTGTATTCTATGAATGAATTCTGATATGCATTTCGTTATTGCGTATTACGAAATGATGTTGTACAAAAACAATCACGAATAAAAATGGTATCAATAAATGTTAAAATTTTAAATTACTGATTTTAATTTATTCATAATCTTTCAAGTCAGAAGTCACAATCACAATAATAATCTTACACTACTTAACTAATTACACAGCTTTTGTGTTATATTTTATGACTTTATGCGTGAAATATTGTCATTTTAAAAGTTGTACTTTTAAAATCATAGTAACAGTACTTAATATTCTTCATCGTAAGTGTGGTCAATTTCATTTTTTAAGTCAGATGTTGTGGTAAGTCACATATGTAAATGCAACAACAGAATTTAGATTTTTAATAACTTTATACACTGCACAACTGCACTGCAGCTACTGCAGCATGGAATTATTCACAGTTCTGCAGTCTTTTACTTCTAACTCGAACAGGAAAATGCTAACACTAATTTGTTTCGTGGATTGTGTTGACTGTAATAAGATCAAAATGTTTAAAAAAATCTTATAAAATCTTTCCACAGGTATGTGTAAAACAAATGGATGTTCTCGAAGTGGTGTTGTTGTTCCTTCTCTTCCGATCTTCTTTGTCTTCTTCTACAATCGTCGACCACGACGACCACCCTTCCTCTGGGTTGAGTCTGACGGAATTGGTGTCACATCCTCAATACGTCTAATCTTCATGTTGGATCGAGCTGAAGCACCAAGAGCTGACTGGGCCCCTGGTCCAAGAGTCTTAGTTCTGTTTCCTCCAGTTGCTCTTGATTTAATATGAAGACGGATTTATCAGGAAGATAAATAATTGCTCGTATTACTGGAGAGATGAAACTAAAGGCAGATAGTGATGAAGCCAGTCCCTACGCCGCTATGTTAGCAGCTCAAGATGTTGCTGAAAAATGTAAATCCCTTGGAATTACAGCTCTTCATATTAAACTAAGACTCCAAGACCAGGGGCCCAGTCAATTATTCACAGTTCTGCAGTCTTTTGATTCTAACTCGAACGGCAAAATCCTAACTCTAATTTGCTTCGTGGATATTACTGGCTGTAATAAAATCAAAATGTTTAAATAAATCTTATGAAATTTTTGCACAGGTATGTGTAAAACAAATGGATGTTCTCGGAGTGGTGTTGTTGTTCCTTCTCTTTTGATCTTCTTCGTCTTTTTCTACAATCGTTGACCACGACGACAGCCCTTTCTCCGGGTTGAGGCTGACAGAATTGGTGTCACATCCTCAATACGTCCAATCTTCATGTTGGATCGAGCAAAAGCACAAAGAGCTGACTGGGCCCCTGATCCAGGAGTCTTAGTTCTGTTTCCTCCAGTTGCTCCTAATTTAATATAAAGAGATGTAATTTCAAGGGATTTACATTTTTTAGCAACATCTTGAGCTGCTTACATAGCGGCGTAGGGACTAGGGACTGGCTTCATCACGATTCACCTTTACTTTTATCTCTCAGGTAATACGAGCAATTATTACTATCTCTGATAAATCTAGCTGTGTGTGCCAACGGTGTAAACACCAGCGTACCTGCGCTCACTGCTACTGCTGCTGCTGCTTTTTAGCTATTACTCCTGCTGTCTGCTACTACACTGCTACCAGAAGTAGCTGAAAGAAATTGCTATGCAGTATGCAGTGATAAATAATATGTTATGACAGTGAAATAATATTATGAAATGAAACTAAGAAAATAATTAACGAATAGTAAAATGATTTTATGAAAGTGAATTATTGCAAAACCGTAGTGTAATTCAAAATTTGGTAATAATTTTTATGTTTAATATATAATTGTGTATAAACATTAATAAACAATGATGTACAATTGTACAATGCCAAAATGCCAAATCACTTAATAAATCTATACGAAAATTAGCAAATATACCTAAATCATAAGAGTTTCGTGTTTTGATTTTTAAATTGAAATAACTTAGAATAAAATTAATTTAAATTACCACTGAATTTAAAATTAAAATACTACCGCAATACAAATTAGTAAAGACTGACCGTATGTATAGCTTAAAAATTAGACAATTTTAAGGTAAATTATAAAATACTAAAATTAGATGTTACACTATTATTGATATTCATAATTGTAAACAATGTAAACATGTTTACTTAAATAAAAATAATGAATTACATAGCAAAAATTAAAAATCAGTTTGCTTTGCAATAAGCTAGCAGCTATCACACTTTATATGATTGTATTGCTCAAATTGCCACAAAAAAATATTTACAACTTAATTTAATAAAACTGAAATTAAATAAATAAAACTACTACGCAAGAAAAGCGAAAAAGTATAAAATTAAGCCTACAAAATTAAAATTAAAAACGTTTGACGTTCATTTCTAGAACGACAAACCGAAAAATTGAGAAAAAAGTATGAAATTATGCCTACAAAATTAAAATTAAAAAAGTTTGACGTTTATTTCTCAAACGACAAACCGGAAAATTGAAAAAAAAAAAATAAATTTAAGTTGTTAAAATATTTAAAAGTTGATTAAAAATTAAAATGAAAAAAATATTTGAGCATCACATCCTAATGATAAATATCAAGAGTATACATTAAAATGAGTGAGTATGCACTTTACTGCATTCTAGGCCTAGGACATCTAACCTTGTTGTTGGGATTTTTCACACTCCCATGTACCCGAATCTTCCTCGTCGTCGCCATCTCCAAACAAAGGATCAGTATCGTCTAATACGATTCTAAGAGCGGTATCAAAATCGATAAACTCGTCTCTGAGTAACGAGGAGGAGCTGCGTGAGGACGGTGAAGTTAGAGATGATGAATTGGAAGATGTTGACGATCCTGGCGTTAGTCTTAGTCTTAGTCGATTTGGACGTTTGCCTGGGGTCGTTAACTCGTTTGATTGGCTTGAATTATTGGTGTCGATGCCATCAGCATTTGGATTCACACCATCTTCCACTTTCACATCAGAGTCAGAATTATTAGCGCGTTCTTCAGCATCGGCTTCAGTTTCATTTTGCTTATGTTTCTGTGACTCCTTTTTCTTCTTCAGATTAGGTGTTACAACCTCGTCCTCCGCTTTAAACCACTTTCTGGTTACGAGCATATTTTTTAGTGTAGCAGGTAATGTCGCAGTTCTTTTATCCCGGGTATTAACTCCGCATTCTGAAAATAATCGTTCAAGCTGAAAAAATCAACAAAATCACAGATGTTTTAGTCTCCACAATAACAAAATAAAAATGCTAATATATTTACAAGTCATCAGGTCATTAGGTCCCAATCTTAAATTTTATGGTTTAGAAATTTGATAAGTCAATTTAACCGGTCAGGTTATTGAGATTAGGTGCAACTAATTTTAAAGCCCCTGTAGCTGTAGCTCTTGCCTAAACTTGGCGTAGAAATTAAAAAACAGAATAATAGGAGGGATTTATTTGTGATAGTTTGAATTACTAAATAACAATCAGTGACTTACCGGAGCCGTTGATGATGGACGCGACATCACGCAAGGAAATAAATTGGCTAACATAGGAAAAGAGAGCTTTTTTTCTTGCCAAAACGTCCCTACATCTGCTTTGATAATCGGAGAAAAAGCAAACGCTTTAATCTCTAATGATATTGTTGCTGACAGTCCTTCTTCTAGAGTTCCTGATGCCATGGCCATGGGTGGTATTTTGCACTCAGAATTTGTATTCGTGTTGAACGTGGATGGATTTGATTCACACGTTGTAGGTGAGGAAGGTGCATATTCTTCTAAAGATTCTGAACGATCTATGGGTCTATTTAAAGGTGGTGACGCCGCTTTGTTTTCGGAAGAGACAGCTGTAGCATGATTCCTTGATTTCGGTGATTCGTCTTTATTGATGCCAAAAATGACTTTGCTAGAGGTGATAGAAAAATCTTCCAGTAGTTCAAGAATGTCGGAATTATCCATTATTGGGAGATGTCGATCATACCCAACTGTAAAAAAATACAATGTATATAATACACATTATTGAAATATTCTTAATTCTAAATCAACACAGACACAAGAACACAGTAAAATTGTGACACTGTGTTTGCCTACTAATAAAAAATTTCATTTTTTCTGTTCAATAATTTATATTGCATTGATTAAATTAAGTGTATATTATAATTTAATTTCTTGCTTACAAGTGCGCATATAATCAAAGAAATGAAGTTTCCGCCATGGATCCAGAAATGTTGCGACTACCAATATAGGGTCTGTGAACCAAGATGCAAAACGACGAAGAAACTCCGAAATCAGTGTGGATGCAACACTGTTTGGGGGTGATTCCAACTCAACTTTTGTGATTTCTAAGTTTAAATTAAAAGTAAATACAAAATTGTCAAAAAACAATAATAATAATTTGTAGAGCTTTCAATAATAAGTATAATAATGCAACGTTATATATGGAGAATTAAACTCATGAAAGACTTACTTTGAAAGCATCGAAGGAGTTCAGGCAACACTAAATGCGCTGTAAACCCGTCTGCTTGCAGTCTATCTGTCGCTGTAGCTAACGGCTCTAATAGATCGCAATATTGCTTTAAATTTAAGAAGTCTTGTGATCGCATTACTACTGGCTTAATTATACAGTTCTGGAAAAAAAATCCGTCTTTTGTAGTCAATGCGTAGTTTATGATGCTGTTGACAGCATTAAACATTTTTCCCTAGAATTAAATGAATAAACAACATTATGAATACAACTATTTCAGCAATGTACATATAAAAGTTATAAAACTTGTTGCAACACTACTATTAGGTAATATTTGCACGTACATAATTTGATTATCTTTTATATAAAATAATAAAATCTTGATGCTAAAATAATTAAAAAATATGCGACAACTTATAACGACTTACAGTTACAAGCAGACAGATTATGTCGTATTCACAATTCCAGCGCGTATCTGATTTCTTTGGAAATCCCCTACCCGTTTGAACTTCCAGTAATTTTTTCAGGAGTTGTGAACTCATGATCCTAGCGATACACAGCATTGCGTTCTTGACGGAGAAACTTATACTACCTAAATTAGCAGTCTTGACAACGCGCTGCAGTGTATGAGCAACGCATCGGTAAGTTCCATGAGACTTTCCAAATGGACAGAGTGGCTCCCCGTGCACAAATGGCTTCCTACGAGGGAAATGGTCGAAAACACTCACCATGTTGCTACCATTATCGATCACAAATGCCGCTACCTGTGCAAATTTAAAACCAAATAATGTTAAATGCGTAATTTAATTAATTCAGTGCATGTACAATACAAAGTTCATGCATAGAATGAGGTGTGCGGAAAACGTACAATACAATACAGGACAGTGAAAAGTATAATTATTATAAGAATATGATACTTGTTGTTAAATAATAGATACATACCTTATCAAGAAGACTATGCTCTTCTAGCACAGTGTTGACGCAGTCTCGAATTGCTGTGCCAGTGTGACTACCGGCCAATTCTTCTAATCCGATAATTCGTACACCATATTTCATATCGGAAGTACAAAACACTGCTTGAGCAGCGATGACTCCTTTATTTCGTTTTGTAGTCCATCCGTCTACAAGAATACTTACGAATCGTACGCTCTTAAGAATCTTTTAATTGTCCTCTATTGCCTGAAATGAAATACAAATATATTAAATTCTAGAATTAAATTTTTTGTGCAAGTTATTCACAATCATTACTGAAAATGGAAGCCAACGTGAATCAAAAATGCAGAAAATAACTAGTACGCTCTTAGTATTTCTAAACGATTCGCCGTTTTGAATTAATTAACAGCTACTAGCTACTACATGTTAGTAGTTAGTGTGTAAAATTGAAATAATAATTGCCTACTTTTACACTTACCCGATTACTGATTCGAAACATGCGTCTACTTAGTGTTTTTCGACTAATTGTTCGGATGTTGTCATCAAGATCCAACACCATCGTTTGAAATGCATCATATCTTGCCATTTGGAATGGCAGACTGTTCAACAATGTGAAGCGCAGGCAGTTCATCTCATATCTGAGCTGCTTAGGATGAGATCGATGATATGGTACTGGCACTGGTGCTGAAGCTGAATTTTGGGGTTGCGGTGGTGCCTTAGGAGAACGCCCAATACCATGGCGCGTCTAAAATATTAAATAAAAACAAGAATTTCATTTTAGTAAATTTAGAATTTATATCAGACAATCAGACCGGTAATTAAATTCAAACAAAAATTAAATATATACATGACATAAAACTCTACTTACCAACAAATGTCGACTCAAATTCGAATATGAAGTTGTATGTCCAGCTAACACGGCTGGACAACGCCTGCAGGCCACGGCGTATCTATGCTCTGGAATTCCAGAGCATGTTATAACTTCATCTCGGTGTCCGATGTAATCAAAATGAATAGCGATTTTTCCCCGAAGTTGAAATCCTGGACGTATACTGAGATTCCACTTTACTGGAGGTACAGTTCTAGAAGAAGCAGAACGGGAACGGG
The DNA here is from genome assembly GCA_949802685.1 of Dicyrtomina minuta. Taxonomy (NCBI): domain Eukaryota; kingdom Metazoa; phylum Arthropoda; class Collembola; order Symphypleona; family Dicyrtomidae; genus Dicyrtomina; species Dicyrtomina minuta. Next base: position 55,107 of record CATKUY010000269.1, read on the forward strand.
ATGCGCTTGACCGCGGCAACGGCGTGGAGTTTAATTGGAGAGGAGACAAACAATTATCAGAAGAAACATCATCAGAATTTTCATTACAATTGCTTGAAGTGGGATCAATATCCATATCCATAGAAGCGACCTTTTCCTTTTAGCTAGATGCTGCGAGCCGCCGGAGCCGCAGGCACCTAAAATAAAATTAATATATTTAATAATTAAATTATCATTCAACAATAATACTAGGACCAGACTGGAACTAAACTATTTTGCACAGTGGTTATTATTATTTATTAATGTTATTCAAACTAGTTTAAACAATAATTAGTTTTATTTTACCTTCCGACACTTGTGACAGCTTTCTTCTAGATGTAACACCAGTTCGAGTTGGTGTTGTTTCTGTTTCTAAACAGTTTAGTTCCAAGTTTGAGGGATTTTCGCTGTCACTATTTTCAGGACTCCCGATGCTTCCGTGATCCATTCCTACCCCCAATGCTTCTACCGTTGCTAAGTCATCAACGGATGAGTTTGGTTCTTTTTCTTTTGACTTTGATGCTAGCGGTAGAGGTTTTGCAAAGGAGTCATCACCACTTGAGGATTTTAGCAGCGGAGAGTCTCCTGTTTGCAAGTACAGATAAAAACAAAATATACATCATTAAAACAATACTTAAATTTTAAATTATAATCACAATGTATACAAAATTAAAAGAATTATTATTATTATTAAACAAAAAAACCTAACTTAAATACTTCATAAAATCGTAAAGTTGTCTAAACGTTTGTTTAACAAGTTGAAAATGTAAATAACGAAATAAAAATTAAATTACCTTTTAATGATCGACAGCGCCGTCGAACTACCGGACGATGTTGCGTATGTATAGGCCTTTCTCCAAACAAAGCATCTGCACGATCCAATAAAAATAGAGTTTCCTCTTCATCTTCTAACTCGACTTCGACTTGCACCTTGGAGGATGCAGGAGAATCTGACAATTCCGAATTGAATGCTCCTGCTTCAGCTTCACCAGGAGGTTCAGGTTGAGATTGAGACTGTCTTTTGTGGTTAGGGTCTTTTTGAGTGAACACCGAATCAGATTCGGAACCTGCTAGAAAATTAGCTTCTTCTTCTTCATCCTCTTGGTTATTTTTTGGTGATGTTAAAATACTATTCTGACTTGGAGGATCTCGACATGATTTTTAACCTTTCCCCAATACTGGGGACAAGCCTTCACTAGTGCTGGAACTGGAACTGGAACTTAATTTAATATCTACAACTACTGCGGGTTTACGTGATTTTCTTCTTTGATTTGTCTGCTGTTTGAATTTTGATTTAGACAATTTCGAAGCCCTAGAACGAGTAACCGCTGGGGAAACGGTTATATTACCTTCCTCAGAGTTTGAGTCTGAAGGTATTTTGTCTTTGCCTAACCTTTGGCCTCTACCCTTACTGCTACCGCTGCTACTACTGCTGGCTTTTCTACCTCGTTTTTTTAATTCGACACTGGATGTCGGAGCCGACATTTTTGTAAATTGCAATAACAAAGTAAACGAACTAATAAGCGGATGAACAAAAATGGTTCGCCTTTTATACCAAATTTTTAATCTTTATTGCTGTGGCGTCCTTTGCAAAACCTAATTTAAGATTTATGTGTTGTTTGTAGTGAGTCAGCAAATGTAACGAGTAGCCTGTAGTTGTTAGTGTCAGTAAATCAGTAGTAAAACGTATTTCAGAAGGAATTATTCAAAACAAAAACTGAATAAATTAAGTTCCTGGAAATTATATTATAAAATAAAAGTGACACTTTACAAAAGAACTGCCGAATATTAAACAAAAAGCTGGAACTGGAATGAAACATAAAACTAGAGTAGGAATGTCTTATTTACTTTTTTAACCTAAATCATTATTATTGTGCTATGCAATTAGAATATAATTAAAACACCTATAATTAATATGTACATATAATTAGGAAATATGGAAATATTATAAGAAAAAAATGTAAATAAAAGTCTTAAGTGTAAGTGTAAGGTAAGTAGGTAAAAATCAGGAATTAGGACTCAGTCTCAGAGTCTCAGTCAGGCGTCAGGCGTCAGGGCACGAATATTAATTAACCTGAACTATCTTAATCCTAACTATGATGGCTATGACTATGACGATACACTATACCCTACAATATGCGAAATTCCATTGGCATAAATGAAGTGCGCGGTCAAAACACCATTGTTATTAGACCAAAATCGAAGTTTCTGTCCTCCTGCAGTTTCAGTTAATGCTGGGGATCCAAACATATGATCATATAATGCAAAAGACATTGGGCCCATTATCAATACACGTGATGGATTACAACCAAGAGCCAACAATATTTCTATGAAGCGTGTGATCGATGTTGGCCATAAACATATTTTTCCAACATAAAGAAATAATACTGCCTAAGCAACTTCAACGACTGGATAATTTTCAAGGTTAATTACTAAATCAGACGCCGTTCCGGTCACAGTTTCAGTCCCAGTCCCAGTTTGCGCAGTTAAGTAAATGAATACACAAGAAACATTATGAAAATTATCAGTTTTTGTTTTATGCAATGCTTGCAGATCAATGATCAATGCAGGGTTTGCAGACTGCAGAACTGCAGACTAGCTGACTAGTGGAAAGTGGACTTGGGGAAAGGGAAAACACAAATATGTAAAACTTACTTGCTGGTTATGGTTATTAACGGTATTAACCACAACCTAAGCTTGGTAACTTTCAGGTTCAGATTCGGGATAGTTAGGATGAATCGGGTCGTCGCCTTGATTAAAATATTCAACTAAAAATCCATGAAATGGTATGAATCGCCCAAGCTGACATAGAATTGTTGTATCAGTAAACGAGAACTCTGCATTTTGAAGATTTAGCAAATTTTGACATTGCCAGGACGCTGCAAATGGTACTCTAAAGCCAACAAGGTGCTGTGAGTAAGTAAATAATTTAGCTCATTAGTCTTCAAGCTCAAGCTGCTACAGAGATTTACATAAATCTAATTCATAAAAGAGTAAAAAAATGTTTATTATTATTTTAATAGTTAAATTTTAATTCACCTCTGTGACTGGCATTATAAACGGCGCAATCTTTTCGAGACCAAAGAAGACAATCCTGATGTACACTTGTACGTTGCAGAAAGATAGATAATAGTAATCAGTAAAATCAAAACAAATTGTAGGAAAATTAACAATTCAAAATGCAAAGTCAAAGTAAAGTTGTGAATAGTTACGCTGTATTTAGTGTGTAGATGTTGCTACACCACTAAAGCACTCACGGTCGCGACTGACTAACTGAATAAAGAAGTAAAGAGTGAGGACTGAACTACAAACCTGTAGACTGGAACTGGAAGACTAACTGACACTGACTAAGAACGAAGAACTGAATACTAGTGAATTTGAATGTTATGTGAGAACTGACTACTGACTTTGAAAAATCCTATATAATAACTAATAATTATATTTTAATGTTTTAGGTAATGCAAAACGCAAACGTTTTTCAAATATATGCACGGGTGTTGTATTTTTGAGAATTCTTCAGCTTGGAGCTTGGGATGAATTTGAATTAGTGTTAATGCCAAGTTTTAGCTGCTGCTTAGTAGTACTAGTTAGTGTTAGTACTGAAGTAATGCCAGTTCTAGTGACTAGCTGACATACTTAAACTGAAACATGAGACTACAAAACTAAAAACTAAAACTAACGACTCACTAGTAAGCCATTGCCACTGCCACTACCAGTTTGAGTTACTAGACTACCAGTAGACCAGCACTTACTACCACGCAAGACGATCAACGTTACTAATGTTACTTGCTGCAGCACTGGCACTGGCCTGGCAAATGGCACTGCACTGACTGCCACTGCCACTGACACTAGCCAAAGTCGAATATTTAAATTAGAATACACAATTAATTTGTGCTACATAAATCACTAGAAATAGAACATTACAAAGTTACAACTTGTTTTAGTTCATGCCTTCATTTCATGCATTAATTAAAATAGCTTTTGTAATACCGCAGTTGCAGTTCATACTACTGCACGATGTGTTCTGTGACCTGTGTTGAATCCAACACAAATTTAACATTTTCCAATTTGATTTTTATCTAAATTTAAATTCAAACTAATTGCGTACATTTTAATTTGTTAACTTTCAGCTTTGATACTAGATTCAAGAAAACCAAACCAGTAAATCAAGAATAGGTAATCAGTGCCAACACTGCCTACGTATTTAGTAATTAGTAATGTCAAACGTCGAACCCCAAGGTCCAAATAAGTATTTAAAATATTATCTTTATTTTTATTTTATGAGCAGGCAGTTCAATGTACTGCAAGTTAAAGCAAGTGAATGAGTAACTGTTAGAACGCAGGCAGTAATGTGATTAAGTACCTAACTTAAGTAAGTAAGTAGAAGTATCAACACTAAAATACTATACATTAATTAATTATACTGTACTGTACGACTATCTACTGTGCTGTATACCTGTGCTTTTTTATATCATACTATAGGCGTTTGAAGGTATGGTATGTTACTTGCGACTGCGACTTGCAGTCGTTGTCCTTGCTACTACTGCGACCACTAATTAAGTAATTAAATTACAGATTACAGCCAACTGCTTATGTAGTTTGTTTCTACTTCTACCATTTGTTTTCATTATCAGCTGCATTTCGCTGGCTGCTTTGCTCTTTGCTTTGAGTTTCTATTTTTAATGTTACGATAATGATGCTATGAGTCAATTATAATTAAATAATAAAATCACTAGTACTCGCTGACGGCCTGACCGGGCCTGAGCCTGAGCCTGACGGTGATGGTGACCTTTACGGATGAAATGGTAGCGTTAATAATTAGTCAGATAATTAAATTAACATAAAAAAGTCAAAAAAACCAGGACAAACAAAACACATACTAGCCAATATTTATTATTTATTTTTTTTGTGACAATAAAAGACCTGATTAGCATTAACAAGAGTATTAAAAAACTGGAAATATCTTAATCTGCGGTGCTTGTTCTCTTGTTCATGACTGCTTTATAAACTATAAACAATATTTCTGTTCATAAATTAGTCCCTATGAATCTAATAAATGAAAACACAATTCATTTTGCTGACGTTAGCGTTTAAAATAAATACCTAAATTTAAAAACAAAAACTTTGACTTTTTTATTGTACTTTGTTATTTTAATTTTAGTTTGGCTTCACTACAATTTAGAAAGACAATTAATTTACTGAAAAGTTGAATTAATTACTTTAAAATTAAAAACATATTTAATTTTTAGTTTCTGTATTTTGGTGTTATTGCATAAAATAGTAATGTTGATTCTACACTAATGTCAAGTTATAGTTTAGTTACAATTTAAAACATGAAACAGCGGAACAGCTATAGCAATACTAAAACAATCTCTACCAGAAACTAGCAAGAAATCATAAATTTAAAAGAAACATAGTAATATTAAAATAATATTAAACATATTTAGTTCATTAAAGTAAAGTTAGCTTAGACCATTTAATTTTAACTGTACCTTCAGTACCACTTTAGTATACTACTGCAAACTGCAATAGGCAATATGCCATAATTATAAAGGCCTTGGCGGCGTTGGTCTCTTTGGGATGGGACCGAACACCGAACCCCTGTCATATAATAATATACTATACTACTTAACTAGTTGTTGTTAGAAGCTACTATCTATATATACATATTATTTATATAAATTCATGAATTATGCTATTTTTAAGCCATATTTGGGCTAACCTCGTATAAGTATAAATAAAGAAATACAAAACTATATTTAAAATTTATGTCATTTAATTCATTGTGTCATGTCATAATATACCTAGGTTGGAGTTTGGAGTGTGAGATTTCAATTCCTAGATAAATACTAATACGTATGACATTATTACTACAACTAAAACTTAAAACTACATGCTACATCTAAATCTAAAATCTTACGTTTACGTTTACGTTTTAAATCTGAATGACGTTTCAACGTTTCTGAATTAAATAATCAATAGATAATTAGGAGTTATTTAATGTCTACTTTATTTTAAACCTGTGTCAAATCTTAACTTACTTTTTTTGCTTCTGCTTTTTCTTCGCTTCCTTTTTCGATTTTAAATTGATTGCGTGAGCAGGAGATAATCTGCAATGGCGCTCAAGGGACGTACGAGATTTAAAATCCGTCTTGCAAAGAGAGCAGTGGAACAATTCTGGATAAAAATGTTTTTTTATGTGCACCATCTTACTAACTCTAACTGCAGTAATGTCTGGAATAGTCATCTTACACAGCTTACAGGTGATGGCTATAAAAAACAATAAAAGAGTATCAAATTAAATATGTGGTTTTAATATAGTTGCTTTATTGCAATGGATTATTTGCGCAACAAGGTCAATGGCAAAAAAGCAGCAACCCAATTTAATACTAAACTTATAATGAAATATTATTTTGAGTTTAAACTAAAATCTTACTTCGTTTAGTATTTTTACTGTTGATGACTATGACTACATCAAAATATGAATCGTAGTTCTTAATCCGCGCTGCCCGTGTAATTTTTTCATCGTCATCGTTGTCATTGTTATCATCCAGATTTTCCACTGTAGTACTTCGCTTACGCTTTGTAGACATCTGCGTTGAAGTTGAAGTCAAAGCCGAATTTAAAGAGCGTGCTTTCGGGCTGCCGCTTGAAGTATTAAAATCAGAGTCAACACTAGCGTCACTAGCACCAACACCATCGCTTTCAACACTGCTAACACCAGGGCCAGTCCGGCCAGTAACACTAGTAGTACTAGTACTAACACTGCTAACAATATTATTACTACGCTGTAATAAATGCTTTCTTTCTACTGTGCTCTTAGTAGTGGCTGTATTTTCTTCGCTTTTATTAGAAACTATATCATTCATCTTTGCTTTTGCATTGAGTTTATCTGATTCCAAAATTTGTATAGTCGCGTATTTGTATTCCGGCTCCGGCGCTTGGGATGACATTTGTTTCTGTTCTGACTTCAATCCAAAACTTATAGCTTTTCTCCCTGCAGTTCTTTCTTGAAGATAAAATTTTTGGTGTCGCAACATCATTGGTAATTTTTCTTCTCGTTCAAGAGTGGCAAAACGCGAAACACAATCATTTGAGTTTGAAGCGGAGGTACTAACAGTGACAGTGCCAGTTGAACTTGTAGTTTTAAGTGCAGCAGGTACAGCCAGCGGTGGCAGTGCTGATGCTATTACTGGCACAGGCTCCGTACGACCTAATGATTGAGAGGATTCTTCTGATGAACGACAGAAATTTGTGTGAGCTGCAACGCCTGGAACTGTGTAAAGATGCTGAAAGTTTCCAGCATCCTCCACTGGCTCAACCTCAATAAAAGATTCGTGATTGTCAGTAGCTTCACCGTCGTCACCTTGGTATTGTTCAGGTTCGGATTGGCCCTCTGGCAACTCTGGCTCTATCAGACCGAAGAAAAAACAAATGACACAAGTGTCGTACTCTTAAATAGAACTACGAATCTACCTGTTACTGCAATTTTTATGATTCTGTACAAAATTTTATGTTTACCTCTGTTTTTAACAGTCTGATTGGTCATTTTCGTGGTGCTAATGGTGCTACTTTCAGCTGAAATCTCCTCATTGTCCAGATTGTCCTCAACGGTTCCAATTCCAATTTCAGCAAAATGGTCTTGTAAAGCGAAAGGCTGCTTTGAAATCAGACTGTGTGTGCGACATTTTTCATTGAAGCATTGAATTTCAGTTAGGCGAATGTTGACATTACAATGGTTCCCACATCTGAATAATCCTTTTAGCAACACTAGAAATATACAGACAAAAATTAATTTAACGTAACTAGGTGAATTTTGTTTTTGTTGACATCTGACTTTACTTTATTTCAAAAACCTAATACACCGTGCTTTGTCGACAATTCGACAATAGTCGACATTGACATTATTGACAACAATTAGGCATTAAAAATATCGCGCACGGATTTAATTTTTAAAGTTTTAACTGTGTGTCATCTTTCATGTACTTGCAATTGCAATTGAACTCAATTATTTTATTGTACATCTAACTTCACTATAGTAGCATTAGTTAAATTAGGTTTCCTAGATCGTCGGAGTGTGAAATCACTGCGGAAGACTGTGACTGTGATGAGGATAGAGTCGCTGGAAAAGAATTGTTTGTGGCGACACCAGAATCACTTGCTTTATTTAAACCCGTAGAAGCAGTACTAGCACTAGCAGTAAAAGTTTTAGTCGCTGAAGACGTTGCAACTTTATCGCCTGTTGAATTTAATGATTAGTTTAAAGTTTTAATCAAAATTTGGATGTTGAAATTTTTTTCGGCTTTTTGAATTTTCTTTTTAGGCTCTGGTTCTGGGCGTTTTGGTAAAATATCTAGGTCTTGTGAATCAGGCTTGTCCATTTTTGATTTCGTTTTGTATCGCACGCAGACTCACAAAGACTAGAAAATCAAAAACAAAAAAATATATTTTTGCTTTCATTAACTTTCGTTTTATTAATTTAATCACTTATTTCAATTTTAATACTTTAATACACATATACACATCAATACAAAGCCAAAAACGCGTGTACTCAGTGTACTATCATGAGACTATGACTATCAGACTATCTACTTGCTTGCTACCAACAGTGTCAATACCGATGAGATGACGATAAATGATTTACTGACTTACAGATACAGAATTCAGAACTCAAAATCAAAACACACAACATATAACTAAAACATAAAACTATGTCAATAATTAAGTTTTGAAAAGTAACGCAACAAATGACAAAAAAACAAGAGTAAGGGGTAAAAATAAAAACTGCAAACGCAAAGGAAACGAAGTTGTTTAGACACATAAATATTGCTTATCCTATTTATATTTAAATTACCTGTAATTTACTATTACCTCTGGTGTTAAAAAACTCAACAGTATCAAAGGCCACTGTATGATGTATACAAAGGATACTAAACTAACACTGCTTATGTTAATCGATCATCGATTACAGAATTACAGTCTGATAAGTGCTTAAGTACATAATACGTACAAACACAATAATTAAGAATTAGGTTTAAAGATTTTATTAAGTCAAGTCAGTAGTTAAAAGGTTACTAGTCGTACTAATTCACCTAATAGCTCAGTCACTGTTCTCTATTTCCTGTTCCCTGGTCCATGTGGCAGTGTTATTAATTTAATTATTTAAGCACTACACTACAACATACACATACGATACACCTTACAGTATAAAATTATTTATTATTTTATGTTGAGTGCTAATTTGCTAATGATATTTTTGTTTTATGAACTCTGACTTACTATCAGTTATGCTACAGTTATAGCAAAATTTGAAAATAAAATTTTTGACTAACAATTTTTGTTTGGCCTATTTATTCTCTTTCTGCTGGTGCCTGGTGCTGGTGGCTGGATTTTGTGCTTAGAACTTAGAACAGAAATGACTAAAATGAACACATTAAATCTTTGGAGTTTGGAGCTACGCATTAAATAATGTAAAAGTCATGTGATTCCAATACCAGTAAATCATCGTACTCAATGATATTACACATGAAAAATACTAATCTGGGCACTGGGCACTAGGAATTTGTACTGACATTACACTTACGACTTATACTACTGAATTAATATTGAGCTTAGGCTGAGACTGAGACGGGAGACGGAGACTACCACCAGAGTCTAGAGAGACTAGAGACTAACACTTTAAAGAAAAGACTGGCTAAAAGAGACTGGCTAGGAAAGGATTGAGATGAGGATAAGATATGCGATATAAGATATAAATACGACATTAATAAAAGATTTAAAATAAAATTAAAGCCTAAAACTATTACTTATGCCCTATTAAATGCGTTTATACTTAACTGTGATTCTGGTTAACCTACGCTTTGCCTTATCATGTATTAAAAATGTTGTTAGACTCTGACATCGTGGAGCGGAAATTATTTATTAATTGATTAATTCTTGGTAACAGCACAAATGCTCCAACAAAAAACTCAAATGCAGAATAAATATTTGAATTAACTGCAAATTATTAGATATCATTTACAAATATGCTTTGTGCACAAACACAAACAGTCGTAGTTCGTAGTCATAGTTCATACTTCATTAAAAGTAATAAGGTAATTAGCTACTAGTGTTGTAACGCACATAGTTTTAGATATATTATATTTTGTTTTACTTTTGTATGTTTTAAATGTGTGAGAAGTGAGAGTATACAACAAACCAGATGTGTCAATAAAATTTTAGTCCTTTAACTCAATCTCTTTGTTGATAAATCTTAAATTGTTAATTAGCTTTAACTTAATTGATAAACAATTACCTTTAACTTAAAATTAATAAGTACTAGCAGCTTAATGCTAAAGATAACAATAAAGAAATCCTAAATACTGAAAGTAAAAACAAAAAACCCAATTACACAAATTTAAGCTGTAGACTTTAGATAGATAGCCTGATAGTTTGATATAAATTGAATTGACGTGACACTGATTTGGTAACCAATTGTTAAATAGTTTGAAAAATATTAACATCATAAAATAATCAAAACATTGCTTTCACAACTGTCACTCCATGTAATCTAACAGTCTAACAAAGTGAAGCACGTAGTGTTGTTGCTACAATTTCATCATAGCTATTTAGTTTTAGTATTAATATATTTTACAGTAATTAACATTTATTTACAATTTATAAAATTGTTTATATCACATAAATACACCTTATTTTAATCTGTTTACTCTCAGTGGCGTCAGTGCAGTCAGTACAGGGTTCAGCAAACAAGATGACAGTCAATAAGGTTAATTCAGCCGCTCAGCAGTTCAGGTTTTTTTCGCCGCGCATTAGTTAAAAAACGTCCATGAGCTGTAGTAGTATAATGCCTCTTTAAACTTGCTGTAGTTTCATACGATTTACTGCATTGTTGATTTTGACACACAAATAGATTAGGTTGATAGTGTTTCAGGAAGTGTTTCTTGAGTTTTCTGTCTGGCAAATCATCCGATGACCCATTGAATTGACACTTCTTGCACTGATAAACTGTGCGAAAATAATCAATAAAACAAGCTTGAGTTAATTAAACAATTACAAACGCATAACTATATCAACCAAGAGGACATATAAATACACTATGATTGCAATCGCTGAAATAAATAAAGAACCTACTATAAACACAAACATAAGATGTATTTTTTATAAGTAATCACACCTTTCAACCATTCACACCCACACCTATCGCCTACAGCCTACAGTTGGTGTTAGAACAAAAACAACATTAAAATATTAAATGACAAATATTGTGTTCAAAGTTCAAACTTACTAATAGATTTTTTGTCTTCACTTGACGCTGTCCAGTATAAATCTTTAAAATTTTCTGATTTGACTTTGCCTGTTTCAGAACTTGCACTAGCTTCTGAAATTTTGAAATTCATCTTAATTCCGGTTCTACTTTCTACTTTAACTGCAGATGCAGATACTGATGATTTACTTGAAGATGCAATTGGATTTTCATAATTTGAATCATTAGCTGAAGTTTGCAATGGGTCTGGGATAAATACTGATTTTATTTGTTGATTTTAAATAGGTTGCTTTTTTGCAGCTACACGACGCTTCTTATTTATAACCGGCCGGTGACGACGCCGGTGACGAACACTTTTTGGTTTAGGTTTTGGCTCAAGATCAACCTGATCAACATTATTGGCAGTTAAAAAAAGGTCAGTATCTTGATTATCTGCAGCTAGTAATTGCGTGGTCAGACCTACAGCAATAGCTTCTGTAGTTGTTGTTGCAGTTGCTGTTTCTGGTGCAAAATGTGTGGTTTCATCACTTGTTTCTGATTCAACACCATAAAATGGTGTGATACCACGGCCATTACCATCCAAGTTCTCGTCTAATTTATCTTGAATATTGATATTCTGATCTTGAATGTTATTAGAAACTGATAACAAAGGGGATGGTGTCATTTTTGCTGGTTGCTTATTGTCAGAATTGGCATGCGAAACTAACACTTCTTGGTGATTAGGCTGAAGAACTTCGGAGTTAATTTTAAGAGGCTGATCAGATACTAATGATACTCGTTGACGAACACACTGGCCTTGACAGTTAAAACATTGAGTAACATAGATGTTCACTGTATTTTTCTTTCCAGATGTTGTAATCAATCCAGCAAGCAAACCTACAAAGAAGCAAACAGTCATTTTTTTGTAGCATATAGCTTATTGAGCCTTTTTTAACATTAAAATTAATTATTTTATATAACATGTAAACTAGTTTGTGTTTTATTTCTTAATTATAACTTTTGAGCAGCCAAATCTGTTGTTACTCAAACATGCTTATCCGTTTAGTGGCGTTATATGTTATGTTTAATGCAATAAAATAGAAAACATAAACTAGTTACGCTAATACCAGCACTGTATATTGTATTTAGTCTACAACAGAAAGTAACAAAAAGTAGAAAGAGACATAAATAAATAATATTAGATTTTTTGATTTTTACCTTGCTGATTCTTGAAATTAGGTATGACAAAATATTTGCTCAAATTTGCTGCACACCTAGGCAGTAAGCCAGTTGTAATAATAAAATTATGAACAAAGAATGTCCTTAAATCCTCCAGAACTGATAACTGACCAACTGAAAACTTGAAAATTTATACCAGATAAATTCTAAACTGGTGTTAGTCCGGCTAGTAACTTCCAACCATTGACCTACTTTACTCCTGAAATTAGTGTGTTTGCGTATTTAATTTGGCCACTCCTTGAAGTTTTAGTATGTTTATATTTATTACTTTATTTTATTGAGTATAAGGTAGTAGGTATTAGGTATTAGGTGAAACGTATAAGGTATTAGGTATGGTAGTAGTAACACCAACAAAAGTTTTGTTATTGTGGCTGTGGCACTCAGTACTCAGTGACAGTGGACAGTGATACTTAAAGTTTCAGGTTTTAGTGTTAGTGTGTGGGCTTTGGTGTTTGCTCCAGCTTCAGCTTTAGCAACTTTGGCGGTGGTGGTGGTTGCTTTATGCCTGTAGTAGATGTCTATAGTTAAATCACTTTAATTTACTTTACAGCTATTAATTATATTAACTAGAGTCAACAAACACACAACTACTACATTAGGCACTACTAGAATTAGACTTTAGTAATCATATCACTTTGCTCTTTAAACTAATTAAGGAGAGATGGTCTTCGGCGTGGCCCACATTCATGCCAGTTTCAATGACACATTTGTTCATGTCACGGATTTTTCATCAGGAAGAGTTACAATTGCACGTTATACTGGGGGGATGAAAGTAGAAGCTGATCGTGATAAAGCCAGTCCCTACGCCGCTATGTTAGCAGCTCAAGATGTTGCTGCAAAATGTAAATCTCTTGGAATTACAGCTCTTCATATTAAATTCAGAGCAACTGGAGGAAACAGAACTAAGACTCCAAGACCAGGGGCCCAGTCAATTATTCACAGTTCTGCAGTCTTTTACTTCTAACTTGAACGGCAAAATCCTAACTCTAATTTGCGTCGTGGATTGTACTGGCTGTAATAAAATCAAAATTTTATAAAAAATCTTATGAAATCTTTCCCCAGGTATGTGTAAAACAAATGGATGTTCTCAGAGTGGTGTTGTTGTTCCTTCTCTTTTGATCTTCTTTGTTTTTTTCTACAATCGTTGACCACGACGACAGCCCTTCGTACGGGTTAAGTTTGACGAAATTGTTGTCACATCCTCAATACGTCCAATCTTCATGTTGGATCGAGCTAAAGCACGAAAAGCTGACTGGGCCCCTGGTCCAGGAGTCTTAGTTCTGTTTCCTTCAGTTGCATTTAATTTAATATGAAGAGCTGTAGTTCCAAGGGATTTACATTTTTCAGCAACATCTTGAGCTGCTAACATAGCGGCGCAGGGACTGGCTGCATCACTATTTGCCTTGACTTTTATCCCTCCAGTAATACGAGCAATTATTTATCTTTCTGATAAATATGTCTTCATATTAAATCAAGAGCAACTTGAGGAAACAGAACTAAGACTCCTGGACCAGGGGCCCAGTCAGCTCTTTGTGCTTCAGCTCGATCCAACATGAAGATTGGACGTATTGAGGGTGTGACACCAATTCCGTCAAACTCAACCCGGAGGAAGGGTGGTCGTCGTGGTCAACGATTGTAGAAGTAGACGAAGAAGATTGGAAGAGAAGGAACAACAACACCACTCTGAGAACATCCATTTGTTTTACACATACCTGTGAAAAGGTTTCATTAGATTTGTTCAAACATTTTGTTTTTATTACAGCCAACTGAGCCAACACAATCCACAAAGCTACGTTTAATTGTATTTTATGAAAAATAAATAATAAAAACCAAATGCGTGCACATTGAATCGTTTAAATTTGCGATTTGTGTGCTATACTGTGCATTGATAATGAAGTGAAGTTATCGATAATGATTGTTAAATGCTTATGCAGATAAGAATAAATACATTTTAATTATTGGTGTATTAAAAACTTGCATACCTTAAATATTTTCTTATAGCATTTTCATGTCTTTAATTCTTATGAAAATCTTAAATTTTTAAATTTAATTCAAAGTGGTGTAGCAACCGCTTAATTAAGTTGTTAATAATAAATATTTACATTTAGTAAGTAGTACGTACAAAAATTAAACCACCATGTCATTAATTTTTAAATACTCCAAGCAAAATATATATTTCGTGTTAAAACATTGCAACCTAAATTTAAATACACATTTATTATATTATAGTTATTGTTTTTCTTACAAATTTGCTTGATTGCACATAATTTTTCTTCATGATGGCTGTTAATTGGTTTCTGGTTTGACCTTTGCTCCTGACTTTGCTTTTATCTTCGTTTTTTGCGTCAACTTTGGCTTTATCTTTGGCAATGAAAACTAATTAAAGTCGACGTCATTGTTAGATTTTGAAATTGAAACATTATTATGGTTTGTCAGTTTGTAATGTCTTGTCAATGAGCATGTATTTTGGTAGTTTCGGTCGCAAACTGGACACACGAAGAGCCTTGGATCACAATGTAGGAGAAAATGGTCTTTCAGTTTTCTATCGGCAGTCATTGTTGATTCAGTCTCAAAATTGCAGTTCGGGACACGGCAAACACGCACTGCAAAAATCAAAAAGAAAATGATTTGTGAATTAAAAAAACAATAATTAATTTACTGTTTAACCAGTGATACACGGTCGACACTGTTGCTTAAACATGCATAAAAGACGAAACACAAAACACGAATGTGTTGAGTATTAAACTATTAAGTATAAAATAAGAGACAATATGGTTAATAAAATTTAAAATGATAGCAACATGGTTTAAAGGTATAATTTGAAATTCACTAAGTTTGTCCACTTTCGTTTGCCCGTTTTCAGTATTTACTATATTTGATTTCACTAAAGTATCAAATAACTGCTTGTAATTTTCTAACGTAATTCTGGGCAGACTATCGGTTTCTTCTAGAAAATAATCTGAGTGAACTTTTTTCGTCTTATTCTCAAAACCTTTAATTGGGGGACGTGGACGTGTCGTCACTATTGGCAGAAATACTGGCATAGATTCCTTGTCTTGATGAAGATTAGATTGTTGAACTAGAAGTAGAGGTGAAGTTGTTGGTGTTTCATTGTCATTTAATGCTGCTACAACGGCATTTGATTTTTTCATTTTCAGCTTCAGTACAGAACCCTTAGGTAGTTTGAATTTGAGTGAATTTGGATTTTTCTTTATTATTGCTGCTTTATCGCCTTCATCACTTCTATGTACCAATTTTCTTTTAAGGTGACCTCTACGTTTTATTATTGGTGATGTGGAAGTGGAATTTTTTAATGAAGTATTTTTTGGAATAGTTAGAAATTTTGATTGTGAAATTGAACCACTTTCTCTTTTTGAATATAATTTGTTGCTAAGTGCCGTCAGATTTCTGCTAAAACACTGTTTTTCAAATTCACAGATCTCTGTTTGTGGTACTTTCGACGTTTTCAAAGATTTAGTTTTAGTTTGCTTTCTAGGTCGACCAGGACCTCTTCGCTTCAGTGAAGATAACACTTGGGATGACTCAACGGGCATTGTTGAGTTTATGTGCGTCGGTGTTGGTGTCGGTGTTGATGAATCTTGTAAATGCACTACCATGGTGTGTGAACGTGAATGTGAATCATCTTGAGTTTCAGTTTTGTCAATGACAACAGGTTCTTTGGAGGTCAAATAAGGATTAAATCGTGCTCTACGAACAATAAAAGAGTTGAAGTTCGAATTAATGTCATTGTCATTACAAGGTATTAACGGTGAGATCACTGTATTGGATGGTGTTGGTGTCGGTGTCGGTGACGTGTTGTTGCTGTTGATATAAGTTGGCAAAGTTGGTGATGGTTCTGACTCTGATTCTTCTAATAACTCGTTCTCTTGAATTTCACCGTCACCATGAGGGTTAGCAACAAGTAGGTTACAATTTTCTGCATTGTTAGCAATTAAATTAATTCGTGAGGGTCCTTGATCTGATTGTGATGTAGCTTCCTTAGCAGATATAGGCAAAGGCACAGGTTGTACTCCGCAGCCACTCTTTCCCGTGCAATTAACACACTTAGACACGTAAATATTTACTGTGCTGTTCTGCCCTATTGTAAATAATTCAGCCCCCAATTCTATAAAAACGAAACAAAAGAATACATTATTGTTTAAGTTACATATTTAATTATAATACTATTCAGTTATTATTTATACTAAAAATAACATAACTGAAACTAAAACTAAATACATATGTCAAATAGCAATAACCAGTAATTAGGTGAAACTGCATTGTGGAGCATCAAAGCATGTATAGCAGATAGCTGCATGTAGCCTGTAGCTACTTTTTTTGCTTAACACATAATAATGTTTAATGTTTTAATATACAATTATAAACTTACCTTGCAAATAATTAGCACCAGCACCGCAACTTGTACTTGACGATACCGCATTTATGCCTGGAAGTTTCATTTCGAGCTGAACGTCTGCACTATTATTAGTTGTTGACAAAATACTTATGTTTGCTGAAAATTTTGGTTTTGGTTCGTGTTGCAACTTGGTAGCAGAACCTGTGGCTGAAGTTGCAGATCTGTCAACTGATGCTGAAGTCAAAAAACTATTCGAGGTAGGAGTAGGAGTAGACGTCCGTAATTCGATAGGCTTCAAAATACTGGTTTTTGTTGTTGTGGATGGGTCAGAAAAGGCTTAACTAACTTTGTTAATTCTGCTTGCTTCCTGTAGAGACACCGACAAGGATTCTTGACTTCCGTTGTGGGCAATAATGCTCATGTTTGTTGCATTATTAACTAAATTGCGTCGAGCGCCAAACATGGCAGCTATTAACATTAATAATACAAACACTCTCCGACGTTTGACGACAAAAAAATACAACGTTAAAATTCGCATTAATATTCTGTGCTGACTGACTAAGACTGCATTATTGTTCTAACTTGTATTGTATTGCAGTACCTTCCTTATCATACACACATGTAAAAAAAATGACAAGAACAAAGTAGGTGTATGTCTAAAAAAAAGTAAAAAGTAGCTTTGAAGTTTCAATGTTTCAAGTTCATATCTCAGCACAGTGCACACGGTATAATAGATAGCTATAATCTGAATCTAAACAAAATACTGTAATGCACTGATTATGTCGATGCCATAGCCGAAGCGTATAAGATATATATGTAATAACAGTAAAGGTAAAGTTGTATTACCATAACCGTAATAGCTATAGAGGGAAAATCGGTAGCGATTACATGATACTGGATGCATACAGTATTGCTGATGATAAAATATGGTGTTATATCTATAGGTACATATAGACTTTTGCAATTGAGTATTCTTAATGTGTGTGGAGATAGGTGATTGAATTCAAGTTGACATCATGGTACTATAACGATAGAGAAATGTAAAAAAAATATTTGTGCAATGTGAAGGCGTGAGCTGGGGTGTGTTATAATTGATATAATTATAATTATGATCATACGCTACAGATTATAATTGTGATTATCGGTGACAAAAATATGATGTGACATTTGCTATATATATGATAGCAGGATTACAAAAGCAAACGGAACGGATTATTACCATTACTCTGGTATGTATTAAGAACATACTATGTATTATGAGAAAATAAAACATTTTGTAACTTCAAAAAAACAGGGCAAATAGAATGAGAAAGAAATAGAATTCACGACGAATCTTCCCACAGGTCTTTTCCAGATCCTACAGACAGCATCGGCCATCTGACAGAAAATGAAGAAGACCCATGGAAGGAGATAACCAGAGGAAGATGCAACTCGCGATCCTTCAACTCTACAACTATGAACCACAAATGGAATTAACAAAAATGCAGCCCCAAGGCAAGATGCAGATTGAAAAAGAAGCGAGGAAGAAGGATAAGCAAGCCATCATCCACAGTTCCACGATAGCGTTCTCCGAGAGAGGAGTTCCACAATTGATTCCAAGGAGAGAGGAGTTCTTGGGCCAACAGTCCTTGAGGATCAAAAATTTATTTTTCCTTTTCAATTTTTGATTGATTTTCAGTAAAGGAAAAAGAAAAACATGGAGACACCAAAAAGAATAAGAAAATTACAAATGAATTGCCCCTATGGCGCCTGCTGGTGTCACCAAAAACCTAACATAAAGAAAAAGAAAAGTTTTTGTGATAACATATACATATTCATGTTCTTGTTTTTGCTGTTCTCAGTGTTCGCTCTTCCTATCTACGAATTTCTCTTGAGTTTATTATAGTTAAAATCATTCGAGGTCAATAGACCATAATATAAAATTGTTAATTCAAAATCGTAATTGTGATTTACCTGAAAGTTAATCTGGACCTGAAATTGAAAATCCATCACGCACCGCTCCGGCGGTGCGCGTAAAAAAATATTCTGTAAAATATATTATTGTGTAAAAGGATATGGACAGAAACCTAAAAGAAAGACAAAAATCAAATCAAAATTAAATTAATAATTTGCTGCCCCCAGGCTTAAGCTGTATAGTGAAAACTTATCAATTTGAATTCAGAATTATATTTTACTTTTGATTTAATTTAGTTTATATTTATCCTTAAACTTACCTTTTCTCTCCGTTTGTTGTGTACTCATTTATGATTGGCAATTTGTCATTGAATCTCATTAACTCAGCACCCTTATTCCTATAAATACGAGATAAAACCAAAAATAAATTTAATTAAATAAAAATAATTGGCATTCACATTAGTCGCTGGGCGGAAGTTCTATGAACTCCTCGAACGTAATATAGGGATCTAAGTCATACAATAACAAAATAAAAATACGAAAATAGGTTCCAAAATTGAATGGAAATTGGGGAGGCGAACCCAAAACTCTGACTAATGTTCGTGGGTCTGCCTTCCCCGTTGACGTTGATGGTTTTCTTCAGCACGGAAAGTACCTCTCTGGATCATGGATTGTCCACCGTCAACCCAACTCCCTAGCTCTAATGATTGGCAAAACTAAACTAAAATGAATTACAAACTAACAATAAAATTAAAATACAATGTAAATCAAAACTTACCCTGACAGTCAAAATTTAGGATCGTCGGCTGTACAAGACAGGGCAGTGCGTCACGGTGTGTGTCTGTGATATGGTGTACCGCGTCCTTCAGGCACACTCGACCGTGCGCATCCATTCCTTTCAGTATAGATGTGGTTGCTAGGCTCAATACCTCCACCACCTCACAGACGAGTCCTCCTGTAAATTAAAATAAAAACTTAAATTCAGTATCTTAACTTAAAGGCTAACCGCATTTCCAGGGATCGAACGTGGCACCTTCGACCGTGAATTAGGTCCGTTTGCCATCTACGGTAGACGGATGCCCCTTGCTCCCTTGGAGGTCAGGAGCTCGTGGTGGCGAAACTGGAAAATGAAAGATATTTCCGAAACCCCGGCCTCTGCCACCGAGCTACGAGCCTCTGGAAATATAACGCATAAAAATAAACGTAAAATAGGAGAAATAAATAAAAAATTTGCATAAAATTAAAATTAAACTTCAGCATACTCACTATCTGTAGCTATAACCGAGAATCTTGGCTGGAATCTTCAGCTGAGCCTCTCCCCCTCCCATGGGTCTCTAGCCCTACTAGAGTGGTGGATCACTCAATCACTCCCGTAAATAACACATTTCTACCATCTGACATCCATTATATTATGAACTTAATAGAAATTAATTAAAAAAATCCATAAATTCCTCATAATTCTAAAGAAAATTAAAAATTCAGAGATTCAGAGGTAAGGTAATTTCTGTTATGTATTTCCCTCCGGTCTTTATTTTTTATTTATATTTATTTAATACAGACACAATACAAGGTCCATGATTGGTTAGCCTATACTATCCTACTTACTAGCTATACTTATTATTTAACAATTATGATCTCCAAATTATTTTCTTAAATTTGTACTATACGTCAGTATAAACCTCTTTGCTTGAGTAGGCCCAGTGTCTATACTGGTCCCTACATACCATTGTACTTATCGTTTAAGTAAGATTCCCTGTGCACCTGGGAGTAGAATATGTTTTTAATGATATCATTTTTCGTGTCTTTAATTCTGCTGACCAGGGACTTGATTAAGTCTTTTTGTAAAGCTTCGAGGTTTTGCATCGAGTTTTCTTCAAACATTTTTGTGGCACTGTCTCGTCTAGAGTATCCACACACAATTCGGAAGGAGTCATTGTATGCCACATTTATCTTTTATTATTTCACCCTGGTTAGCCACCACAGGCTTGAGCAGTATATCGTAGATAGGTACGTGCTGAACAAGTACACCTTCACTGGTCTTGAGCAGATGCCAAATTTGACCTTCAGCATATTTGCTCGTTTGTAAAGAACTCCCACTTCATGACATATTTCGTTGGCGTCAGATAGCACATCAGATCCATATGACTTTTTTTTCTGGATTTCATATTCCAGGTATCTCACTGTGTTTTCCATGGTCAGTTTTTGCCCTTTAAAAAACACCGAAATATCCAAATTCAGACAATTCATCCATCGGGGCAGAAATGCCTGTACATGTGTCTTCGTTACGTTGAACTCAAGGTTGTTCTGTATTGCAAATGAGTCACATATTTTCAATAGTTAATTGATCGTGTGCACACTTGTAGAAATTACACATATGTCATCCGCATACATCAAATGATTGACATAAGTCTCACCGATCTGACATCCTACCTTCGTGTCATTTAGCCTTACACACAAATCATCACAGTATAGTGCAAACAAGTAGGGCGATAAGATTCCACCCTGATTTACCCCCCTTTCACCAGAAATTTACGACTAGTGACATTATTCCATTTTACAGCAAACCATTGATTAGAAAACCAATATTCTAATAACTTTACAATACTACAAGGAATATTTCTATCCACTAACCTATTAAGCAGCTTTACATGACTCACATTATTAAATGCCTTGCAAACATCCAAGTAACAGAGGTAAACTGGGGTCTTCTTCCTTCCAAAATACTGTACAATTTGCCTTAGTGTATATACACATAGTTCACAGCCCATTTTCCTTTTAAATCCGAATTGATTGCTACTTGTTACTAGTTTGCTGTGGTACATAGCCAACAAGATTTTTTCTAATATTTTTGAAAACGTAGTGGCCAGTGCAACGGGCCTATAATTACTAGAGGATTTAGCATTTAACCCTTTTTTCTTAATTATTGGAACAATTGTAACCGACATTAGACTTTTTGGTATATATGTATGTGAGATCATTAAATTAAATATTAGGGCCAGAGTACTAATTAGCGATTCATGCGCATACTTTATATGCTCGGCTTTGATTTTGTCTTGCCCGACTGCCTTCCCATTTTTTAACGATTTCACCGCTTCAAACACTAGTTTATGACTAATGCATTCCACTTTTTCACTGATGATCGGGTAATTAACAAGCCCTTCCTCTGCTTCCTGCTGCTGAAACTGCTTCTCATACAGCCCACTCCAGTATTCAGAAATTTCCGCCTCCCCCACAGCTGACTCAAGTACATTTGTAAATGAACCTTTATTTTATCTGTTGGTTTCCCTAACCCCCTGCCAAAACTTAGTAAAATCTTTGGTTTCATGAGACACAGCTATTTTTTCAAGCTTTTTCTCAGCCTGTCGTCTCTTGCACTTCCTCAGTTTGTATTTAAAAATCTTTTTCTTATTAAGCATGTCAATATATAGCACATCACTATCCCTGCCATTCGTTCCCCACATATTATACGCCTGTGTGTAATCTTAAAACGCCTGTTTCACGCAGTCGTTCCACCCCGCAATATTTTTTATTCTTCTTTGTCGTTGTAACGACCCTAACTCCAAATCAATGTCTTTAATACCCTTACAGACGTATGAGTACATTTCAATTTCAGCTTTATGATCATAGTCCTTACATCCTTCCAGAGTAGTTGAGCGGTTACATACTAATTGCTTCCCCTTTTCAGAGCATTGGTGAGCAAGCCACTTAGTGTCCTTTGCATATTGATGCTTAATTTCACTTGTAGCTTTTAACTAATTAATTGTTTTACAAATCTGCTTTCTTGTTTCTTTTTTTAGCTCTATATCACCCAGTCTTAGGTTGCAATTTAAAATAATATAAATTTGGAAATGGTCCCCCGGGGCAGGCTTAATTTTTCCACACTGTACTCCTTCCTTTAGTCCATCACTAATAATTATGTGATCAAGCCACCTTCTTGAGTTATTAATCTCACTAATGTAGGTGTACGTATTAGCTGGTAGTTTTTCATAGTCAATTATACACATACCACTATCCCTTGCAGCTTCTTTTAGCATCAGAAAACCAGGAGTATTAACGTGCAAATTATAGTCTCCAGCTATTTTAAAGTCTTTGCAGCTTGCCTCTTCAGCCATCGCCATAACTTTACCAATATATTGCTCCTGCTCCTTACTTTTATCTTTAGTTGGAAAATAGCAGTTTATTACTGTAAGTTCAGCTTCTCCTGACTTCACCTTTATTGCACACAGCCTTTTGTCACTTGTAGTAATTATTGTAGTGACATCATTTAAATATTTTTTCGACATAATAGCCACCCAACGATGTGGTCTGCCCACTAGCTTGTTTTCACTGCTCATAGCCGAAACACCGCAGTAATTGTACTTGTCATTCTCAAGTAAATGATTCTGAAACTCATACAGCCATGTCTCTTGTATACATATTACATCACAATCCTCAAAGTTCTTATAAATCCAGTCAGAGTGAGTCTTAAAGGATTTACAGTTGAATGAGACGATTTTTAAGTCACTCATTAGGTTTCGCCTTCCCCATCACGTTCACTTCATCATTATTAATCTGCTTGTCAAGTTGTTGAACCTGAGCATTATTGCAGTTTGACCCTTCACTCTCTGAGAACCCCACGGCTCTCTTGGTTTTATTTACTTGTTTTTTAAATGTCCATCTTCTTACCCGTATTCCACAGGGCCAAAAGTTGGGCTCGTAAAAAGTCCAAGCAGGTTCCGTGGTTTCAAAGCTGACATGAAAGGATGAGTACATTTGCTCTTTATACATCTTGTCAAGTTTTCGCACTTTCACATTGTTGACTTTTTTTCCCTCCATAAATAGGACAATTTTCGTTTCTGCCACATGTTCAGCGAAACCTGAAACATAGAAATCAAGGATTTTCTGTGGTTTTCTAGGCCGCAGGTCCTCTACTTGAAACATAGAAATTTCGGTCTGACTGTCCGTGCCAGTAACTATATGGCCCCGCTCCCGCTTTCGCCGGCTCACGACGTGCTTCCATTGATACTGACTCTGTGTCCTTTCCTCTTCTTTGTCCTCATAGCTCATGCTGTTCTGTGGTTTATTATGCATTGCAATTTCTGCATAGCTGCTTTGCTCACTCCTTTTATTCTGCCTATCACCATCCTTTTGCCGCTCAGCCATATGACAGTGGAACTTTTTAAGCTCACCTTCAATGTTTTTGAATGCCAGATCTAAGCTGATGGTTGCACTTACAGCATTTTCCAGATCTTTGACTCTTTGACAGTAGCACATCCACACATCCCCCATCAGCAGGAGGCACTTTAGTAATGTCTAATGACACAAATGACACCTCATTATATGTTGTATCAATTGCATATAAAGCCTTCACTATCTAGTTTAGATCTTTTCGTTCCCTGTTTGCTGTCTTTTCCGTAAACTTTGTCAGTT
This sequence comes from Dicyrtomina minuta, assembly GCA_949802685.1. Taxonomy (NCBI): domain Eukaryota; kingdom Metazoa; phylum Arthropoda; class Collembola; order Symphypleona; family Dicyrtomidae; genus Dicyrtomina; species Dicyrtomina minuta. The sequence goes on from CATKUY010000269.1 coordinate 79,265, forward strand.
TAATTTTCAATTCACACACCTCCTGCGTGCAATGTACCCGTAGTAATTCTCTTGCACAGCTAATTACTTCATAATTCGTGTAGAAAGCCTCACAAATATCAATAATTTCCTCTTTCAATAAACCACTACGTATCTTGTTTTGCACATAATACAACAATTTACACACAATTAACTTTTTTCCCCTCGGTTTTTCGATATTATTTGGCACAGCCACACCGTCGGAGTTGCTGCCGTTCGCCATGTTTGGGCAGGAATCTTTTTTTGCTAGGGTTCGGGTTTGTTAGGGCTTCGTTTATGCTAGGGGAGAATACCATAATGGTTTTAAGAACATTTTGTAACTTTTAAAAAATTAGGCAAATAGAAAGTTTTTGCAACTTTCAAAAAAATGAGCAATTAGAACATTTTTGTATCTTTCAACATGCAAATAAAACATTTTTTTGCACCTTTCGAAAAATAAGCAAATAACGTATTTGTTCACCTTACAAAAACATTTATAAGTAAAACATTTTCTCCTTTCCTTAAAACATAATAATAAAACATTTTGCACTTTTAGAAACAAGGTTAATGAGAACTTTAAACTTTACTTAAAGCATTCAAATACAACAAAATTTGGTACTTACTAAGGAAAATCATTAATAAATTCAAAATATAAGTTTTTGTATGGAAACACATTGCTGTCAAAAAAATTAATTCTTTCGTTACACCTTGAATCTAAACATTCTTAATTTTAAAACCTGAGTTATGTGCTATATACATTAATTATTAACGATGCGAATTAAACTACAAAAGGTTTTTCATAATTAATTAAAAACAAAATTAGATAATTAGGCAATACAGAAACAACAAACAAACAAATTATACCTTTTCCACTGGAACTATGCTTGGTGATGACGATTGTTTTCTCTTTGTAGGACGTATGGAAAAAAAACAGACGGGGTGTAAAGTACACTATCTGACACGTTAATGTAATGGTAAAAGGGGTAACACTTAACTTATCTTTAATTCCAATAATTATAGAGAATACAGGAATAAAACTGTAGATTGTAGATTTGGAAGATTGTGGGAGTTTAAGGTTTCTTTTATTTATGTAAGTACTTATTACACCGTTCAATAAAGGAGAAATAGAAGTTACAAGAAAAACACAAATCTATATAGTAGGTACTGAACAATAGTGAGTGAGTAATCTCATATACAAGTGAAGTAGACCTTACGGGTAACAAGACACACTGTATTTTTATAATATTTAATTTTAAAAAACTTCTGCTCCACAAAAGATGTTGTTTCAACAAAAATTTGGAACGAAGTAATCCAAGTAAAGAAAAATAAAATCAAAGCATGTAATTTGAAGTCTGGATACGCATTCATAAACATATAATGGACCTGTGTGACACTGAGCAGTTTTCCGTAGGCGTGAGTACTGCGTGTCGCATAGGCTGAAAAACATATGTGATAATATAATCCATTTGTTTACAGGCAGTTACTCCGTACACTGTACGGAGTTTCGCTGAGATAATCTCGCCATTGTGTATGCTACTTTGGCGTCTACCTAAGTAGTCTCAGGGTTCCCCAACAACCACAACGGTAAGCTCAGCTTCCATACTGTGAGGCCTGGAACTTGACATTCGAAAAGGGAAAGGAATAGAATAAGTACACTGTCCGTAAAACAACATGTGAAAGACGTCTGTAACACTTCTGATGTTAACCACTAATGCACAATTTTTTGATAAACTGAAATGCATCTTGAGATGATTCTTGTTTTGGGAGTTAGATAAAATTTACTTGCTGTACAACATACATCGCAGGTAGGATTTAGTTATTGTTTAGATGTAGTTTACCAGAAACAGTAAGATGAGGTACGAGCACATTTCAGATGACGTGTGACGCGGAGATGTACTTTGAAATAAATTCGTAGATGCTCTACCAAATTCAGATGCGTTGCAATATAGCCATTCAGTTGCTTCTCAAGACCCTTAATTAGATGCAATGTGAAAGGGGAATGAAAATGCCACTGCGCCTTCCTCCTCGATTCTTCCTTTAGCCGGAGCGTAGCCGAAGCCATCTCCAGCTCAAGAAAGAAGACAGGATCAAACAAGATAATTCGAAGCCGTTCACCTCAGCGCATCCTTCTCATCGCCACTGGGAGCAACGTTCGGAACTGCAAACACAACGTATAAGCTACTTCTAAAGCATTACATTCCAGAGCCGAACCAAGCCACGCATCTCAGCAGCATGGGAAGGAGCACTGCCCTCACCAGTCGCAGGATTCCAGCCAACGCAGCAACACCTATCATTTTATCCTTAGAATTTTCCTTTTCTGTGAACTTCGGAAAAAGGAGAATGAAGACTCCCAATATAATAATATCTTTGCAGGGGGATTGCGGTAGTGAAGTAATCCTCTTTAGTTAGTGTTTATATTCAAATTATAGAAATTATAAAAAGATAAATATTATTTTATTCATTTTATTCGAATTCAGTTTTCTCGTAATCTCAGTCTCCACTCTCCTCGTTCTAACTTTCAAAGTAGCATCAATTAATTCAAATTACAATTTGACCTGAGGTTAATATAAATTATATTCAAAAACAAAATAATTATTATAATATATTGTGAACCAAAATTTACTTACCTCGACTCACCATTCGGAACCAATTGGCGTGTAACCGTATCCTCGGTATCCGTAAGAACTTGTAAATTATAAAATTGTAATATTGTATGGACGTAAACAAAATATGAAAAAGAAAAGCAATCATATAATAATTAGAAGTAAAAATAATTCTTTTGTCCCTGCCCTTCTGGCAGAGGAAAACTTTTATAAATTTTCAGTATCATTTTCCATTCCATTTTCCCCTCGATTTTCCGTTTCATTTCCGATTTAATATTAATAAATATTTATCCGTAAAGCTTTTAATTCTACTGATCTCCGATGTCGTGTACCATAATTTCATGGGTAAACAAAATTGATTCTCATCCTTACTTTTATATTAATCCTAATTTTATATTATTAATAGGTAAATTATTATACTTCATTCTCATTCTAAATCAATGATTAGTTGGCAATAGTTCAACTAGGAACTTGCCTTTATGTTCATGTGCACAATGATTCGAACTCAGTCGGGAAAATTTCACAGAAGCTCATATAAAATCATAAGTGCATTTGGGGAAGCGAAGCTATGGCTTCTCCGGTAGTGGATGTACATTAGGAATCGCGACCCTTTCACTGCATCTACTACACGGAGTCATACTAAGGTCTTCGTGAATGTGATTAGCATTCTCCCCTGATCCATCGTCCCAATTAATAATCATTGGTATTGGTATTCGATCTTATAACTGTTGAATTAAAATCCAAATTCTCTCCGTACACGTTCAATTCACTCAGGCTCACTTCATTAGAATAATTTCAACTTCTTCATATTTAACAGGTTAAAAGTAGCACTTTCACTTCACTTCTTAGATTAGATTCCGAAAATAAAAACTTAAAACTAATTCTAAACTTATAACTATAAATCAATTCAGAACTAACTCGTGCAAATTGTTTTAGATTAGGAATTTAAGTAAACTTTACAACTTTTCATTTTCTCCGGAACATAGGTAGGCATCAGTACTTCATGTACTCATTTGGCCCTGCCTTTCCCAATGGGAGTAGTTACCCCTAAAGTGACTTGGTGGACGCCCCCAACTTACATCTCTACCATCTGCCCATCATGTAAATAATGTAAATAAGTAGTAATATTTAGGCTAAGTATCGTTAAAACTTAAAAATAAAATATAATTAAGTCTCAAAAATAGAATTTAAGCTCAGGGTCTTTTGGGGTAGGAGAGTGCAAACTCGGGGGTTGAACCAAGGTCAAAGGACACCGGTTTTGACCCTCGTTTCACAAGGTGCGGGGTAGGGATAAAACCCTGCCTTCTCCTCCCCGAATTTTCCAAAACTAAAGTTTTTACTTGTCAGATATATTTTCATTATTTAATACTTTAGGTTTTAGATATAAATAAAAATAAAATAATCTAATTCTTAGGGATAACCCTACACTCATTTCTTCAAACTTATCTCAATTCAAGGTTCTCTGTTAATCGTTACGACGATTGTATGAATAGGCAAAGCCATAAAACATCCGTTTCTGAGTTCCTAACCGGTTTAGCAACAAATCAGTTGGACCACTTGACCTAGACATTTTTCTGTTTAGACCTTTGGTAGAGTTCCTTGTTTTAAATCTCAGTGGTAGCTATAGGAGCGCGAGATCCTTTAGCCGCCCATCGCTCGCGCGATTTCACACTCGCACACAGTGCACCACTCTTATCGAAGCCGTAAGATGCTGAGTTTGGGCTGGCCAGACCCTTCATGCCTATGCTTGCATTTATCTCGTCTGCTATTAGCATGAAGACTCAGCATCATTGTGCGGCCCAGCATAGAAGTTAAGCTCTAGTGGGTGTTCGATGCCCCACAAATCTCAAATACGTTCGCTTTGCGTTGCCTGAACCATACCATGCCATTTGGTGTTCCAGTGTTTTATGCTAGCAAGCAAACTTTCTAATTCTCAAATTTTCCTCAAGTTTTTCTCAAAATTTCTTCGAAATTTTGATTGTGAGAATCGTTAAAGTATAGTTCCGATCAATTCGACCACCCTCTTTCCGATTAAGTAGGTGTCGATTTCCCAATTTCTTTGACATTCAAGGAAAACAGACTTTTAGTTTTCTGATTCTCCCTTGCCGAGTCTTGGCATAGGGCATCAATAACCGAAAAGTGGCAAATAAAGTTTTACAGTGTTTAGCTAGGTCCAGTGACCTGAAAAACATTACAAATACTTACCTGTGACTTTATACCTCAAGTGAAGTGAAAATCCGGTCTCGAAATTTCATCCAGGGATCGGGAAAATTTAAGTTTTCCAATCTTTCCCATCTCTCAACATAGTGAAGGGAAAACTTCTATGTTATCATTTAATCACATTGAGCTACATATTCTCGTGGCATCAGTTCCACTCATTCACATTGAATCACATATTTTCGTGTTGTGCATTAGTAACATTAGCCATACCGTGGTCGTGTACCTATTCAGTTACACTTAACACTAACAGTTACATTGCAGTGCAAGTGTACATACCACGACAAACTGAGCCTCAGTGCTAGATTTATCATTCCAACTTCTGACTCAACTGTAACTTTAGCCGTTACTGAGGAAATTCTTGTATTGTCTCATCGCTGACCTGACCTTCTATACTTCCATTTCAAACAAATCAAAAGCGAATTGTAAGTGGTAAAACATAATCGTATTAATTACATTTTCTCAAAATTTTCCCAATATTGTGTCCCTCCCAGAAAATCGGTGGAAGTAGAAAATTTTGATTTTGGTTTCCATAAATTTATTACATACGAACCTATTAGTACGGTTCTCTCCTAATAATTTCTGGGTGTATGAATAAAATAATTTTAGCTTTTCCATTCCATTTGTCACGATTATCCATGTTGTTCTTAATCGCCTTCTCGATCACCGACGAATCGTATTGTTTTTGGTTTTTCTAATTGTAACTCTAATCCATTTTTACAAAGAGTTTGTGAATATTTATTTTAATTTCCGTCTGGTCGAAAAGAGGAAACAACTCTAAAATAATTGGGGCAACTTTCACAGTAATCCGAAATTAAAATTAGAAATAAATTTTAGAGTTAGTTCAGGCTAACAGTTCGGGGGAAACAAATAGTTTTCCGGGGCTGAGTAGTGGATAGTTCGACAACATCGAACATAAGTAAATGTAGGGAAATTATCACAGTTCAGGATAGTAAACTCTGCGGGGAACTAAATTCGGTTTTCGACGCACTCGCTTGCCTTGGGTGTCGATCGCTGAAAACTTAGTTAAGTTACAAATAAGTTACAACAATTAAAAATTTCAAGTCAACATTTTATTTTTCTTTAAAGATTTCAAATCATTTCAAATCAAAATTAATTTTCTTTTGCAAAAAGTTACCTTAATTCAATTCAAAATTAATAATTTCGGAGCAAGGGAAACCAACAGTTTCTCGCTCCCGCCTAGGATAGGAAATAAATACAATTTCATGTCAAAGTCGAAATTAATCTGTGTCCATGCCCAGTTTTATTTGATTTAAGTTATTCCCAGTGAACCTCGCGGACCGCACATCGGGAGTATTCCCTCATCGTACACGGTTCCGAGCTCAACTACATCCGAAATCCTGTAAGGAACTGGAACTACAAATTCTGAATCGATTGCTGGAATTTTCTGAGTTTGCTATTGGAGCAAGGGAGCTACGCACCGAACCCTTCAATAGTCTACTACTTTTTCCAACCGATTCAGAGGTAATTCCATTTCCTTCGGAACTTCATACAACTTCTTATTTGTTTTACATTATCACATATTATTGCAAATTTTCATAAAATTTTTACAAATCAAAATTTCACAAAAAGTAAAGAAAGAATTTCCATTAATACACTTTCCTAACTTGAGAACAGGTGACAGTTGCGGTAAACTCAACCCGTCGCCGTACCTCCTCATAAGCCAACGAGTGTTCTCAAAGCTCAAAATTTCTCACTCAATTCTCAAGAAAGAAAAGTGAATTTTCAAAGGAAATCTTCTCTTTCCTTTCACCGACTTTCACCAATCAAGAAGTCAACTGCCTGAGGTGAACGGATCCTTACCATAATCCGACGCCAACAGACAGAGCCTTCTCTTCGTTCCCCTTAATTAAGTTGTAGGTCATTCATTCTTATTATCTGTAGGTCACACCCACTTCTAAACTTCTCAAAATTTAGCAAGGTCAAAATTTTTCCGAACCTAAAGCGGACAGCTAAGGTTTTAATTTCGCTAGGTCAAATTGATTCAAAAGCCTGAAGCGTTGCTAAGGCTAGCGAAAAAGATATAGTAGGTCAATACCAATCCTTAGGTGCCCATCTCTAGCGTTCGCTGAGATTTCCTCACCATTCATAGGTCAATTCCTTACACCTCTAGCGTTCGCTGAGGTTTTCCTTCAGTACAGTTCAAAATCTCAATCCTTAGTCAGAGTCGTAATAATATAAAACTCCATATCCTGAATACGTTTCCAAGATTCAATTGAGTAGAAATCCCCCTATTCCCTCTACTACGGCTGAAGCCAAAGGGGAGGAAATTTCTACTCCAAAATTTAGACAGTCGCCTAGCTTCTGGATTTTCGAGGGGTGAATCCGATCTGAATCGGACGGCCATTCCTAATCCTAAGCTTGGGACACAAAATTTGCTCCTCAGGAGCCAAGCTCTGATAATCATAATATCCGGCCGTATTCCTACGTTCAAACACGGGACATCTCATATTTCTACACCTCAACATGTCACATTTTCTCCCATATATAGTAGCTGATAAGATTGCTGGTGCCATATTAGATTGGCACTCAGCCCAGGATCAAACTTTGTTGTCAGAGCGACAAATTAAAGATTTAATCGACTACGTCCAAATCTCATTAGGTTTGAAAGAGAGTCCAGATTCTCCCATAAACGCTTCGATTTCCCACCTAAGTTTGGGAAATTTACCAGGAATCTTCAATCGTACTGTAAGAAGCTGGTACCATTCGGGTGGGAAGAATTTTCTCACTTTTCAACAAACCAACAAGTTGTTGGAAACTTCCCGGTATTATTTTCATTCAAACCCCATACCTGGAGTTCCATTTTTCCAATAAAAAGGAAAAGTAGGAAATAGATTCAGATTTGTTTACTTATTCGCAGAAGCCGTGTTCTTAGCTAACATATCCCAAATCTCTTTCTCTTTCGTATGTACGATCCACATCTAAATTCCACCAATTCCCATAACCATACCTGTACTTGAACGTTACATATAAAATTTTTCTTGTTGTAAGTAATCTTACTCAAATATTTGCTCAGTAACTGTTTTTATTTCTACTTGCCACACATGGACACACATTAATAATTATTTAAATTAAATTTTCGCGTCTTTATGGCAAATTCCGACAATCGATAGAATTATCCCTTTTCATTAGAAAGTAAGTTTTACAAAAGATATTACCATAACCATTTGGATAGGATCAAGGCAATACGCCCCCACTTTTCAGTAAAATTCTTTTGTTGTAATTTTGTAATAATTTTGAGTTCTAAAATAACTTTTCAAACTTCTTATTCGTAATTTCTCTTTTACTACCTCACGATTATTTACTCCTGTACACAGTATTCATAATGACGGTATTGACAAGTATCTTACAAAGATTTCACTTATTAAATACATCCTTTTCATTGTTTCTTTCCCACCCAAATTTCCCAATTCATCATCCATTCCTTAATTTTCTCTGTAAGACCCATGGCCACTCACACAAAACGCTGTAACTACTATTCATTATATCTCATGCAACACTTGATTTTATGATTTTCGTGCTGCACAGACCAACCATCTAAATTATTTCAACTCTGATGCCCCACCGCTAGCTTCTCCGTATTGTGGAACTCCGTTCCTTGCTAACATTTGTTGTGCAGGATCAGATCAGAAATTTATGTAAGGAGTGCACAGAGTTATTGCTCTCACTCCTCTCTACTCATCATGTCCGCCGATTACATGGTCTATTCCTTTTAAGGAATTCTTCGCATCGTGCATGAATTGTACAATCAGCGGAGCCAAAAATGATAGCCGCTCAATTCATGTCCACACTGACCATGTAGCGTGACCTCTCTCATCGAACTCTTGTCTTCACATCGGAACCTTCCATAACGATAATTCTACGTTGCTGCAGCTACGATTATTGCAAAGTTTCTTAAGTTTAAATCATATTGATTCAATTACAAGCAGCCTCAGTGTGTGCCATTTATCTTACAGACTGAAAAGTAGGACTTTTCTATTATTAATTACCTCAATTCAGTAGATAATACACAATCCAGTAATCTAAATTTTATATGCGTCATACCTTCATTATTTTTACTCAAAATCTGTTCAATAATCACACCAGAAATTTCAAAATTTCCATGCTACAATTGATAGGGTCTAACCATCGAATAACTTCACTTTAGATTAGCTCAGGACCAGTCCTTGGGCGCAACTTACTTTCCTTAACAATGGTGTGGCTTCACGCCCTCCGTTTCCCATGCCTGGCGGAACTTGCCATGCAGTCGTACTCACAACACTCACAACCAACACTACCACCAATTTTTTTGTATACCCTTACAATATATAAATATTCGGGTGGGCCCCAAGGCCCCCACCTCACCATTGATAGGAAATCTAAAACACACATCCACATAAAATTTTGGGTAGACCTCAACCGCGCCCAAAATACACTTGATAGGCAACCAAAACACACACCCTCATAACATTTCGGGTGGATCTCAACCAACCCCGAAATACACATGATAGGTAACCTTAACATACTTTACCATCATTCAAGTCAATTTTACTATACTGTAATTTATATCATACACACCACATTATGTATTTACACACCAGTATCACAAGTATAAATTCACAGCGTGACACTTAGTTACATTACAAACAGTCTTTGTAACCTTTAACTTTTATTATTACTACTCTTGACTATGACTTAGAAAATTCTTTAATTTTCTATCTGATATCCCAAATAGTGACAATTGTCGGCGTCTTGTTAAACGCCTGGGGGTAAAGAAGAAAATAGTCCAATTTTTGTTTCTCAAAAATTCTAAAATCTGAATAGACAGAAAATCGAAATACAGACCCATCCTCTTCCTTGACCTCCGCCACAATCACCGACCTACAAGAGTGTAGAGCGTAGCCTATTTCCTACGAGATCGACTCAGGAAGGTGAACCCCAAAAACCCGCCGAGAGTGTAGAACGCAATACTGCGAGATCGACTCCATGAAGCGAAGCCATTTAGCCTCACAGAGTGTAGAGCACGGACGTATGACCGTGAGATCGACTTGGTTAAATGGATCCATAAATCTAGAGAGTGTAGAGAGTGGAGCTTCCTCCACAAGCTCGACTCAATGACCAGATTTTTCCCCCCACAGAGTGTAGAACGTGTTAACACGAGATCGACTCATTTAAAAAAATCTTTCCCTACCCAAAGTGTAGAAGGCTATTGCGCCGGTTCGACTGGGGAAAGAAATTTCTAATCCTTTCGCACTATTCACAAGGGACAAGAAAGTCCACATCAAAAACCCTTCATTCAACCCATTAAGTTAAGCCACATAATAAACTGTAATACTTTCGAAACATTAATGATAGTTTAGAATCTAAAAATAAGTACAAATTACACATCATAATCAGGCACAGAGTGTAGAGATCGGAGTTCGCTCCGGAAGCTCGACTCAAGGTAATGTTTTCACCGCTCCGAGGGGTGTAGAACGTCCAGGAACGAGCTCGACCCTGAGTGAAAACAGGACCTGTTCAAAATCAAATCCGTTAGATCCTAAGTCAAATCAGACTCATTTAAGCATTAGCGAAGAAATTCTGAGTCCAATTGTTTCACTTACTCCGTATCAGTCCCGAGAATCTGGACTGAGTCCGGGGGAACAAAATCAGTCTCCGAATTCACCTTCCGCTAAAGGATCCGCCCATTCTTGATCCAGCGGAAGCAAAATTTTAACTCTTACATTGATTAGCAGAAAGTCTGAAGAAGTAAAGCCAACTCAAAATAAATTAATTAATCCTGACTTTCATCCTAAACGTAGTCCACGTCACGGAAAATCCAGTCTCACTTACTGGGTTCTTACCGAGGATAAAAGTGAACAGCCAGATACTCAAAAAGTCAAAACTCCTTCGGGAGACAAAGCTGAAAGTTTATCGGAAAGTGAAAATTCAAATTCTCAGTCCGACGAGACGAACTACTACGATTCTACCGCGGACCAAGCTTCCGCTATCTCCAACAATCCCAAGTCTCGTAGGAGACGCCACAAAGTTACTCCCCGCCTCCTCTCTGACAGTGAAGGACGAACAGGAGCCATAACCAGATCACACCGGGCGACCCGAAAATTCTTGGTCCAAAGCCCTTGATCTAAAGCTCCTAGGACTCCTAAAAGCGCGCAGAAAATCAAAAGCAGGGACGGTGAGCGAACTTCATCCCAAAATTCTCGTGAGGAACAGTTAAGACTCATTAGCGACAAATTAATAGATAATTACATAGATTACTTAGGGTCAATGAACCAGAATATGTCTTCGTTGATCCCCAACACTCCAAATTCATACAGATTAAATCATTAATCATAAACCTTTGTATCCAGGCATAGTTAAAGAGTCGGCGTTCTGCCGAACGCCTGGGGGTTATGAACAGGATGGTACGGATTTTGAAAATCTCAAAATCCAAACGCCTGGACACAAAGAGCCGTAAAATTTGAACAAATTGCATCATCCACCGACACAAACACCGATAGTGATCAAACAACGTCTTCATCCGCCACTTCGGAGTGCAAAACTCTATCGAGCTCCTCCGGAGGAAGTGGAAATCTCAAGTCTGAAAGCCCAAAGAGTGTAGAGATCGGAATTTTCTCCGAAAGCTCGACTCGGCTAAACAGACCCACTTAAAATTCCGAGAATGTAGAGATCAGAGTTCGCTTTGAAAGCTCGATTTAATGACAGAATTTTCTCCACCCAAAGAGTGTAGAGGGTGAACCCCAATTCACCAGTTCGACTCAAGTTGAAAAATCTTTCCCTACCCAAAGTGTAGAAGGCAATTGAGCCGGTTCGACTGGGGAAAGAAATTTCTTATCCACGTTAAGTTCAAAAAGTGGACTAGGTCCACTTACCAAACCCATTGTCAACATCCAAAATTTATATCTCATAATGAACCTCATTATTTTAATAATAGTCAAAATAGTTAGAATTAAATCAAAATACAGAACCCACACCCATTCATAATTTGGAACAGAGTGTAGAGATCGGAGCCCGCTCCGAAAGCTCGACTCAAGGTAATATTTTCACCGCTCTGCAGGGTGTAGAACGTCCAGGAACGAGCTCGACCCTGAGTGAAAACAGAACCTGTTTAAAAGCATATCCGTAAGATCAAACCCAAAACATCAGAAAATCAGTTACTCATTCTCCACAACTACACCAGACGCATTTAAGCTTTGGCGAAGAAATTGTAAGTCCAATCGCTCCATATACTCCGTACCGGTCCCGGGAATCTGGACTGAGTCCGGGGGAAACCAAATGTATCTCCAAAACCCTCTTCCGCTCTAGGATCCGCCCATTCTTGATCCAGCGGAAGCAAAATTTTAACTCTAACCTTAATAAAGAGAAAATCAGCTCCCGATTAATTATTTGTCTTAGTCCTTCATCCTTCACGAGGTGCTAATTCCAGTCTCACTTACTGGGTTCCCACCGAATTTAAAAGTAATACATTTAATTCCGAGTTTCGTAAGAAACTTTCGTCAAAAGGTTCTTTTAAAGAACACGTAATATTCATGCAAGTAAAATTGATTGAAAAATTACAGAGATTACCTAGGGTTGATGAACTGGAATATTTCCGCGTTCACCCCCAAAATATAAAGGCTAAGAGTATAAATTAAAAAAAAAATTCAAATGATTCATTCAGATAGTCAAGAATTAATTTAGTGAAAAATTCCAAAATAATTTAATAAATTGTATCCCAACTTCCCCACGGACCAAGCTTCCGTGGGTTACTAATCTTCCTCGCTCACATACATCCCTATATTCCTCAATCCCCGTGGAATAAAGTAGGTTTCAAATTTCAATATACTCAAATTAGTTTCAAAATTTGCAGGGGGATTCGTTTCACGACTCCTCCCTTTTCTCCTCGAAAAGAAATCAAAATATGAAAACTGGATAGGATGTAGGTATAATTGGCAATGTTTTTTTGTGACTCTCTCCCCTGAATTTATTAGCGCTCTACCAAAAACCCAAAATGGAAGAAAAAGATGGGAACCCAACTCCGAAGGCTACTCCAGATCCGTCCTCAACCAACAGAGACTCAATCTGGACCACTGCTAAACCCAAACTACCCGGATAACCGAAATTCTTAGAATCTAATCCGTCATCCTCTCCTTCGAAATCAAAATACGGAATGTCTTCATTGGTTGTAAAATATGTTTTCTTTTAATTATTTATTTATTATAATTAACATGTGGAATACTATCATTATCTTAATATTAATCCTTTCTCGTTGACGACCCCAATAGGGGATACAAAATTTAAAACTTTACAACATGTAAATTTGAAACCCTTTGACTAAATTATTTCCGATTTACATAACATAAATAATTTTTCTTGTTGCAAACTAGTAAGCGTTCATTTTCACTTTCTATTTATTTTTCTCAATTACATAGTTAAATAAAAATCTGTAATAATTAATCTTAAAACTTGACATGAATTTCATGAAATAAATGAAATTTACAAACCCATCTTAGTTCCCGCTCAAAATTTCTAACCCTTTTATTCCTGAGCAACACAAATCAAAATTTCAAATCATAAACATATACAAAAATTTAAAATTTCATCATTCAAGCAGGTATGATATAATTGCGTGCGTGCCATTTTCCTTCCTCCTTTTCTTCCAGCTTCCAGTCGTGGGGACACTCCTACTGCAGGGGGATTGTGAAAGGGGAATGAAAATGCCACTGCGCCTTCCTCCTCGATTCTTCCTTTAGCCGGAGCGTAGCCGAAGCCATCTCTAGCTCAAGAAAGAAGACAGGATCAAACAAGATAATTCGAAGCCGTTCACCTCAGCGCATCCTTCTCATCGCCACTGGGAGCAACGTTCGGAACTGCAAACACAACGTATAAGCTACTTCTAAAGCATTACATTCCAGAGCCGAACCAAGCCACGCATCTCAGCAGCATGGGAAGGAGCACTGCCCTCACCAGTCGCAGGATTCCAGCCAACGCAGCAACACCTATCATTTTATCCTTAGAATTTTCCTTTTCTGTGAACTTCGGAAAAAGGAGAATGGAGACTCCCAATATAATAATATCTTTGCAGGGGGATTGCGGTAGTGAAGTAATCCTCTTTAGTTAGTGTTTATATTCAAATTATAGAAATTATAAAAAGATAAATATTATTTTATTCATTTTATTCGAATTCAGTTTTCTCGTAATCTCAGTCTCCACTCTCCTCGTTCTAACTTTCAAAGTAGCATCAATTAATTCAAATTACAATTTGACCTGAGGTTAATATAAATTATATTCAAAAACAAAATAATTATTATAATATATTGTGAACCAAAATTTACTTACCTCGACTCACCATTCGGAACCAATTGGCGTGTAACCGTATCCTCGGTATCCGTAAGAACTTGTAAATTATAAAATTGTAATATTGTATGGACGTAAACAAAATATGAAAAAGAAAAGCAATCATATAATAATTAGAAGTAAAAATAATTCTTTTGTCCCTGCCCTTCTGGCAGAGGAAAACTTTTATAAATTTTCAGTATCATTTTCCATTCCATTTTCCCCTCGATTTTCCGTTTCATTTCCGATTTAATATTAATAAATATTTATCCGTAAAGCTTTTAATTCTACTGATCTCCGATGTCGTGTACCATAATTTCATGGGTAAACAAAATTGATTCTCATCCTTACTTTTATATTAATCCTAATTTTATATTATTAATAGGTAAATTATTATACTTCATTCTCATTCTAAATCAATGATTAGTTGGCAATAGTTCAACTAGGAACTTGCCTTTATGTTCATGTGCACAATGATTCGAACTCAGTCGGGAAAATTTCACAGAAGCTCATATAAAATCATAAGTGCATTTGGGGAAGCGAAGCTATGGCTTCTCCGGTAGTGGATGTACATTAGGAATCGCGACCCTTTCACTGCATCTACTACACGGAGTCATACTAAGGTCTTCGTGAATGTGATTAGCATTCTCCCCTGATCCATCGTCCCAATTAATAATCATTGGTATTGGTATTCGATCTTATAACTGTTGAATTAAAATCCAAATTCTCTCCGTACACGTTCAATTCACTCAGGCTCACTTCATTAGAATAATTTCAACTTCTTCATATTTAACAGGTTAAAAGTAGCACTTTCACTTCACTTCTTAGATTAGATTCCGAAAATAAAAACTTAAAACTAATTCTAAACTTATAACTATAAATCAATTCAGAACTAACTCGTGCAAATTGTTTTAGATTAGGAATTTAAGTAAACTTTACAACTTTTCATTTTCTCCGGAACATAGGTAGGCATCAGTACTTCATGTACTCATTTGGCCCTGCCTTTCCCAATGGGAGTAGTTACCCCTAAAGTGACTTGGTGGACGCCCCCAACTTACATCTCTACCATCTGCCCATCATGTAAATAATGTAAATAAGTAGTAATATTTAGGCTAAGTATCGTTAAAACTTAAAAATAAAATATAATTAAGTCTCAAAAATAGAATTTAAGCTCAGGGTCTTTTGGGGTAGGAGAGTGCAAACTCGGGGGTTGAACCAAGGTCAAAGGACACCGGTTTTGACCCTCGTTTCACAATGCATAAGAAAGATTTAGTTGCTGTTCAACATTTAGATGTACCATCAATTATCATTCAGTTGCTCATTGACATTTGCTGTCCTCTAATTAATAACTCATTATGCTCTCAATAAAAGCACTCCGTCGTTGTCGTTTGTTAGGAAATATTTTTTTATATTGAAATTAAAATATTTACACTTGTATTTACCTTACTAACTATTCACTATTCTGGATACTATATAGAGTGTTTTATGTTAGACGTTTTGTATTTGGATATTTTAAAAGAATTCAGTAATTCATTACGGTCGTAGGACAACTTCCTTCTGGACATTTTCCCCCCGGACTTCTTCCTCCCGGACATTTTCCTCCCGGACGTTTCATCCTAGACTTCTTACTCCCAAACACATACGGAGGACATTTTCCTCCCAGCATCGAAATTCATATGACGACAATAAACAAGTTCTTCTTTCCAGATAATGCATTTTGAAGAAATTCTCGAAAGTATGCAAAATTCATACTTTCAAGTACTAAAATCAATCGTTTCCCTATTTTGTATGAAATTATGAGTATCTAAATATTTATTAATCAAGTTTAAGGAACGTAATATGAACATCATTGCACAAATAATGCCAACTGAACAACTGAATGCAAACAATGTTAAATACAACACCAGTATAGTATATGCAATATTTAATACTGAAAAAATTCAACGTTTTTAACAATAAAAAGGAAAAAGGGGGTGCTACGTAGTAATTAATTAAAATAAATCAAACTTTTTGTGAACTTTGCATACTTTCCAGAATTTCTACAAATACAGTTAGTTGATTAGTTGACATTATTTGTGCAATGCTGTTCGTATTACAGTCGTTACGTTTGATTACTAAATACTTACATACTCATAAGTTCATACAAAATGTGAAAACGATCGATTTTAGTACTTTAAAATATGAATTTGACATACTTTCGAGAATTTATACAAATGCATGAATTATCTGGAAAGAAGTACTCGTTTATTGTGGTTATATGAATTTTGATGCTGGGAGGAAAATGTCCTCCGTATGTGTTTGGGAGGAAGAAGTCCGGGAGGAAGATGTCCGGGAGGAAAATGTCCAGGAGGAAAGTGTCCGTATATTATTCAGTACCTATGTGATAAATTGAAAATCCGCTGATATAGACGATAGGTAATTTAAAAAAAGTTTTAATGAAGCATTTTAAAATCATAATTTGATTTTTAAATGTTTTATTAGTTTTATTTTATGTATGCCATTTGCGGTTATTTTGAATTATTGTAAATGGGAAAATGGAAACAATTGTCACTTTTAGGTTTCTGATAATATAAGGGATACAATAATTGGAGCTATTGATATACATTTTAGCAAACAATTCCGTCACCTATTTCTATTTTAACTTTTGTACTGCTTTATCCACGGAATTGTTTCGAAAAATATATCAAAACGTCTGGCAAAGGACTTATGATTTTCAGTTTTATAATAATGAGCTTTTAAACTTGATTTTATAAATATATAGTGGGCAGTTTTCTCTCTTATCGTAATAAGAAAATAATCACGCTTTATATTTGAATATATTTTCCACTTCCTCAACTGAAAATATTCTTGTATTATATGGTAATGATTTTAAAACTCAACGTCTGCAGTCGTCGGTGCCAGTCAACTAATGAGAACCCCATCCCAGTTCCAGTCAGTTTCTGAGATTTTGTAATCAACAATAATATTAAAATCCATGAAGAACTCACATGGCAACGTGTTATTTAAAATAATATTTAGAAAGATATAAAGGCAACTGAAATACATGCGACGTCCTTCTGAAAATCGAAAGACGTCTAACGCATTATAGTTCGTGTCATCTAAATAGCGAACTACTTCTGAAGTACATTTCAAACGTTGACCGACATTTGAAATACATATGAGTTACTTCTAAAATACAACAATCATCTAACACATTTTGATCTGCATCATCTGATATATGAACAGCAACTAAATAGCTTTACGAAATGTTGAGCGACATTTGATTTGCAAGTGCAGTACTTTTAAAAATCATTGGTCATCTAATAAATTTTGATCTGCATCATCTAAAGTTTCGATCGCTTCTGAATCACTTCTAGCAGCACTAAAATACATCTCCGCAACAGCTAGTGTCTTTCTACTAAAACGAGATGCAGCTCTAATGTACCCGATGCGTTGAAACGCATCTTCTATTTATCTGATAATCTTCTTGGCTACCGAGATGTACCTCTAAAGCAAGTCAGACGAAAAAATTGTGCTTTGTGAGATTGAGATTGTTGTACGGACAGTGTACATAACTAACTAGTAGATAGGCAAACAAGATAGCCGGTACTGAGAGCACAGTTAACTAGTAAGTACATATATAGGTACTCAGCTCCAAAAGAACAATACCTAGTACTGGAGGCAAATTCATACATTCATTCATTTACTCTTCATGGTAATTTACAATCCGGATAAGATTATCTTTGTTACTTTACAAATTTATATTTAGATTGAACATTTCAAACTTTAAGGTTTTTATATATTCTTTTTATTTGTTCAAAGTTCAGAGCTAGACCATGAACTTAAATTTAAATTTGAGAAATCAATAATAGTGATTTACTAAAAATCAGACCACTGCACTGTCTGACTCTTATAATTTTTTAATTCAAGCGTAAAGTTTAATTATGCACATATTTATTCATATTACAAAATAAACCCACCTACTACTAGCATTACCTTCAATTTTGATAAGATCGACTGTATCTCTGAACGGGTTGTCCTTGACATGTTCCCTGTGATAAAACAAAATTACCCTAACGAGCAATTTAACAAATTGGTCCTAATCAAGTAAATATCTTTCGAATTTAAACAAAACGAAAAGGAGTTCCTTTATTTACCTTGAAGGACAGACTGATATTCTTAAAGAAAAAGCAAAAGTACGTTTCTGAAAACTCGAATATTTATAACGTGAAATAGTGCCTTACTTGATGTGTTTGCTCATTAACATATATTTTATTCACATTTTAGCCGTTTTCTAGATGGAACTTACTAGTTAGCTTATTTTATAAATGTGCTGTAAAGTTCAAGGTGTAAAAAGGGAATTAATATCCGGCGATTTCCTTAAAATGGTGAAACTTTTAGATCTGAAATCGTACTTTCCCAAAAGAACTACATTCACCAGTCTGTGGACACGCTTTAAATCTAATTTCCTTAAAGGAATTAATACTAAATTTTTAGCAGAAAAGGGATTAACTTTTAAAATGTCCAGGATCTAGCCAGGACACGTTGGCTGAAGAATTTGAAAAGGTGTTTGTGCATGACAGTGATAGTTTAAGTTAAACAAATGATACATCTAACGCACAACTCCCGGAAAAATTAATCAGTCTTTGTCCCTTGCAAATTAGTTCTATTTGTGTTTTAAATACGCTAAAACTACTTCACCCCTATAAATCCCTCGGTCCTGACGGAATTCATCCCAAGGTACTAAAGGAATGTGCTACGGTTTTGTGCTTCCCACTTTCAATAATTTTTCAAGCATCCATAGATCTATCTGAGCTTCCTCTGGATTGGAAGAGTGCAAACGTAACATGTATTCACAAAAATGGATCCAAATGTGACCCAAAAAACTATAGGCCAATTAGTTTAATTTCGATATGTTGCAAACTCGTGGAACAATTTGTTCGTGAGAAGATATTTGCTAAATGTACATTTGCAAAGCAACAACACGGTTTCCTTCCAAGGAGGTCGTGTTTTACTAATTTGCTAGAATTTTATGAAGACGTCACAAGATCTGTAGATAAAGGAAGCACAGACTATCTGTATGGACTGTATCTACGTTGATTTTTCCAAATCGTTTGATTAGATTCCTCACAAGCAGCTGCATTACAAGTTAAACCAGCGTCACCATCTAGATCCATACTTAATAAAATAGTTGCGATGTTTTTTAACTGACAGATTATATCAAGTGTGGTAAATTGGAGAGTTTCGAATAAAATGAAAGTCATCAGTGGAGTTACACAAGGGACTGTACTTGGGCCAATCCTGTTTTTACTTTACGTGAGTGAAATGAGAGGCGTAACTCACAGCTCACTGAAACAATACGCCGATGACTCAAAAATCAATAGAGCCCGAAAAACTGACGGCGACTTCCACGCACTTCAAGAAGACATATATAACCTAGTAAAATGGTGTAACATTAATCAAATAGAGATAAATATTGAGAAAACCCATATTGTTTATTTCAGTGTGAAAAAAGTGAAAATCCTATATACTCCTGCAATAATGCTGAGCTGCAAAGTTCAACTTGTGAAAAAGACTTAGGGGTTTATATTGACAGCGAGCTAAAGTCTTCGCAACACTGTCAACAGGCTATAAAAAAGGCCAAATCCATGTGCTTACAAATTAAGAAAACTTTTAAACATTTAGACAAGTACGGGCTTTGTACGCTTATTGTAACATTAATTCGGCGACTGCTTGAGTACTGCAACAGTATTTGGTGCCCCATTTTAACAAGTGACCGTGATGAGATCGAAAAAGTCCAAAAGTTAGCCACCTGTCTTCTTCCATCGCTTAAGAATTTGTCTTACGAGGGGAGGCTGAAGGAGCTTCGAATTCTTTCGCTTGAAGACGGAAGAAAACGAGGAGACCTGATTGAAACATTTAAACTGATCAATAGGAAATATGATATTGATCCCTCTGCTTTGTTTGAATTCGACATGCAGAGTCGACATGCACCGTTTTTAAAGAAAAAACCTGTGATAATTAACTCTAGACACCATTTCTTTACCCAACGGGTAGTTACAAAATAAAATAATATACCAAGTGATGTGAAAAACGACAAATTATAAACGCATAAATATTCTACTGAGTCAAGTCCTGGTCCTTTCTCTTTGTACTAACTTACAGCCCTTCCTTTTATCTCACCAATAACTGTTACGACAATACCTTAGCCGTACATAACCCCACTTCCCTCTTCTCCTACCAAGAAAGCATAAAATTATTTTTAGCGTCGCTTTTCATTCTCATTTCCAAAAAATATTCGTCATCATTTCAAAATTTCCATAAATAAATTATTGTTATTCGTCAATACTTTAAAAATTCGTTTCGTCATTTCCATTTAAATATTAAAATTAACTAAAATATCCCTTTCCGAATCTTAATCATTCCGTCCATAACACTGCCTATTCAAAAATAAATCGAAGCTTTAAAATTTTCGTACCGTAAATCGTCAACTCATCTCCATAATATTTCGCCTTCCTATCTCCTTTCTTTACGCGAGCGATTAACATTGGCCTAGGTTCCAATATTAATCTTCACTCCTTTCCTTCTATTTCTGTCAATTTTTTTTGAATTTTTCAAATTTTACTAAAATCTTCCTCAATTTGGCCGAAATTTTGGAAATTTTCGACCACGGTGGGGATAAAAATTGTACCGTAAACTGTCGAATAATTGTATATTAAATTTTAAACTTATGACGAGAAATCCAAGGAAAATTAATCAAATTTTCCGGATTTTACCCAAATGGAAAAGTCACCCAGAGGTCACTGAGTTCACGAGAAGTCGTACCCCGCACCTATCATGTCAGCCAAACCAATACGGTCCGACCCGACAATCTGAGCACGACTCCTCGTTACCCGGGTATCATAAATAGACGCCACTATCCCTATATGCAACCAAATATATATGTACATGAACCTATGATTCGCCGTTTTAAGGTATGCGACACTACGACCATGACCATAACCGCGGCCACACAATATAACATAATATGCCATGAATTAAATATTAATAAACGAAAATATACACAATTAATTTGTTATGAGCTTGCCTTTATATGATTATTAATTATTTACACACATACACAAATACTTCGTTATCTACCTAGCCGAATAGCTAACAATATATGCCGTCTCCTTATAATACAGATATATATATACATTTCACCAATTAAATAAATATATTTGTACCTCGTAATTTCACCTTTTACCACTTCGCTTCGGAATTCAACGAGCGACTGGCTTCGGCACTGACAACGGGACTTGACAAATGACGGACTGACGAATTGACAATTAATTGAATTTGCGAATTTAACTTATGGCTCGACTTTAAATGACCAATATATAAACCGGTAAGCAACCGCAGTTCAAGACAGAACACGAATGAATTTCGAAGAGCCTCAATGAATTTTAATATAAGACTTTGGAAACGAAACAAAAGAGATACAGAATAATACAATTCACTGTAACTTTCCACTATTTGCCTCTGCTTCTTGGTTGTTTACGGGAGATTTCCCACTGTGTTGCTACCTCGAAAATCGACAGCAGAATGATGGCTGAGGCTTTGAAATCGTCCTGACTAGCTTTCAGTTCGTCCGCACTAGGTATGTGATTCCTAACGAATCATGCAGTGCTTTGTTATAAAACCCTTGTAAATTAAACGTTAGTCAGTTTAGTTGAGTTTCATTTGAATTCCGTGTCGACGTGGTTACTGCGTGTTCTACGAATGATGGCAAAAGTAATGGTTTGCACTGCATAGTCCCTAATTCTGGTTACATCACTTAACTCCCATTTTCAATCTACTGAATCCATGCATTCGAATAAAGTTAACTAACAGCAAACTCTTGCTAAAAATTTCCTATCTCAGACTGCGTCTAGTAAAGCTCACAATATTATCATTTTCCTAAAAACTCAATATTTGCACTTTCTGCGATAAGTGAGAATTCTATACATTAAAGTTTTCGTCACATAAGTACGATTACATAAGTAATCAAGGAAGATATAATAGTGCATACTCGCAATTGATTTAAATTAATATTTGGAATCATTTTATAGCCTTTCTATCTTACTGCATAGCAAAGGATTTATACAGAACCACACATATTTGAAGAATTTTGGTCACAGGAAAGCATTACAGATCATATATTTGTGCATTAATGTAAGCTTAGTTGCTGAACATTTTCCTCCCGGACATTAGCCTTCCCGCATATTTTCCTCCCAAATTATACTTAGGACACTTTCCTTCCAACTTATACACGCCTAGAAAATAAGCAAATTAGCCACATGGGTGTTAATTTGTAGCTTATTTTCGTGTTACTCCAACATAGACACCAGAAGATGTTACTGTGTTCAACACAAATTTTAGTTGGGGATTTACAATGTAGTATGGTAGACTGAGGTTACTATCTTCGGCGTTTAATATGTAACCAAGAAGTAATTGCGTGACTAACTGAATTCAAAAATAATGCAAAAAGTGACGCTTGAAACCATAACCTTTAAGTCAGGTACCGGCCTCTTTCATCACTGACCTGGGACGACTTATTTAGTGTAGATACGCTAATTTAACATAATATGTTAAATCAACTGTTTAGAACAGAATTGGCAATACGAAATTGCCCTCTGACATTTTGACATGGCTGTGGAACAATTTTGAGAGTTTTTCGAGTCAGAAAGGATGTAGCTAAATGAAATTTTAGAGGTTGAGTAAGCATTCCTGAAGAAATGGATTTGTCTCTGTCCGTCAGTATGTCCGTCTGTTAAACGTGACTACTAGGAGAGTTTATGTTTTACTCAGTGTGTTGTAGCATAGGAGTGTTTTGGGGTTTGTGAGGTGAGTTTGGATGCGGGGAGTGAGAAAGAAAACCGATTCTGGGAAGGTATCCGGGAAGGTATATGGGAAGGAACGGGGAGTAATGAGGGCAGATATGGAAGGAATGAACAAGGGAACGAAAGGGAAGATATGAAGGGATGCAACGGGCAGATATCATGAGATGTATTTGGTGACATGGACTGGCATTGTGTGCAGTAATTAATGCATTATATTAATATTAATAATAATACTGAGCAAATCCATGTACGTAGGTAGGTAGGTATCTACATAGGTAGCTCCCTATGAATGGGGATTTGCCTTGTTTTGTATGGCGAACATAAGAATGAAAACGAAAGAAGGAAAAGAGGAAAGAATGGCAGGAAATGAGGAAATTGAGGGCAGGTGGCCGCGTATGGGAATTTGACGGGAGTGTGGCGGTGGTAGCTGGCGGGTAGTGTGACGTATATATTAAGGGAGGGAAAGGGAGAGGAGACATGCATATATGATAGAATGGAATGGGATGGTAGATTATATAGGGACTTGCATTGATATATACAGTCATAATATAATATCATAATTCAAATATTATTATTGCTTGTGTATGTAGGTAGGTACTTTAAACGGCAGTCTGCCTTGTAGTATATGCTGTGCTTTGAACAGTGAGGGAGAAATGAACAAAAAATAAGGGATATAAAATGAATAAAAAAATATAAGTATTAAATACGAACATTGTATGCAGTAGCTATGTAGTAGGTGGGTTGTAGGTATACAGTATATAGATAATGGGTAGGTTCTGGCAGATGCAGATTTGCATTGTGTCGTATGCTGTCAGTAGTAATGTGGGCTTTGTGTGGGATGTAGGTAGGTAGGTATATACATAGGTACCTATATAGGGACTTGAGCCCAATGTATGTAACAGTGAATGGGGTTGTCTTTATCACTTGAGTAACGGTAGTAAGTGGTGAACTGAAGGCAAGGGAGGAAAACGGACCCAGGCAGTAGTAACAGTACGGTAGAGGGGCTGCATGGTTAATCATACAGTGTGCTGTAGCGATAACAAACCCACTCGTCCTCCTCCTGACTGTTTCAAATGAGAGAACTAGTATATAACGGATGTAAAACTTTTACAGTTTGTTCAGAAATGAACCATCTTCGCTCCGAACACTTCGCTCCGAACTCTTCGCTCCGAACTGTTTGCTTCGCTTCGCCTCGCTACGACTACGACTCCGACGAAAGCAATCGTACATACGAATTGCATCGGTATCGGCTCACACGTCGACATCCGACTTCGACTTCCCGCTTCAGCTTTCGCTTCGATTTCGACTTCCGCTCTACGAAAAACTACGAATGGTATAATATTTTATACTTTACTACTCGCATAATAATATCTATTTGATATTATAAACTCTTCGCTACGAATAACTCGATGTATAATATTTTATACTTTACTATTTGCATAATAATATCTATTCGATATTATGAACTCTTCGCTACGAATAACTCGATGTATAATATTTTATACTTTACTACGCGCATAATAATATCTATTCGATATTATAAAACTCTTCGCTACGAATAACTTGATGTATAATATTTTATACTTTACTACGCGCATAATAATATCTATTCGATATTATAAAACTCTCCGCTACGAATAACTCTATGTATAATATTTTATACTTTACCACTTGCATAATAATATCTATTGGATATTATAAAACTCTTCGCTACGTCTACTTAAATATAATACTTTAACAGCCAAAACTCTGAAATAAAGAATTGGTGTTGTTATTATATGCATCATGTCATGTTACAAATGCAACTATTTACACTTCGCTACGCACTGCTTGATGCACAACATATTGTGCTTTACTACACTACGCATATATTTATTACACATATACATATATACGTTGTACTACGACTATTAAAATTCTATTTAATGCTTTGTGCATCTTGTTATGTGACAATTGCAAACATTTTCACTTTTCTACGTACTACATGCTTCTACGGCAGACTACGCTTCTATACTCTTTAAATATTAAATGAATTTAATGCATTTCGACAAATTATTGACAATGGTAGTTAGAACTTTGTATACTTAGTATAGGTAAGCACGCAAACTACACTCAACAGAAATACATATGTATATGCCATGTGTTCTTATGCGAATATCACAAAAATACGAAATTGAGCTTTTGGACATGTGACCTACCAGGGGCTATGTAATTAGACGTGCAGAGCGTGCTCTCAAAAGTTTCCAAATATTTTGTGTTGCCAAAAGAAATTTTTAGTTTTAACGCAATATTTGTAATCAATAAAATATGAGTTATATTATGTGCAGAACTAATTTTTCATTTTTGCTCTAGAAAAAAATCACTTTTTTGTTTATATAGCGAATTCAATTTTTTCAACGCCAATATTCTTTTCTGATTTTTGGTACCCTAAATATCAAAAAACATTTTGAAAATACGCAATAATAAAGATTTTGGGTATGTTCTATTGAGCCCTACTTTTTATAACCTGCTTGTTACATCAACGTTGCTGAACGAACTTTTTATATCAAACCCGATATTTAGACGTTTTTAAGCATGGGCTATTTTATGGCATAGTCATTTTTGTGATTTTCGCGCAAAAATTTCAGGGTTATTTTAAGGGTAAATATTAGGGTATTTAACATGTTTTTTTAGACGGACTATTTTTCATTGATAGTTTAAGCTTGCAGGCTTGACATCTGCAAAAACAGAATTTGAAAATTCGAAAAAATTAATACCAAGACGGACAGGCCGGACAAACCGATCCGACCGGTGCACACTATGTATTGCCTTAATCTGTATTGCTCGAGAACCAGTTAACGTAAAAAGATGCAGTTAGCGCCATCTGATAGATCTTACTTGTAGCTACATTCTGAAAAAACAACAACACCGTGCAAAAAATACTACCCGGGTAAAACTGATATTTCGGTTTTTATATGTATCTTTTGAACTAAATGCAATATTTCAAATCTGTTTTGAGATTGTCATTGTGCTAGGCAATGCGGAAATAATAACATAAAACAATAATATGTGATTTTTATAAATTTTTGGTTTTTCTGTTAACCTGTAAAAAACTATAGGATTTTCGAATGATTTTTTTGTGAATTCTGGTACTATTCTCATTTTAGTTTTACCAGTTCTTATTCTTATAAATTGTCTTGTCTTTGCACTGGCTATGTTCCTTTGTACGTTATGTGTAGTTTTCTCTGCAAATAGGTCACTAAAGCTTAAATAAGCTAAAATAGTTAGCAAATAGAAAAAATAAATAAAAAATAAAATAAATAAATAAAATACAGACACTGTGAGTACCTTGTAGATTGTCTGTAGGTAATACGTTGGTTCTTGCTAGTGCTGTTTTGTATTTGTTAGTATGCTAGTTGTAGTAATTCAAGAGGAACGAGATACAGGATAATAACATACATGTAAGTAGGCAGGTGAGTACAAAAGTACCTATCTAGGGACTCGAGCTCAAAGTATGTAGTATTGTACAAAGCTAGACTTTTCATTAAAGAAACAGTCGTCAATAGTGAAGTAAAAGTACGGGGAGCAGGATAAATCCATGTAGAAGTAATGCAGTAAAGGGATAAGCAATAGTAAGTTTACACTGCCCTGTACCCCAACGATTTTCTCCTCACCCTTTTGTCTTTTAAACATGATTGAAAATGTATAAATAAAAACTTCACATTGAAAAACATTGTCACTTGTTGGCCACTTCTACGACTACGATCACTACTGCTACTTTTTCGCTCTGCTACGACTTCGACTTCGACAAAAGCAAACATCAATTTGTATTGCTCATCTACGATTCACTTTGATAAGGTTTTGAATTATGAATTCATAAACTTACTTTCAGTATACACGAATACGAACGTATTCTTTACGAATACAGCTTCGACTTCGACTTTCGGCTTTTGCTTCCGCTTCGTAATGTTTTGAATTATAAATTCATAAACATATTTCCAGTATACACAAATATAAAAGTATTCTTTATGAATACAACTTCGATTTCGACAAAAGCAAACGTTAATTCGTTTTGCTGAGGTACGCCTTGCATCGATAATGTTTTAAAATACAAATTCATAACATATTTTCAGTATACACGAATATAAAAGTATTTTTTACAAATACAACTTCGACTTTGATAAAAGCAAACGTTACTTCGTTTTGCTGAGCTACGCTCCGCCTTGATAATGTTTTGAATTATAAATTCATAAACATATTTCCAGTATACACGATTATAAAAGTATTGATTACGAATACAACTCTGACTTCAACTTCTGGCTTTCGCTTCCGCTTTAAAATGTTTTAAATTATAAATTCATAAACATATTTCCAGTATACACGATTATAAAATTATTTTTTATGAATTTGATTTTTTTCTGCTTACATATAAACCATTAAAGTAATCTTAGAACGTACTGTCACAGGATTTTTTCCGCGTGAGTATTGTACATATGCGTTTATATCCAAGGAGCTTCGCAAGAATCATGCAATAAAAAGCCATCCAAAGTACGAACTATATTTTATTTTACAAAACTGTCAGTTTAAAGAGTTTCAAACATTTTTTGAACCAACTGTAATCCAGTTAGGTCAATTAACGTTAGATACAACAAGCTAAATTTTGTTATAAAAAAGCAACCTTTAGAACATAACGCTAGCAGTAAAAACCCTACCATGCTGATTTTACGTATTTTATTAAGAGTTTCATCTGAAATGTATGAATTATTGTATGTGTTCATAATATGAATGTTATATTGTAATACCTTAACACGTTTTTGAAGAATGAAAAGAAAGTGATATATATAATTTTACTATATGATAGTTGTGAGGTAATGCAATACTGTAGGATTCAAGCAGTTTAACAATTCTGTAAATATTAAAAGTACCACTGTATTAGTATTTACAGAATATAAAGATAAAACAGTAGGTAAATGTAAAATAATAGAAAACATTTAATGATTTCAGATTCATGGTTACTGTTAGTTCTGCATATAAATAAAAATAGCAGATCGTAGCTAGTAAATAATTTATTGCAAAAGGCAAACGGTTTCGTAAATATCTGTAAATATATAGTTATATAATTAATAAACATTGAACTAGTAAAAATGGGGTTATACATTAAATACAGGTATGTGTGAAACCTTGTTATTATTTTTTTCAGTAAGGTACAAATATTAAAAACAAATTAAAATAAAACAAATAGTAGGTTAACTTTATAGTGCAATACGCAGTGTGCGAAATAAAAGAAATAAAATTGTATAATTGCACTATAATTATATTAAAAATCAATGATACATTGTAGTAATACATAAATACAACAATAATGAAAATGTTCAATAAATAAAATCTTGGCTACTTATACAGTGTGAAGTACTTAAAACGTATGGTTTACCAAAATTTTGCGCAGTTTTACTAACAGCTGACTCAGCGACAGTCGCAAACTTATGTATCGATACAATGGCAGAAATTCGTAAATCATACTTTAATTCAAGGCTAAAAGGCTCATTATCTGCCCTAAATGGAGTTAACAATAGGCATTTTCACGACAAAAAAAAAGTTGACAAATAACTAAGCCAACTGAATTCATTTAGTCTACACAGACCCATTAGGAAGAATTTTAGGCGCAGGAAAACCATTGTGAACATGGCAGAAGAAATTGTTTGCGTTGATTTAAAAATCTTAGGGTTAGTCTTATCAAAAGCAAATTCCGAATATAAAAACATACTTTTTTGCATTGACGCTTTTACAAAAAAGCTTTTTTGTGGATTCATAAAGAACAAAAGACCAGAAACAGTAATTAAAGCAATGAAAAGTATATTCCAGGAAGCAAAAATAACACCAATTTATTTATTTACAGACCAAGATTATTTGCAAACAGCTAATAGGGTAACATACAACCAATTCAAACGTTTGAAATTAATCTTAGTATAATATATAGGACTAACAACGATATATATATATTATTTTGTTACTTATAGGTACTGAATTTCGAGCAGATTCGTTTCGCAAGTTTTTAAAAAGCAAGGGAATTAAATACTATAATACCTATAGCGAGACCAAATCAAGTATAGTAGAAAGAGTCTTAACAAAGGCGCAAGACAATTTATGTTACGCTAAAAGATAATACAAGATTTGTGAAAGCTCCCCTACAATCAATAAGACATACCAATGTTCGTAGCGTGTAGTTTAATATAGCTAAAATGTTTTTATAAGTTGCACTATTCACAAATAACGTCATTATGGAAAATCCCTGAATATCTGTTACGCATATAGGTAAGTACGTGACATGTAGTTAAAATAGGATGGAAACAAATTTAAAGTTGAGACTTGGGATATAAGAAACTATGGTATTTGAAGGACGTTATCATGGACGATCTCTGAACACCTATAACACATATAGGTCAGTCCGTGACATGTAGAAGAAATTTTCACGTGACATCATTTGCGCGTCACCCTTAACCTGCTTACCTTATGTGAATGCGATATCAGCTAAGTGGGGCTGTCTGAAAAATATTTCACGTGACGTCATTTGCGCGTCACCCCCAGCCTGCTTACCTAATGTAAATGCAACAGCAGCTGGGTAGGAGTGTCTAAAAGAAATTTTCGCCTGACGTTATTTGCGCGTCACCCCTAACCTGCTTACCTAATGTTAATGCGATAGCAGCTAGGTGGGGGTGTCTATAAGAAAATTTCACGTGACGTCATTTGCGCGTCACCCCTAGCCTGCTTACCTAATGTTAATGCGATAGCAGCTAGGTGGGGGTGTCTAAAAGAAATTTTCACGTGACGTCATTTGCGCGTCACCCCTAACCTGCCTAATGAATGTGAATGCGACAGCAGCTTGGTGGGGCTGTTAAAAAGAAATTTTCGCCGAACGTCATTTGCGCGTTACCCCTACCCTGCTTACCTTGTGTAAATGCAACAGCAGTTGGGTGGGGGTGTTTTAAAGAAATTTTCACGTGACGTCATTTGCGCGTCAACCCTAGCCTGCTAATCTAATTTGAATGCGATAGCAGCTGGGTGGGCTGTTTAAAAGAAATTTTTACGTGACGTTATTTGCGCGTCACCCCTAGCCTGCTTACCTAATGTGAATGCAATAGCAGTTGGGTGGGGGTGTCTGAAAGAAATTTTCACGTGACGTCATTCGCGCGTCACCCCTGCATCAAACAATCAGGCTACATGTCATTGTCATTGCCATTGAATACTGTAGCTGAGGTTGGCTGGGGCTGGGTCTGTACTATAAGATAAACTTGTATTCGCCGCGCAGAGCTTTAAAATTAAGTCGTATGTACATAAATTCTCTATTTGTTTACACGCATGACTCGCTTTTTTAGAAAGCTCACTTTTCTGAGTTTTGAAATGGGTCCAGCTAACTGTTAATTGTGAAGAAATGGACAGTCCGATCAAATTGAAAAAACAATACAGACCTGCGCGCGCGCATTTGTGATCGTTTTAAGAAAATTGAAGGTCATAGCTTAAAAGCTGTGACCTGTAGTGTACGGCCAACAGACAGACAGACAGACAGACCGACAGACAGACCGACAGACGGACGGACATAACCATCACAATAGATGCTTGCTCAGCATCTAAAAACTGTTTCCCAACTACAAGCCAACAGTAAAAAGTTTTTTTAACTTCCAAAAACAAGAAACAACAGTTAACCAATTCATGACTAGACTTAACGAGGCGTTAAAACTAAATCAAGACAAAGTTCCGCTTAAAATTAAACAAAAAGCTCTCAGCTTAGACCCTGAGGAAATACATATGATCCTTTTAAACGTGTTAAAATCAAACAATGAAATTCTTGCAATCCCTACACCTCTTGCATTGTTTTTTAAGCAAGGCAGATCACGGTTTATGTCTGAAAACCATTTACCGTACGACTACTCACGTCAAGAAGACTTTGAGATAATTCCAACGTAATACAGTTATACCAGGGCTTTGAGGCTTTTATAATTTTCAAAAAACAAATAAATACAGGAGATTCTGACTATTGTAAATGTTTTAAACGTTTTAACTCTGAAATGCGTGATCCAGAAAATAATGCCACAAAGTTAAAAATTGAGTTTCCTGCTAATACAAGCAATACCAAATGCAAATTGACGTTTGAAGGAAACGAAGGTGATTATGTTGTGTTACGCGAACCAATAGCACTGTGCTTGGGCTTGCAGCAACACTAAAAGTTCTACAATGGCGTCTACGAATCTGAATTTGACTTTGACGAAGAGAAATACAATGAAATTGTAGACTATGATTACATGAACATTCGCCTGTTTAAAATATGTGCACATTATATGCCAATGAAAGAACCAGAAGAAATGGACTTGGATCACATAGTGCATGAAATTAACCGCACCTTGAATGAGCGGCTTTGGAGTGATACGACTGTACAGTTTAAACATGAAGACGGACAGCTCAGTATTCCAAACCTAAGAGAAGACATTACTGTACAGCTCCCACCACTTGGTAATAGATTTTTTGGGTTTGATGACAATTTCATATTCAAAAAAGGTGTCGTCGCCAACTTGCACCTCGAATTAGCAAAGGAAGAAGAACAAGGGAAAGAAAATGAAGAATTTGAAGACGATGTAGAACCTGAGCATACTGAACCAGTTAAGCGAATGCTTGTAACATGCAATTTGATTGAAAACAAGCTCTATGCTACCCATGCTCTACCGTTGCTGCGCTTATTGGATATCTCAAGCAAATATAATAAAAAAACAGTGCACAACTTTTTGCCAATAATATATTTGCAACTTAGACAGCAGGAACAGCAAGTAATACGGATTACCCTTTTAAACGAATACTGAAGCCTTATCACACTGCCTGAGAACTCGCAAACTATTATAGAATTGCAGTTCAAGCCTCGCAAAGTTTTAAACTTATTTAATATAAAAAAACACAGTTTGTCATTTGCAAATCATTTCTAATTCAACTTTCAAACAACAACAACGTCAGCCCAGTTACTTGCAAATTATTTAAACAAACAGTGTAGTGCTTCAATTTATTTACAACATTAGCAAACATGTTGTAAATCATGCGTAAAATTGTGTGTAAAAACGTTTACGAATCTGACTGTCCTAAAAGAAATAACAAAATAGTAAAACGCAATATGCCTAAAACTCAGACTGGTGGACGTTGTGTAGCTTGTTAAAAGGTAGTCTGAAGGCTCAAGAAAACGCATTGTTCGCCGGCGTGTTCAAAATGGTGGCCGCTTAAGACGTAAACCAGTTACGCATACCAAGCAACAAGAAAGAGGCAGACTCTCTGCTCAGTCTGGAGCAGAAAGACGAAGGAAAGCATACAGACGCAAATAAATTATAAACAAGTGTATGTTTGATTCTACTTTATTCATCAATTAGCCTACAACCAAGCAATAACAGCCTAAATTTTGCAGCTCTGTCTTGTCATAGATTCCACACCAGAATTTTACGACGAATCTACAATTTACGAGGGTTCTCAAAAATCCATACAGAACAGCCTTATTTTAGACAAGTTGCCCCAAACTGATGTCAGCGTTGAAGATGCCCCCGAGTATTACCCATACTACTCTGTACTTAGCCCGCAAGATAACAAAAATCCACTGATTTTTGATCTTTTGAAATCCGAAAGCAAGTATTATGCCTTAGACGGATCTTTTTTGGATTTTACATGCCGGTTATGCTAGCAGATGGCAAACTGATAGCAGCTACTGATTTATTCGCTCCGTGTTCAATGCTGTTCTATGGTTTATTCAGTAACATAGAGTTCTATTTAAATGGCTAGCTAATTAGTGACAACTCAAATTATTTCGCCATTAGTTCTTACTTGAAGAAGGAACTTGCATTTAATCCAATTGAAAAGAAAAACGGCATGTAAGACCAGTTGTACATACCTAACACTACTCCAGATACATTTACTAAAACTGTCGACGGCTTCATGGCTTAATATAACATTGCTAGAGAATCAAAGCCGTTTACAATGGTGGGAAGGCCAGAATCGACATTCT
Source organism: Dicyrtomina minuta (assembly GCA_949802685.1). Taxonomy (NCBI): domain Eukaryota; kingdom Metazoa; phylum Arthropoda; class Collembola; order Symphypleona; family Dicyrtomidae; genus Dicyrtomina; species Dicyrtomina minuta. Next base: position 112,243 of record CATKUY010000269.1, read on the forward strand.
TCACACAGACTCAAATGTTACTAGGAGAAACTAATATCTGAATAATTATGAGAAGATCCCACCCTGCCTTTTGCATTGATGCAGAAACCAGAACCGGGTACTTTGGTTGCCCGTTTCGCGTGGACATTGTTAATGCTGTACTGTACGTAAAGAGACATACCGTTTCAGCACTATCTTTTGAAAAGCATCGACTTAACTTTAATAATGGTACGTTCAAGTACCCGTGTATTGAACCTGAAATCAAGAACTTTGTTATTCCATCTGGCGTGAGTTCACATTCCTTGGATAATTGCATCAACGGCAGATTACCACAAGTTATTGTGTTTGGCCTGGTGGATTCTGAATCGTATCTAGGAAAACTCACAAAATCCTTTTGCAACTTTCAACATTTTAACTTGAGTGAAATTACTGTCTCAATGAACCAAGAAGCAATTGAATACAAGACGTTGCCTTTAAGTTTTAAGAAAGAAGATGGATCAGGAGAAAATAACTTTTCGCTGGCTCTAAACACCCTCAAAAAAAACAGCAGCAAATTTAAGCCTCATTAACGGGGTAAATAGAAACAACTATACAAAGGGAAGAGTCGTATTTGCATTTGAGCTTGTACCCACACAAGCCAATGCGTTAAGCGTGAAAAAAACTGGACAGGTCCAAATAAGTTTGAAGTTTAGAACCACACTAACTAAATCAGTGACAGCTATACTATATAGTTAATATCAAAACATTATTGAGATTGACCGCAACCAACAAGTTATCATCAACCGTTAAAATGTTAAGTACCAAACAAGTTTGGGCAAAAACAAAAATAAATTTATTTCCGAGTATATATATATTGATGTATCTTTAAAAAGCTTGTCTATTCCTTTACAGATGTTGAACAAACAACAACGTTCACATTATAAACACTGGAGAATTACAACAATGTCTCAAAATCTTAGTTATAGAAACTCACGTAAAGTTCTACGTAATTGCAGCAGATTAAATGCGATCAACTTGGCTCAGCGCAGACAAAAAAACTTTGAAATAACTAACCCTATTGCAATTATTCAAAATACAGACAAGTTAGAAAGCTTTGGGAAGAACTGGATCTCTTACTAGGTGACTTTAAAGGACAGCTTCGAATATTTGTACTCGTATGGAAATCCAATTCAACGGTATCGAAATTTCCAATTGCCAGAAAACCATATGCTGGCTGAAAACTACACAGCGCTACAAAGCGGCAGATCCACAGTGTGTGGAATGTATTGAATATATTATATTTACTCTAGAGCTTTACGAATTAGTTATACAGATTTTGTGAGTATATTCACAAGCTCTGTATTAGTTAATGGTGGAAAAGTAAGGACATTTATAGAAATGATTCCTAGTGTAAAATACAAATATGTATAGCGTACCACCTAAACTACAATCTAATACATTTAAAGTTTCGTGCCCAGAGTTTCGTTATAGTTTAATAATGTACTATTAAATATTATTGTAATATTGTGTAAGAAGTGTAGTCTAACTTTATAAAAAATGTATTACAAATTTATTATAAACAGAAGTATATGGAAAAACTTTTGTCAGTAGCAGTTTAGATATTATAATGTCAACAGCAACCACTGTCGACTTTAGATTAATTCACCTTTTTACAGCTATGATATGTGGCCTTGGTTCATCAGGAAAAAGTACTCTTTGTCTAGAAATTGTTAAGCACCGAAAACAAATTATTAGCAAAAAAATAAATAAAGTAATACATGTTAGTGTACATACAAAACCAGAACAGTTTTCTGGCATTGATTTTGCATCGGACAGTGAAATAACATTAGTGTCAGATATAAATAACATTGAAGCATTGTTGGATGTTATCAACAGCCCTTGCCTATTGGTTTTAGATGACCACTTAAACTTTCTAGAGTCAAACCCAGAGGCCAGACTGTTAGTTCAGAAAATATTTACTGATTTGTCGCATCATATGGACTTTGGTGTTATACTTGTTCCACAAAACCTGTTTACCAAGGAGTTGAGAACCACAAGCTTGAATACTAAATACATGATATTGTTTGACGTACCAAGAGATAGAAGCATTATTTGTCAAATTTCAAGACAGGTTAGTCCTGGACGTCCCAAGTTTTTGCAAGAACTATATGAAAAAGCATGCAGTTTACGCCAGCACAGTTACATAATGCTAGATTTGCATCCAAAGTGTCCCAATCCTACAACATATGTGCGAAATAACGTATTTCTATGTAATGGTACTAACATTTACGTACCAACTTAACAATAAAAATGGCTCAAACAAACAAAAGTCGCTGTCGTTTTGAACAAAACTACAAGTTTTCGTCAAATAAACTATTTGACAAGTCTAAGAAATACAAAATCCTTATAACAAGTGCAACATCTGAAAAATTATACGCCTCGGCTGAAACAATATACAACGTGAATAAATTTTGCAAACATCCACTAAAAGGATACAATACTCAAATAAAGACGCTAATCAAGCGATTGACGTGTGACGAGATACTACGCCTGCGCAAAGTTTTACTCAAGTATCATAAACTTATTCAAGCAATTTTAGCTACAGTGTTTTATAAGGTGTACAAAAGTGAAATTTGTCGTACTACTTTAATCTCTGACATAATTTGTGACTAGTGTTCTACGTTTTAACAAACAAACAAAAATGGCAACAGTTATGAAGGCAATTGAGCTAAAGCTGTATGCTGAGCTTATGAAAATACGTGCAGAACAAACTATAAACAAACCTACCTATAAACCTAATGCTGCATATTCCACTCCTAGCCAATTTGACAATACACAAATGCAAGACATACAAAATGGCAATGGAACAGAAAATCACAAGGAAACTTCTAAATGACAAGATTGGATTCAGTACGAAAAGATGATTTCAAGACCCATTAAACGAAAACGGCGTGATATAAGTGCATAGAGATTCTTGCAGAACTAAATGCAAAAACTTATATAAACAGTTGCAAATTTTCAATTGTCACCAGTTGCATACAACAACTCACAGTGTTCAATACTTAAAATCAACAATGCCTTCAATACGCATATACGTTGCAGTGCTGCTTGTACTTCCGGCACTTGCATTTGCATGCAACAATGTAGCTGCAGCTGATGTGTTAGCTGCGCCACCTATGAATGAGAATATTCAATATAAACACGCTACAAAATCTTCTGAAAATATCAAAAGCCAAATGGACGGCACAAAACCAGCCCCGCAGATTAATACTCTGCAACTTCCTTTAATTCAATTCAACTCTTTTCATAAATTTATATTTCAGGCATTAAAGTATATGCTCAAAAGTTTAAATGCCCAGAATGGAATTATAATGGACGTGGTCGAGAAGTTTCAACACACAAAAACAAAGTTATTAGTACACAACACATTTGATTACATATGTAAGTGAATAAAATTATTTGTTCACTTACTTGTAAGTTTGATTTATATGCCTTATATAGTAAAGTTTTTTGTATAGCTAATAGTATTTAAACTAGCACTATGTATATACACATACCAATACATGGCTTTTATTTACTGTTTCGGCGTATGTACAGCTATCTACGTGTCATTTATCCTGGTCCTGCTCCTGTTTGCATTCAAAATTATAAAGATAGTCAGAAAAGGGAAAACTTGGCCCCCAAAAGAAGTGGGCGGAGACCCACAAGTGGGCGTAATAGAGCAGCTCGAAGATTCAGTTATAAATACTGGTATCCAACTTACTTATCCTCACACTACTCGCAGCAGCAGTTCCCGCACCTAATTCAAGAACCTAAGAAGTCTCGAATCTAGACTTTCATAGCGTACACAGCTTCAAACAGGACTCTGCGGTACTTAAAAATCAACAGTGGTGTTGCAAATTGCCCTTCTGTGTACGTGAAGCCTAACATGGTATTGCTTTACTGACATAGACTCTTAGGTTACCCCATCCTACACCACACAAGTTGTCGGCGCACAACTGCAATACAAGCAAGAAGATTACCCTTTACCTACTGTGCTCGGATCATCCCCCAACCACTTCAAGTGTTCTTTCCCGCAGTGCCTGTTTAAGTGTTACTTTCACGTACCGTATAAGTCTCATGTGAAACACGTTCATCAATGCGAAGATTGCAACCTGTTTTGCTCAAAAAAACAATACCATCAATGCTCTCATATTAGAGAAAGACTTGAGAGCACATTGAGAACTGCAGCCAAGATCTGGTAGGGAGCGACACTAGTCGATCAGGGCAACATATAAACCAACTTCAAGCACAGCTAGCCAACCAGCAAGGAAAAGAAAACGCCGTTCACCCCAAATAGACTTGGACGTATTTCAAGAATATTGGCAATATTATGAGGGAATGATTGTAACCTACATTCACAAGCCAATTGAAACATTTGCGAGTATTAAAACAATAATGGCAGAATTGCATGATCCCTTTGTGAAATTACTGACCCAAAACCTAAGTAAACATAGTGGTATAAAAGCTCAGCTTATAATTGTTGCTACAATGGAATTGAAAGTTAAAATCGAAACAGAAAAAACTATAAAAGTGCGTAACCCAACTTTCACAGGTCAGAATGACGATATTTTTAATACAAGTGAAATTGACAAGTTTGTATTAAATAGCACGAATGAATGCGTAGAAAAACTAAATGATTTTAACAAGTACGGAACTAGATAGGTACTTTGCGAAATTGAGTCAGTTCAAGTTAAAATTGGTGTACTTAACTTATTTGCAAACGCAGCAGCAAAAAAGTATATCAAGTTTCCCAAAAAGGAAACCTAGAAAGAAAGATTATTTGAACATTAGAAATAAATGCAACGAGTTCTGCGTTGCTTCTTATCAGTTTAGACACGAAATCGCAGACACTAAAATGTACAAACTAAAGTTACTAAACAAAGTGCAAAACTTAAAACATTTATAACAAGGAATGGAGTACCCAAAACAGTACCGACCATACTTTTCAAGATTTGATTTTACTAATGTCAAACTTTCTTTAGAAATGGACAACTTGACTGGATTAAAAACATTTGAAATGAACAATAATCTTGAAAGCAACATTTAGAGTCACCGTGAGGATTAACCTAACCGAATACAAAGATGCGAACATAACGACATTAGTAAAACGTGTAATTTATTTTTCATCTAAAACGACTCTGCAAATGAAGAAAACAAAGCTTATCATCTGGTTTTAATTACTGATTTAGCAAAATTTCTTTGTAACGCGCGTTCACATAGGCAATTTTATTAACTACGTTTCAGATTGTTTAATTCTGAACAAAATTCAAATTGGCATCTAAAAAACTGCCAAACTCTTGTGACCTAAAACATTGTGTTTTCAGAATGACACGAGCGAATCAAGTTTTCTGTACTGTGGCAAACTCTTCACTACCCGTACGTCATTGTTTACAAGTTCTCAACTTTCTTTAATCCTACTGAAGATGCAGAATCTGTGAAAAACAGTATCAAGATTTTAAATAAGATTCTTCCAGCAGCATATTCGTTTGTTGTTATAAGTCAAATGAAATACTACGATAAGGTTATAGCAGTAGAGTATTTTGATGGTCTAAATTTGATAAATTATTCCTTCAAAAGAATATTTGCATGGGCAAAAAAGTTATTGTCTAAAATAAGAAACATCAACAACTTTGTACAGCCATCAGAGGAAGTAAAGTAACAATTCAATGAAGCAACACATTGTCACATGTGCAAACGTGAATTTGACAACAACAAATATATATATAAAAATTTTTATCATAACCACCACCAGGGTAACTTTGAGTTTGCAGCATGCAGCCGATGTAATCTACAAATAAAATACAAGTTTGAAATACCCATAATTTCACACTGTGGAGGAACAAATGACTACCAACTATTAATAAGTGCGATAAAAACAAATAACTTTAAAGCTAAAGATGTCAAAGTTATTGCAAAATCCGCAAGAGATATAAAATCTGTAACAATAACTTCAAAGGATACTTGGCTTCCAGATCTTCATCTCCAATACCTACTAGACAAGAACACTGGAGAACAGTATACTGGAAAAAAATTTAACTCAAAAGTAAAAGTTTGTTTCATCCATTCCAGTTTATTTATGGATAAAAATTTAACAGATTTGGTCGAATCTTTAAAATCGCATAATAAACAAGATCTAAAACTTGTGTCACAGTGTGTGTCGCATTTTGCTTCTTTAAGTAAAATAAAATCAACAAACCCAGAAGCTAAGAAGTATGCAGAAAAATGTATTAAACTATTACAAACGTCCCTGTGCTTTCCGTTCAAGGCACTAAACAACCGATCTGCATTTTTGAAGAAACTCATTTTAAGAGAACAATTTCAGCAATTAATACTAGACGACGAGCCAATTTCTGAAACACAATAGGAACTTGTGCAAAAAGTGTGTACTCAATTCAAACTTACAACATTGCGCGATTATACTTGGGTTTCGTGTATGATAGAAACACTTTTACTTGCTGAAGTATGGCAAAACTTTAGTAATCTTGGACTTTAAAACTACCGACTGTACCCAACTTACTCTATGACGCTGCCCAGCTTCTCTTAGGAGTGTTTTTTGAAATTCACAGATGCTGAATTTGATTACATAAGAGATCAAAGAATATTAGACATTGCGACAAACGGAATACGCGGCGGTCAGTGTATGCTCACTCAGAAGCATGTAGTTGCCAACCATGAGCGATGTCCAGGAGGATTTGACGAGTCAAAACCTCGCAAGCAATTGCTATCACTAGGCATCAATAGTTTGTATGCATATTGCTCAAAACAGCTAATGCCAGTGTCGGATTATAAGTACATGGAAGCCAAAGACCTAAAACATATCAACTGGGCTGATTCTAATTTTAACAACGAAGAGGGTAGCTTCGGATATATACTTGTAGTAGATTTGGAATACCCTGCACATTTACACAAACGAGACAAAAACCTGCCACTTGCAATGCAAAAGCGAACATTAAATATGCAGGACGTTGCTGCTATCATGTGCCCAAATAAAATCACAACTGCCAGTTTGCAGCGGCAAGTATCCTGCCCTCGATTAATGTTAACTCTTCATAACAAGTACAAGTATACAGTGCATTTCAAAGCTCTGCAGTATTATTTGTCTAAAGGATTAGTTTTACTAAAAGTTCATTGTGGTGTAAGATTTAAACAACAACGCTGTTTTAAACCATACATTGTTTTTAACTTGGAAAAACGCAAAGCAGCCAAAACAGAATTTAAGGAAAAATCACTTAAAAAAAATATTAATGTAATTTACGGAAAAACAATTACAAATACTTTGAAATTTGTAAATGCTCATATTTGTACAAGTGCAGCAGAAGCTGAAAAATCATTAGCATCACCTCGTCGCAAAGACTTTGAGAGATTGTCAGAAGATCACACATATTTACAGAAGAATTGAAAACGTATCGCGTTACCAACTTGCCATTAACTGGAGTTGCTATTTTAGATACTGCAAAAGTTTTGTTCTATAAAAAATGAGATCGTCTCTGTGAGATATTCCATGGAAAGGCACATCTGGATTACAGTGATACAGATGGATATGAAATGCACACAATTGACGAGCTAAATACATTTTGGGATGATATTTTTAAAGCAAAGATAGAGTTTGATTTTAGCAAAATTCCTCGCGACCATGAGTTCTTAAAAATGTATGAGCACCAGTACCCAGGTTTGCACAGTCTAAATAAAGACAAAAGCGGAAAGTTAAGAATACAAAGCTTAGACTTAAAAGAACTTATTATTTTAAAACCAAAAATGTATAGTTTATTGTACTTAAACGACACTCAACAACTAAAGTGTGCAGGAATTTCAGCAGTTGCAATGAGGCGGTGTAAACACAACAAGTATAAAATAGTGTTGGAAACAAACAAACCTTGTAAGATAAACGTGAATTCTGTGAGGTCTAAGGACCATAACTTGTACATTGTAAACTTTAATAGATTGGCATTTAACTCTTTAGATTTATTTAGAGTATTTCCAGATCCAACTAATCGTAATTATAGTTTGCCTTTTGGCCATGTTGATTTACGTAAGACGTAACTTGGTTTACAACACGAATGTGAAACAAAAACTTGTAAATATGTAAATATTGTAAAAACGATTCTCGTAAATATTAATTTTACTTAAAAAACAAAATTAAAGTATGTGTAAGCTTGTGTAAGCAACTGCAGTTTTTAGTTTTATTATAAGTAGCACTATGTATTTAATATTAGCCTAATAATATACTATAAATACAAATTTAAAAAGATTTAAATTAATTGTAAAACGTGTGTATTGTAAGATGTACATATGTGTAAATATTTACCTTAAGTTTATTTTAGAATACTGAAAACCAATATGTAAATATCAATGCAAATTTTGTCAGTTTAGCAAGAAAACTTTAAAAAAAATAAAATGTAAATATGTAAATACTTTAATTAAATCGCTTTATTTGCATTTTTTCTGGTTCATTTAACTTATATTCCTATAACTAGCATACAAAACAAGGGAAATTCCCATTCATAGGGAGCTACCTATGTAAATACCTACCCACCTACCTACGTACATAGATTCATATAATATTATGATTAATTTAATAGTACAATGCATTAATTGCATTTACACAATGCCGGTCCGTGTCTCCCAATGCATCTCATGATATCTTCCCGTTCGTTCCCTTGTTCATTTCTTCCATATCTGCCCTCATTACTCCCCGTTTCTTCCCATATACCTTCCCGGATACCTTCCCAGAATCGGTCTTTCTTTCTTTCTCACTCCCCGCATCTAAACTCACCCCACCAACCCCAAAACACTCCTATGCTACAACACACTGAGTAAAACATAAACTCTCCCAGTAGTGACGTGTCCTACAAACCACAGTTTTTTAACTTATTTCTTTTAAATTACTTTTAAATTCTCACGAAGGCGAATGAAAGACGTCATTACGTTTTAAAAATAATTCGATTTACCAGTTTTCTATAATCAACGGTTAAATGGACCAACTTTTGAGCAATCAAAAGGCATGAGGAGAAAAACAGGTGTCACTTATGTTTACAAGGTATATACATTCTTCAAGCTGAACATAGGTAGGTACACTCTCTGCAAAGAAATCTAAATCTGCAGTACAAAGTTAACTGAGTCTCATTAAAAGTGCATTACGATGGTCTTGATGGACATGAGAAGCTTCGAAGAGTCAGCGTGAACTCCGAAGAGAACACACATTTAAAAATCATTTTCTATCCTTCAGTGGAATTTCAACTGGGTGCATAGTGATACTGGGTCCTTTGAAAATTTCCGATAACAAAGTTTCTTCAAAATTAAATTGTCGAATTTAAATTATTACTATGGTAAAAATTAGTCTATATGTCAATAAATATAGTAAATATTCCCTAACAAACGACAATCCGCAGGTCTTAATTAAGAGAGAAAAACGATTTATTTACACTAGCATGTGTTCCATTTATCTCAATATTCTCAATGAAGAGGAGCATCTAAATAGATACATTGCAAGGCATCTGATTAGGAACATTGAAGCGCAACTAAATAATAGCATTACAATGCATCTCAGCCTGTTAGGGCATCCAAATATTTATTTAATTGTACATCTCCGCTTCGCACATCATCTAAAAGACACACGATACTCACATTGCTTAATCTGACAAATGTATCTAAACAATAACAGAATATTAGCAGAACGAAATGTTACGTAACAACTGAATTATATCTAACTCCCAAATTTAGAAATCATCTCATGATGTACTTCAGAATATCCATATATTCTGCACTTTGTGTCACATCATAATAATATGCTTTTCTGACGTCTTTCACAGGCTCTTTTACGGAGAGTGTATAGTAGTGGCAACCGAAAGTGAAGTCTAGCAAGGATAAATTTTGCATGCAATCAAATGGCAGCTTTATCCTTGCCAGACTTCACTTTCGGCTGCCTCTACAGTTGGTACATTTGCTTTCCGTTCGCAGTACATTCCCCACTCTTAAGGACGCGTATTACTGTATTTTGCGCAAATAGAACTATCTTTTAAACAATAGGTACGAACATGTAACTTTTTTTTGCATGTTCTTTGATGTCGTATCTAGGAACGTGGAAAGCAATATCCCAAAAATTATTTTTATTTTTGCCACTAACCGAATTTCAAAATTGCAAAAATTAACAAGTTTTTATATGAAGAACGCAAATCGTCCCATGTTTGGTGCTTAATTGCAGCAAAATGAAAGCAAAATACGAAAATACCAAATATCTCTTCTGAAATCCCCAGGCGCATGTATGGCCCACTCAAAAATGTAAAGATATGTTATGTGGAGGTCACCAAAATTTCGTTCTACAGTGCAGTCGGGTTACACCGGCCTGGGTTACAACGGTCATCTTGATACACCGGTCAAATTAAGCAGTCCCGGCAACAACCCTATGCTGTATAATGTTAAAGTATAGTCTTACAACGGTCAAGTTCACAACGGTCTATTTGATACACCGGTCAAAATCTATGGACCGTACAGCACTATTACCATTATAATCATATTTGATACAACGGTCTTTCGTTTACACTGTTTTTTTTTGACAAGGTATCCATCTGTAAAACAGATATAATAATATTTCAAGAAATAACTAGGCAGGTGGATACGAATGACAAAAATTAGAAAGGGTCTAACACGAGTAATAACAACAGATTTTAGAAATTTGTAATTTTGCTAGCTTCAAATTTGTTTTTGAATTTTAGCTTCTGTTGGCGTAGGCAATTTGTTAGGGAATAAGTATGACTGCAATCACAAAAAAACATCGCAAGTAAATGACACTTAATTAAAAATGTAATAACAATATTGCAAACCCTGTTAAACCTAAAATGTGAATATTGCAGAACATATGCGAAGATTAGTCAGCTTTTAATGATGTAAGCAAAATTTAAAATTTAAAAATCTACGTCAACCAAACCTAAACGAAGTATATTTCCTTATTTTTCTATATACTTACGTTTAATTACGATTTTTTACTAATTATGTACTAACAGAAAATAACACAGTGTTAAATTAAAAGTTAAAAAAAATAAAATGATGCGAAAATCATATGATACTATACAACGGTCAAAGACCGTTGTAACTTTACAACGGACCTTTGATACACCGGTCAAAATACAACACCCCCTTGAAAGACCGTTGTAACGAAGTTTTACTGTATTTGTTCGAAAATTTGTCCCTATGCTTGTAATGAGGCACTTGCAAAACCCAATGCTCACGGGTTTGCGGTGGGACAACGGCAAAAAAAATTTTAGGTGGCAGTACTACGTACACTTAGGGGCAGAAGTATCCGGACAACGGGGTTCGCAGACTTTGACCTCGAATAGTGTCAAAACTATTTACGCACATGCCCCTATATTTTTACACAATGTAGCCCGAAGTGCTGCAAATACAAAAACATGTTTTTAGGGTGGTGAAACTAATATGCACTGCTGAAAATAAATATTTAGTTTGAATGTATACAAAAACAGTGTGCAAAAGTATCCGGACAAAAAAAGTAAGAAATAGTCTTTCAAGAAAATTTTTGCTAAAAAATTACAAATTTCAAACAAACCAATATTTTAACCTAATTCAGTACTTTCGCGGACCTCCTTCTGCTGACAGAGAAAATGTTGCAGAACAAAATACTACATACAAAATTATATATAATATGTTTTATAAATATTTGTAAATGCATTTTGTATCAGCGAGAGGGACAGACAGACGTATTCGTCGAAAGAATTGATGGTAGAATCGCCAAAGGCGAAATGGAAATGAAGCCGCAGACGGCCCGTCTATGTATGTACATATATATATATATATATATATATATATATATATATATATATACAATATATACATAGCCACGACCATGACCATGACGATGATGGTTATCGGCGTTAGGAAAAGTGAGATGATGAAATAAGGCTGTAGTAGGGTTCGTCCTATTGGTGATCGGGTTCATTTTTTCAAAACTTCAAAAACCTGTATCTTTTGAAGCAAATGACTTATAATAAAGCATGTTGCACCATTGTACTCGTCTTTTAATTCTGTATTTACTGAAAAATATTCGGTGTCTAAAATCAAAGTTTGCAAGAGACACAGGTCATTGTCTGAAAAAAGTCAAAAAAATTTCGAAATCCCAATTGCCCTAAAAGGTGATCAGTTTGCTTGAAAAAGCATTGCCAACATAGGAAAAGTACCGTCTTATAGGTGATATAGTTTGAAAAAGTGGTTAAAACTTTCTTATTTTTTTGTAGCCAGAGTTTTTATGAAACGGAGCTGAAAGTACAACTATAGGTAGTTAAGACTATAAGCTACATCACTATTAGTGACAAAATTTTTTAAAGATAGTAGTTTTTGCAAGAACGCTACTGATCACCATTAAGACTGATCACCATTAGGCGTATCCCTACTACACTGTACAGAGATGCGAGCATGGAGATGCAAAAAGTAAATAGTTAGTTAAAGCATGGACTGGCGAATCTTCATATTCACCAGCCCATGAAAGACAGTTCGGTCTGAGAGCTGCTCGAGTAAGCACTGAATCCAAAAGACGTCTCCAGCTTGGAACCTACTGGGAGCTGCTGCTACGGCAGGAAATATAAGGAGCCACGAGGCCCAGAAGGTAAGGACCCAGAATTACCCCAAGTGGGAATTCATAAAAGTCGCTATTGCGAAGAGATTTAGGGATCCAGTGTTAAAGCTTGACCCGTAATCGGGCAAGAAATGATTGTTGTGTTGTTTGCTCTAAAAGAGAGAAACCCGGCTTTGAGCCAGATTGAATAAATTCCCTATTGGAAGTTCCCTGTCTGTCACTCTCGCTACTGCGAAATACAAGGTAAAATATAATACTCTAATGGGATTAATTGTCGGCGCCCACGTGGCATGAATTGTGAATTATTATTTTGATGCCCAAGAGGCTTGATTGTTGATTAATATTTGTTGCCTACGAGGCTTGATTGTTGAATTATTATTTGTTGCCCGAGTGGCTTATTATGTTTTGGAAGTATTATTATTTGTAGCCCGAGTGGCTTTTGATTTAAAAGTATATTAATTGTAAAGTTGCCTTTTTGCCCACGAGGTTTTTGGAACTTATATTTTGTATGGCGTATTCGCCTTTTGGAAAAGTATTCTTTCATTTTGGCTTACGGAGCCCCGTTAAAAGTAATTATCATTTGGCGTATTCGCCCAGTTTAAGTATTCTTAAATTCAATAAATACAGGGCAAGGTTAAAGTCCTTTTATACTCGTATCATTTATGAAATATATTTTGTGTGTTGTGATTGCATCCCCCTCGATGAGATTCATAATTGTGCATAATATAATAATTATAAAATAATTTTATATAGCTTATATCTTTATACTTAAGTTTTAGTGAAACGCATAAGTAGATAGGTTTGGGAAGCATCTACCCTGCCCACCCATAAGCGCAAAATATCATTTAGCGAGTGCTCTATAATTTGTGTTGCATAATTACTCCATTTAAAGGTGCATATGATTTTATATCATCTCAGGCTTTGGTCTTGAGGTACGAAAGAACCCCCTCGTTCCGTACACTCAGCCTGTTCCCGAATCGGATTGCCAGGACCCGCAATAAAATCCCTTTATTAAGGTGCGGGGTATATACATATATATACCCCCCAAAAAATTAATTAATTACAATTAAAAATAGTATAGTTAAAAGTAGTTTAGTCGGTGTAAGGATAGCGGTCATTAGGGCAACCAAAACGCTTGGGCCCATAAATTCCCATTGTAAAGGATAGGAACCGCATGGAATAAATTAGTACCACTGCTACTGCAGATATTTTGACGCCACGTGCGTATAATGCCTACGAAGCATAAGATTGAAAAAGTGAAAGTAAAGGGCGAGTATTGGAACTGAGTGACGAGCGAAGCCAAACCGACCCGATTTAGAAAAGAGTGCGTATCTTTGCAACTGAGTGACAAGCGAAGGCAAAAACGACTCAGACTACTGCCAAGTGAAGACGTGTGGAAAATCTGCTCTAGCATCACCTTATTAGGGACTGGAAGAAAATATAGGACAAAGAAGTCAAGCTCATAAATGAGAAAAAGTTTAAGTTCAAATAAAAAGTTCATAAAAGCTCATAATTTTGAGAAAATAAACGGATCAAAAGTGAAATCAAAATCAGCTCGTTATTACGAGGCAAGTGAGAAGCCAAAAGCCGATATTTCGGAAAATAAGAATCCTTAAATTGAAAGAAAATACTGGTCATCCTACGAGGAGCGGAAATCTCAAGCTAGCTAAACTCCAGCCGCTCAAAAAGGTATCGTAAAAGGGTAAACATATATTGAATTTATTGTGTATTCATTTTCATAAAAATATAGATTTTAGTGCATTTCATTTTGAGTTAAAATACAGATTTTTATAGTGCATCATAAGTATAGGTACTGTAGGTAGTTTAGCCGCAGACCGCATCCATAGTTAGCATAGCGCCAAAAGTGGCAACTGAAGTTTTCAGTGTCTTATTCCAGTTAAAGAATTATTTTTGTTCATAATTATAAAAGAGTGCATCAGATTCTATGTGTAGGTGAAATTTTAGAAGTTTTCATCCGTAATTTCAGCTGTAAAATAGAAAATAATATAAATGCCATTTTTAGAAATTTTAGTATATTGATTTAGATAGGAAACGGCATGGCCCGTTGTTAATCATAGCGAGCCTTCCGCTCCGTTCCTTAATACAAGGCACGGCGTGCTTCACATTTACTTAGCATTACTTTCTAATTTTCAGCCACAAGTTATATAGTAAAGGGGGACATCGCCCATAAACGTTAAATGCTTCAAAAATTTAAGTGCCTAAAACCAGTTTAGGACTTCATAATCTGTCATTTTTGAATAAAAGATATAGTGCCAAGAACGAACTTGGACTTACTCTCAAATTTGTTAAAGTAGAACACGGTTTAAAGTTGAAATTTCGAAAAACGTCCATCAGCGGACAGACGTCATTAAGGGAAGAACCCCTTAATACAGTAGCCATTTTCTCAGTCAGTCAGCAGTACTTCTGGCTCATGTTAAGCATTCAGACCTGGACTCTAAAGGGTAAAATCAAAATTTGAGTTTTACGAGGAATAAAATACCTCGATTTTTCAGTTCAATAATTCAAGTTGTTCATAAAGTTGCCAATCACTAGTATTGGACTTTCATAAGTTTCGAAAATTACAAGTTTTTAAAAGTGCTACCTGTTAGTAGTTCGAAATTTCAGTTTCAAAGTGTGTTGTGCCAGGGATAACGAACCTGGACTTGTCGACTGTAAGTACGAAATTATAATTAGTCATTATACTGGACTGTAGGTCAGTTCATCTGAAAACAAAGTCATTTCAATTTATAAGTGATTTATGAACATTTTATAAAGTCAAAATTTCCGATTGTGTTATTAATGCCAAGCACTGGTCTTGGGCATATTAGTTAGTCTGTTCGCAAAAGATATAATTACGTGCTGGGAATTGCCACACCCAGACTTGTGTGAAACTTTCAAAGTTCATATTTTCAAATTACTGGGAATTGCATTACCCAGACTTATATTTCATTTTTCATTGTGCTGGGGATTCCAACCCAGGCTTAAAAGTTAAAAGTCATAATTTAAATTTTCATTGTGCTGGGGATTCAACCAGACTTATTATCAATAAAATCAAAATTTCAAATATTTCGAAATCACAAGTTAAAGAGAAGTCAAAGCAAATTACAGTTTGGTACGTGCGTTGTGCCAGTCACTTAGTACTGGACTTATATGTGTAGGTAGGTACTTACTCATTAGTTAGTTGAAAGTCAAATTTTCAGGTAAAGAAGTGCCTGGTATTTATGACCAGGACTTATTAAAATTCCAAGTCAATCATTTTCAGATGTAATCCAGTGTTCTTTGACTAAATCAAGTTGATTCAGGAAAATCCGAAGTCAGAAATCTGAAATAAATCATAATTCATATTAAAGTCGGGTCAGACCGATTTACTTCTCGAGGCCGAGAATAGATGCGCAGGTTAAGTGTAAGTAGGTACTTACTACTTACTTATTAGGAAATCAACTGATTTCGTCTGCCAGGGATTTTACCTGGGCTTTTCATATTAATAAATTAATGGCGTGTACTGGGAATTAACACCCAGATTTAATTATTTTGCATTTGGTGTCTCTTACATGTTTTCAGTTCTTGATATTTCATAAAAAAGTTAAAAGTGCCAAGTACTAAGCCTTGGACTTATTAGTAATTAGTTAGGACGCGGTCCATATTGTGATAATATCTCCAGTTAAGGAAGTTAATGAATTGTTGAGGGGCTTTTCATTAACTTACCTGATTCGTACCAGTTAAAATTCTACGAAAATATTGATACGTATATATATAAGAAAATAATTTAGTATATGATTATAAGAAGCAAGTGGATATTTCCAAGTAAGCGAATTTATAGCAATAAAATATTTTGTTTTGTTTTAGAAACCATACGTTGGTCAATTGATAAGGTGTACTCACCAGTAAAGGGAAACAACTCCCACATACGGATACTTCCGAAATTTTGATTGATGATTTTGGACTTACTAGTCAAGTGAAATAGACAGATACGATCGTCCAGTGTATTGAAGCTTATAGGTAAAAACCTGAAAAGAAAAAGAAAGCATTATTAAACAAATTTTTTTGATTATTGAGAATATAATGGAAAAACATAAAAATTTACAATTTCATGGTAACTAATGGTTAACCACATATGTATATGAATGCAAATCAAGTAAAACTCTACTGTTGATTAATTTAAAGGGCTTTATCAAGCAAAAGGACTGCTCACTTACTAGTGAAGGCTACTGCCCAACGGATTGACTGTTCGGTATTCCGAAATAATTGAAAAAGGATCCTACTGGACCCGAGCTGAGCCTACTGGCCGTTGATTGATTGTTTGGTACTCCGAAAGAATCCGAAGGAATCCTACTGGACCCGGATTAGTCTATTGACTTTACTGCAGCCTTAAAGGAAAAATAAGACGATTAATAGAAAATTTCGGTAATTACACCAAAATATACAAATATCAGTACATGAATAAAATAGAATTGTTGAATTAAGGTTACTACCTACATATAATAAAGAGAAATATAGAGTGTTGAGTTTGATGGTTATTACCTAAGTAACTGGATATCGGCACCACTTTACGGCAATGCGTCGTTGGTGCGTTATCCCAGAGATCAATTAAGATGGTTGATTGGGCTAGTGACGGGACATGGGGCTTGGGGAGCTTACGGTTGGAGGATTGGAGTGTTGGACTTCCCTACGTGCGTGCACTGTGGGAAGGAGGATGATACACCAATTCACTATTTGACTGTGTGCCCTGCCTTTGTACTTGTGAGAAACCTCTATCTTGGAGGGTGTCTTATATCATTGGATTTGTTGGGTCAGGCGTCGGTGGCTCAGTTAGTGGCGTTTTCGCTCTCTACTGGCAGGCTTGCGATTTGATCTGATTTTTTTTCTGCTATTTTTCGAGGGGGAGTCTGCAATAGGCCATAATTATAAAGGCCTCGGCGGCGTTGGTCCATTTGGGACCGAACCCCTGTCATATAATAATAATAATAATAAGTAACTACTTTGTGGAAAATAAAATTTTTGATGGTTGCTACCTAGTTAAATAGTTTGAAAGAATAGAGATTTTGATTTTTATGGTAAATACCAATAATACAGTTAAAAAGAAACAACAATTTGATGTTATTGTTGAAGGTTATTACCTATTTGTGTATTTCGAGAAAAATAGATTTTCGTTTTGAAACTATTACATTGTAAGTATATTGAGAAATAGACAACTTTGATTTTTGAAAGGTTATTACCTACTTTGATTTTGTTTGAAAAATATTATAGTTTGACTTTAAGGTTATTACCTAATTGATTTCTAAATGAAAAATACAAGTTTGTTTTTGGTGAAAAGTATACTTAATAGTAAAAATAGTAATTGATATTTTCATGGTTAATACCAGTCTGATTTTGAGAAAATAATTGTGTGATTTTCGGGTTACTACCCATTAATACTAATTAAAAGACATAGTAAAATTTATAAAAATAGATAGTTTTGAATTTCATGGCGACTACTGGTTAATAAGACCAAAGTAGATGCGCAGCTTAAGAGAAAATAAATCAGCTTATACTTATGAAACAAAAAGATGGTAACTAACAATTAGCTCTACCATATATTGTATTGATTCAATTAAATTTATTTTATAGTACGAAAAGCCTTACTAGGCAGACGAAGATCAAGAGACTAATTCTTGTTCAAAGCGGATCCAAGGTTGGATATTTCCACTTCAACGGAATCCAGCGAAGAGACCCGAGGTCAAGAAGAATTACCCGGTGTCCAGAGAAGTCCACGAGACTCAGTTTAAGTCGGAATTTCCCACGAGGATTTCCTTTCAATTAAGTAAGAACGCCTTACTAAAAAGATAGCACGAAAATTAAAATATTTATGTGTATTTACTTAAGTTTATTTGATACAGATATCAGAGTTATATTTTCGATATTTTTGATTTTGAGTTTATTATATGTTCTGAAAAGGTACGTGGTTCATAGATTTCACGAAAGATTAAGATAGGGAGGAAAGTTTTATGTGGATATTTCTACAACTAACAAGTTCAGAATTTTTATTTCTAGCATTTTTGATTTTGATTTCCATTTATGTTTATGGAAAGTTTTTGATTTATCGTATGAACGAACGCATGGCAGGTTTACGCCAATGATATTAATAGTAAATACTACTAACTACGATATATTGTGTTTTATAGTTATTTTAGTAATCCTATTGATTTACAAATTGAGATTTGGAATTGTTCAAAATAATTGAAATAGAGAAGCTAGAGTTGCTTGGCAATTAACTGAAGATTCTTCTTGAATTTATTAATTATAGAGTTGGGTTACTACCCAAAATAAAAGGGGCTTACTAGCCGAATTGAGATAATTGACTGAAAGAAGACACCGTGGTGTAAAAGAAAGAAAAGATTTTATTTGACTGACTTTTGATTTTATTTGAAGACTTGACATATGTACATTTTGTTAAAATTCATTTTGATTTAAGTGCTTACGCTTATTAGCTTGCTTCTTAGAATCAAAACTTTTGGGTAGGTTGTTGCGCGAATATATGTACCCCCGTCCTGCATCACAAAAGCATAAGCATAAAATAATTCACCCACCACTTCATAAAATTAAGAAGGAAAAGAAAAATTACTTTACTATTAACAAAATAAATTATTTGCCATTGAGATATTAACAAGCATTAATTAAATAATTCGAAGGTTGAATTTAATAAATTTTGTGAAGGTACGAACCAAGGCCTGAACACTTTAAAAGTAGTATTCAGACTTGGGAAAAATAAAGCAAGAACTGATTTGGGTCTCTAACGAAGACACGCATCGGGTTCACACTTGCTAAAGTCAGTGTGGGCTTTGCTTTACCACAAATCTACATAATTCAAATAAAAGGCAGTTACTACTGCAGACTAATAAAGAAGTAGAAAAATAAAATTGTGCTCTTACTAGAGATATCGACAGTCAGCCATCTTCGAAACTTATTCAATTTCCCACGAGGAACCCACCACGCCGTACTAAAATAAACAGAAAGGCATTCACTCAAGTTGATATTTCAAGCTTGGGTCCATTAAATATTTCGAATAAAGCACGTTACTACGTGATAAGTAAGCAAAAGATAGATTGACATATGTACATGAGGACTCTTCATACTTAAGCATAGGATTGCATTGAAAACATAGCAGGTTACTACCATTTTTAAGAAAAAGCGAATTTAAGTTAAATTAGACTTCAAAGATTACTTCGAAAGCTTATTATTGTATAAGCTCAATATATTGTCTACGTGTATAAGAAAAATTGAGTTGATTGAACCTACTGGTCCTCAACAATCTATTGACTAATTTTATATTTTTTTGAAAAATTTCGAGATTTTGCATTTGAGGGGAAACTATCCCAAAACCATTGGTGTTTATTAACATACTGTTAAGTACTTACTAGTACATTTTGTTCCTTATTAGGAAAGGAATTAAAAGCACGTTACAGGGAATTTTACGGAATCCGAAATGTAAGGAAAACTGGAATCAATAGGCAAAGGCGATACGATCGATCCTCAGCCAACCACATCCGAGATAGAAAAACCAATAGAAATAAAAGTATTAGATAAAGAAAAGGAAGTTATTGATCTGACAGATTCATTTATTGGTGGTAACGATACTACACTTGAATCCGAAAAACAATCTCCTGAATTCAAGGGACTTGATAAGAATATCACCTTAGAAAAGCTAGAATTATCGTGTGACGAAGAAGTCCAGGAATACGAAGAGGAGGATAGACAGTATAAAGAAGTATATTAGCAAGTAAATTTGTGGGAACCACCACAAAATTGGGCTTTCCTACCGTTTCATTATCATTACTTATCAAAAGTTAATAGCAGATTAGGACTAGAAATAATGAATAAAACACAAATTAAGGCTCTTATTGAGCCCCTGTTAGCCAAAAATAAAGGCTTAGATACTGACCAACAGCTAGTAATATCTGAAGCAAAACTTATGGCGGGTATTCACCCATATAATGGAGAAAAAGAAGCTCGAGGTTGGATCGAGGAATTTAAGGAGGATTTAACTCGTAGGAAGATATTAACGCCAGAGAAAATATACATGACTCTGGACAAAGTTCTGACTGGTACTGCTAAAGCTTGGTGGAACATTGAGAAACCACGCTTTATTGCTATGTACAGCAGTATTACAGATCAGACAACCAAGGACACGGCACAAAAGGCCACAATTGAGAAAATATATCAGGCAAACGAATTAAAATTCGATCGTGCATACATGAGTAGTAAGGCCGCAGCTGAATTAAATTCCACTATTTATAATAATAAGATGAGTGGGAACGAGTATGTCAACAGGCGTTTACAATGTGTAACGCAAATTGATCCGAATATGGATGAAGAGGGGAAAATAGTACAGTTGCTCAATGGACTTCCGGATTGGCTCCGGACTCCGATGATGTCAGTGAGCGATATTGACAACTTTACGAAAGTTCTCAATCGCCACATCTCTCGCCATACAAATAATTTGCTCACTAGTCCAGTTCAAGAAGTTTTTGATAGGGCACAAAAGAAGCCCGTATATATTAGGAGATTGAACGGTAATCCGTCAAATAATTATAACAATAGGAATGGGAACCAGCCTAATGGTGGTCAAGTTAGACAGGGAGCGGACCCTGGTCGATATAATGACAAGGTCAAGCAAAATAGTGTTAGGAACGGACAACCTACGTGTTATGAATGTGGTGCTACCACGCATTTCATAATTGACTGTTGGCAAGCTATGGCTAAACAGGGTATTCCCTTGCCACCTCAGGCGGCGGGTTGGGCCAGAGCCCGGAACCAAAGTACCCCGCGCCCCAACTCCTTCCAGCAAAATAGAGGAAGGGGGAGTGATCGATTTAATGGTAACCGAGGTTACAGAGGAAATCACAATGGATTCAATAATAGGAACTATAATAATAATGGGAATAATTATAATCAAGGGGGGAATGGTGGTTATTATAACCACCCCCAAAACTACAATAATAATCAGGACATCGTTGCACCTATGAGACAATTACAATTGGCAGATCATAATTACTATTATGACCAGCAAAGGGACCAAGGTCCAAGAAACAACTATCCAGCTATACAGCAAGAGATTGAAAATGATCATTTTCATTCAAGCCAACCTTCGTTGAAGCAAATTAGAAGTCGTATGTCACAGAATCAACCCCAGGTTCCTTTAAACGGGTATGGCCGGGCTTAGGTAGTTTGCCCGGCGGTAATAGAATTAAATTACGAATGTTGAGATTAACGGAGTCTACTGACTCAGATATGCCAGAATTAGAGGATATTGCTAAAGCAGCTTCACTTACTAGTGATGCTGAGAATACAGAGTTAGATAACCATATGATAGAATATGAGAAAAAGCAAGCTGTTTCCCAACCAGCTTCCACATCGATACTTTAATATAAAGAAATGGATAGTAAAACTAAGGGTACATCAAGAGAAGTGAAAAGGATACTTCCTTTTCAGACTTTCTTTGGAGGAAAGATGGATCTTCCTGTTCTTACAGATACTGGTGCATCTGTGAGCACAGTCAGTCTGAAGGTAATAAAATTGTTGGGAGTCTCTTCAATAATAGGTAAATGTAAGCCCAAACCGGTAGACCTAATGGTACTGCCACATCCAAAAATGGAAGCAAATCGAAAGGTAAAATTAATTTTCTAAGTAGACGAAATAAAAGAATGGGTACATTGGGAATTTGTTATAATGAAAGGTATAATTGCAGATATTGTCTTTGGTATGGATGTGTTAAAACATCACCATGCCATCATTAGTTGTACAACTGGTACCATACAGTTCATGAAATCCACAAATCAATTGTTTAACGAGAGGGTACAAGCAAAAGCTACGCAATCACCCATTTCAGAGTATTCTCCAAATAGCAGCAAATCAGAAGAATCTGATCAAGGGAGACCTATTAACTCCATAAACAAGGAAATTCCAAATCTAATGGATCTGAGGATCGAAAGTAAGGAGGAACAATCCTTCAGATTGTTCACAAAGGCTGAGGCACAGTTACCCAGCAGAGGTGAAAAGACAATAAAGATATATATAGATAAATCAGAATTCACGGGTGATATTGTTACATCACCAAATTACGAGTTGTTTCATAACACAAAAATAATGCTACTACCAGAAAAAGTAAGGATAAATAAAGGAATAGGATTGGCTAATTTGATTAATAGAGGTTATCAGAAAAATGGATTAAAGAGTAATGAAGATATTGGAAGCTACACGATTGTACCTAATTTGAATAATGGGAGACCTACTGGCTCCAAAACAATAGATCGCAAAGAAATAAAGGATCTCAAGAATGAGAATCAAACAAAGCCAGCGAATATATTATACACAAATATCGAAGTTTACATAGCAGCTAGAGGGGAACGGGAAGTTACGGTATTTACTGATAACCCTAACTTCAGCGGCATAGTGGTTATCACGCCCAATTATGCATTATTTGACATTGACCAAGTAATAATTCAACCTCAAAATTTACGCATCACAAATGGAAGAGGGATTGGGACTCTTCTAAATAAAAGCTACAAGTCTAAATATTTTGCAAAGCAGCCTAACATAGGTACATACGTTATACTAGTACAAGGAGAGCCTCGGCGTTTAAATATTGTAACGCAAAATACAGAACCAGCTGAGACTATTACAACACAGGCACACGATGCAAGTATCAGTTCAGCTTTTGAAAATTTTAAGTGGGATTCAAGCAAGTATACGTGTAAGTTAGATTTGGGAAATTTATATGAGCAAATAGATATAAGAGAGTTACAGCCATTACGATGCAAAGATGATAGCCCACAAGGAAAGGAAATGTTTCATGAACCATTTCCAGTTCATGAGAAAACGAAAGAATTTGAGGATATTATAAAGTTTTATTGGGAAGACCAGCACGTTGAAAGAATAAAGTCGATTGTTTCTCTAAAATATCCTACTACTGTAAAAGAATTATACACTTTTGTGGTGTTAGTTGACCCTTATCATCGTACGGTCTTGGGATATTCTCGGATGATCGCTCCATTATATCAGCGCATCCAGAGTACATTGCCTTTTGAAATGAATGAGGAATGCAAAGTAGCATTCGATGAATTAAAATATCGTTTTATATCCATGCCTATGACTCGTCTCCAAGATCATATGTTGTCCTTGGAATTGTGGTATGAGATCCGCGATGAAAGTATCGTGGCGATATTGCTACACAATAACCGTGGTACCAGGCGACAGTTATCGCGTTATTCATATTGTCTTGCAAAGACACATGAAGTCTTCACAACGTTGGATAAGGAGGGCATTGCCCTTATCCAAGCATTGCGAAATTTTCGCAACTTTACAGAAGGTCGAGTAGTACATGTGTACACCGACAACAGGGTACTCCCTTCACTACTAAAGGTAAATAATTTACCTCCACGTTTGCTCCGATGGAATATCAAGTTGAATGAATTTGATATAAAATTCTTCGTAATTGCGGGGAAACCAGAAGAAATCGCTGACAATCTACTGATGTCACCGAGAAACAACCCTGACCGGGAGATGATATTTTCTTGTCGTATTGTTACAGTAGTCTCAAGGAATAAAAGAGACAATGAATTTATTCAGCATTGTGAAATGTTAAAAGCTAATTTAGAAAATTTGCCCAAGCTTCAAAAGGAAGATGAGAAAGTATTTAAGATTATTCAGATCTTAAATTTTGATAAAGACAATGATATGATCAGACGTAGTAGATACAGTCGGATTTATACAATATCCGAGAAAGACATATTAGAGAAACGTATTAATGATCCATTGGGGGATCAACAGTACCAGTGATCCCCAAACATTTAGCTACTCATTTCATACAATATATTCATCAAAAATTTCACTATGGTTTAGAAAAATTATTCGCTGTATTCAGGGATAGTTATCATATGTTCGACATAGCGGCATTAATCGCGGAAGTTATTAAAAGTTGTAATCGCTGCCAACGTGGGCAGAAAAGGGTTACTAGATAAAGATACCTGCTGTCATGCCAATTACACAAATATTCTCAGGTATTCCCGCGAAATACCAAAATATGAGCAGGAAGTTACAGGATAAAGCTTCTCTTCAGTGGAATAGGAATTCCACCTTTCTGGGGGGAGAAGAGGATGGTGAGTTAAGGAATGTACGATATAACAATGAAAAATTGGGAAAGAAATCAAGCATCCTGTTGGATGACAAAGAAAAGGTAAAGGTAAATAGAGTACCAGATAACAGTCCTGAAAGTAAATTATCAGATGAGGAAATGATGGGGATATTAGGTCCCATATATCAGGTTATTAAATCACCCATAGATATAACTGCACAAAGAAGTAATACTAAACGAGCAGACGATGCTCAGCCAGAGCTCCTCACAATCGAACCGGCTCTTCCAAGAGACGGCCCGGCTGTGAGAAGGTCAGCACAAAGAAGTGTCCCACCACTTCAGTACGGAGACGATGATGATTTGTATGCGCGTCATGTTAATCCCCCGAGTTCATTTGCACACGAGAGAGAAAATGCACAAAATTCCCTCTCTGAACTGCAAACAGAAATAAGAAACCTGAAAAGTTGCTTAACCGCTTTGCTTGCACCGCCTAAACAATGATTAACTTTAGATGCATATAAATATAAGTAACAGATCTTTGCATTCTTACTAGAATGGAGATAAGCAGATAATTCTCAAAGATAGTGAAGGGGAAGAGTTACAAGTTCCTATAAGTGAAGAAGATCGTATTCTTGAAAAGTGGGAAAGCGATTCAGATCATTCAGAAGGACGATTAGAAATAGTAGAAAACGAGGAAGAAATAATGTTAGGTGTTGAGAAGACTGTACAGACGATTCAAGAGTCGTCGGTAGAGCCTCGCCAGCTGATTTCTACTGAAATGGTTCGTGAAATGCTCACGCCTCCGCCAGAGGTGGAAGAAAAATTAGATGTGTTACATAAAGTTAGTAAGGAAATAGAATCTAGTGATGGAGAGCTGGAGGATCCAAAACCGAGGAAACCAAAGTATCGTCGGTTTGTAGACCCTCTGGATAAGAAAGATAAGCTAAATAATGTTAATAAGGATAATATATCTAGCGGGGATGAACCGGAGGAGCCACGGACTCGAAAACCAAAGTATCGAATGTTCGTGGACTCTTACGAAGAAGGAGAGATAAGCTCAGATGAAGAAATTCTCCCTGAGATTGTGCCTCCTCAACTTAAGTTAAGTAAGAATATAAAAAGTGTAGATAAAGTTGCAGGATCTAAAATCCCGGAATGTAAGTTGTGCCGAAATTGGGACAAAAAGCCAAATAAGCGTCACTTAGAAGACGATTGTCCTATTCGTATTCGGCGTTTGCACATGGCTTATCGCCGCGGAAGTCAGAGATTGTGCTTTAAGTGTAGAGGTCCACATTTGAAAGCAGAATGTCGAGATTTATGGGAAAGATCTCGGCGGATGGGTGAAGCGATGGCCAAACGGGGATCGCAAAACTCATATAATAAGAGTTAGACTAAAACCAAAACGGTATATAAAAGAGAGTAAAAGAATGACCCGTAAAATTATATGAGATGTTTTGTTTTCAAATGAGTTAAGAGTTCGTAAAATGTCGACCGGTTAAATGAGATGTAAAAAGCTATTGCTTGTGATGAGAGTACAATATTTAGATGACGTGATGTAACTTTGACGGTAAAAACATAGTTTTAATATATAGTCTGAAAGAGAGTGAAGACTGGTCAAAAGAATACGGGTAAAATGAGTTATGCTACGTCAGATAGAATGTAAAAGTTAGTAGATAGTTCGTAATACTTACATTTCTTGTTACGAAAATAATAAAGTAAAGATTGAGAGTTGAAATATATATTTATAGCGTTAGAAAATGTTTCCTACTGGAAAAGATGATATATAAAATGCATTTTGCTGTAAGTTGAAGAAAAAGTATGAATTAAAATGTTGATCTCATTAAAATTTTTCAAAAAGATATGCGATGGTAAAATAAAGGTATGGGATACTTCCCGTAATAAAATTGTGCGTTAAAATTGATCCATAAAAACATAAGTTACTACTTATTCACTCAGGGGTACTCCCCAGAAAAAGATATACCAAAATTTTTGATTCAAAAAAGAAGTTAAGTAAAAAGGTAAAATGGTAAAAGTCGCGAAAATGTTAGTGTCAGTAAACTAGGGTTTTTGGATTTTTTTATTTTTTATTATATATCCCTTTTTCCTCTGGAAATGGCTTCACCAATTTGGATGGAGAAACGCAAGAAGCTCAGTAAAGAAGAGCCCATGGAGATTGATGAACCTCCACTGAAAAAGTTGCGCGTGGGAACGTACTCGGCCCTACCAAAATCGATTGTAGTCCCAGACGATTTCCTATTGAAATCGCCTGAGAGAAAAGTGAAAGCAGGTACTCCCGAAATGAAAGTTAAAAGTCCCGGCATAAATATTAGCGCTGGGGAAATGCATAACGTAACTTTCCAGATAAATTGTGTAGAAGAAAGTAAGGCCAAAGAAAAGGAGCCACTGAGAACCTCCGTCCCATTGAAACGGAGACTCTTAGACAAATTTAAAAGTTTAAATATAAGTAGACTAGCGAGTCCGCCACGCTCACCTTCAGCAGAGGCTGAAAATCCGTTCCAAATTATTAGGAGAAAACGTATGAGATCCCCACCACCGTTACTTGATTCGATATAAAAACAGACATAAAATTCGAAGCATTTAAAGTTTTTGTTAATCTATATTACCCCGTACAAAAATTTTAAAATGTAGAATAGTAAAACGATACCCCGCACGGTATACCAAGGCATAAAGGTTGAATTGTTATAATATTTTTTGTACGAGCAAATTTCATGTTAAGTTAAAATCGTTAGAGTTAGTTTACCCCGCACAATACGTAAATCATAAAATTAAATGTTCATTATTTTTATATGTAAAATTTTCAGTACCCTGCACAATACGTGAATCACAGAATTAAATAGTTATTATTTTTATATGTGCAATTTTCAGTAGTATAAATGATAGTAGTAAATAAATACCCCACACAAAACGTAAATCAGGAAATGTAATAGTTATTTTGTTGTGTGAGAATTAATACGAGTAGAGATAGAGTAGTGTAGAGTTAAAATAGAAACACAAATTATTATTCTTTTGATATTATTTGATAGACGTAAAAAATATTTACCTGTAGGAATACGGTCCCAAAATTTTGAGAGAATATGAAAAGACTCCTCTTGTGACGAACGAGAACTATGAAAGACTGATTATATGAATAAAAGGCAGGTTTAATATAAAATGCAATGTGTGTGTTTCTTTTCTTCGCATAAGTTTCTTTACAGTGCATATTCCGGCAAGAGCTGCAAATGCTGAGGAGGAAAAGTTCAAGAAGAAATGAAGTCACCCCGCATACCCCGCATTAGTTGTTACTAAGTAGGAAAACATATCCCGCATTGGATATTAGGGGGAGGAAAGAAAAACGTTCGTACGACGAAAATTCAAAAGCTTGGAGTAGGAGATCCAGAAGTGTCCAGGAGTTTTGTCCAGGAGTACAAAATCTTGGAGTAGGAGTTTTGACAGAGAAAATGTTGCAGAACAAAATACTACATACAAAATTATATATAATATGTTTTATAAATATTTGTAAATGTATTTTGTATCAGCGAGAGGGACAGACAGACGTATTCGTCAAAAAAATTGATGGTAGAATCGCCAAAGGCAAAATGGAAATGAAGCCGCAGACGGCCTGTCTATGTATGTACAGCGTACATACATAGCCACGACCATGACCATGACCATGATGGTTATCAGCGTTAGGAAAAGTGAGATGATGAAATAAGGCTGTACACTGTACAGAGATGCGAGCATGGAGATGCAAAAAGTAAATAGTTAGTTAAAGCATGGACTGGCGAATCTTCATATTCACCAGCCCATGAAAGACAGTTCGGTCTGAGAGCTGCTCGAGTAAGCACTGAATCCAAAAGACGTCTCCAGCTTGGAACCTACTGGGAGCTGCTGCTACGGCAGGAAATATAAGGAGCCACGAGGCCCAGAAGTTAAGGACCCAGAATTACCCCAAGTGAGAATTCATAAAAGTCGCTATTGCGAAGAGATTTAGGGATCCAGTGTTAAAGCTTGACCCGTAATCGGGCAAGAAATGATTGTTGTGTTGTTTGCTCTAAAAGAGAGAAACCCGGCTATGAGCCAGATCGAATAAATTCCCTATTGGAAGTTCCCCGTCTGTCACTCTTGCTACTGCGAAATACAAGGTAAAATATAATACCCTAATGGGATTAATTGTCGGCGCCCACGTGGCATGAATTGTGAATTATTATTTTGATGCCCAAGAGGCTTGATTGTTGATTAATATTTGTTGCTTACGAGGCTTGATTGTTGAATTATTATTTGTTGCCCGAGTGGCTTATTATGTTTTGGAAGTATTATTATTTGTTGCCCGAGTGGCTTTTGATTTAAAAGTATATTAATTGTAAAGTTGCCTTTTTGCCCACGAGGTTTTTGGAACTTATATTTTGTTTGGCGTGTTCGCCTTTTGGAAAAGTATTCTTTCATTTTGGCTTACGGAGCCCCGTTAAAAGTAATTATCATTTGGCGTATTCGCCCAGTTTAAGTATTCTTAAATTCAATAAATACAGGGCAAGGTTAAAGTCCCTTTATACTCGTATCATTTATGAAATATATTTTGTGTGTTGTGATTGCATCCCCCTCGATGAGATTCATAATTGTGCATAATATAATAATTATAAAATAATTATATATAGCTTATATCTTTATACTTAAGTTTTAGTGGAACGCATAAGTAGATAGGTTTGGGAAGCATCTACCCTCCCCACCCATAAGCGCATAATATCATTTAGCGAGTGCTCTATAATTTGTGTTGCATAATTCCTTCATTTAAAGGTGCATATAATTTTATATCATCTCAGGCTTTGGTCTTGAGGTACGAAAGAACCCCCTCGTTCCGTACACTCAGCCTGTTCCCGAATCGGATTGCCAGGACCCGCAATAAAATCCCTTTCACTGCTTTATTCACTACTGCTAACCACCTTGGCATTGATTATATTAACCCACCAGTGACAGGTAGATTAATTGCGTCATAAGCCTATGTAATTTTATTTTTTAGGTCATGTTTTCAGGAAATATGGAACCTACACTCTCCAATTTCCTTAACCCACTGTTTGCGATGTCATTTATGGATTAAAAATACTTCGAACCATCAAACATTACCCCTGACTAGAGGGAAATGCGAATTTTTCATTTCAAAGAAAGCGTCAAATGATTAGAAAAGAGAAAGCATATCCTTAATTAAGTGACCAAAGTTGCTCAATCAGGTGGAAAGTGAAACCAGAAAGCAGGCAAGTTGACGTACTCTTGGTAGAATCCTGAAAAATTATGGGTTGAAAAGTTATATAGCTAACCAAAAGCATGTGACCTCCAAGCAAAATCAACAGAAATGACTTTAAGTTTCTAATCATTGAAAATAATGTTTTATGGGACTCTAATTACTTTTTTTTACACTTAACGTTGTCCGTCGGAACCGAAAACATGATGCTTGCTTTCACTAGACCAAAGGCTAGAGTTCCAAAACAACATTAGCAGACCTGAATGACCTCGTAGAAGAAACAGTCACTTTCTCTGATTTAAAGTGACTGTTCCGGCGTTGAACTACGACATTTATATTTGCTATGTCTGTGCATTGCCCCTTTCAATGCTTTCCGTCATTAGGCCCGTTTAAATAAAATCTCTCTAACCAACAATCCGGAATAAAAAATTAGATCAGATTACATATTCGAAAATTTGAAGAAAAAATATAAATTATTTAAAGAAACTTTTGTACGAAATACTTTAATCCTTATTTCTAAAAATCGCTAAAGCTTGACGCCGTTAAGCATTTATCTTCGGTCTGAAATACTATTACCTAATTACTAACACCTATTTCTCGTAAGCGGCATATTTTATTAGTTTCTTTTGAGCGGGGTAGCTCACACACAGCATACGTTCCCTTAACATTGAGCGTACATAAATAGCTTGCGATATTAAATACTGCGAAGCATTTACAAATGATGTCAACACATTTGTTCCATTTTTTTTGACTTACCCATTTATTCCACTAATGTCAACGATAATGCAAATGAAGATTTATTATATTGACGTACCTACCCAAATGATAACATCATTGATGCGGGCTCCTTCTTCTACATTGTCCAAAAAAAACAATAGTTCTGCATATACCATAAGAAATAAATTATCCTTTGGACCTTACCACCAGTGTATTATATATTATCATCACATTGACGTTAGGTAAGCAGCTTAAGAGTTGGGCACAAACGATGTCCCGTAAATTATATTATAATCGCCCGCGCATTGCTGTATAGTTTTAGTCAAGATAGCAAAAGTACGTTTTCCGCAGTTAGCAGTTAAATAGAGAATGAGACAACTTTTAATATTTTCCAATTTTTTTTACCTAGCCGTTGAAATCACATTAGAGCAAATACGTACCTTCTATTCTAGGTAGATAGGTTGTGTGTTTTGCCTTCCTACTATTTAACACGTGACTACTTGTATTGACTAGTTTCTGGTTATTGTTGGTTATGTAATGTTTAAATGGGAGAAAGTAAAGAAAGAAGAGGTGGGTACGTCTTCAGATTGAAGATGAAGGGAAAGAGATGAAGGAAGGCTGCGAGTCTGAAGCTAGGCAAAAACAATAGGGCAAGGGGAGATTTAATTCAATTAATTGAAATGCTATGCTATGAAAGTGAAAGCGGGAGATAAGGATATGTAGTAGCATCAAATGCATAATAAGTGTTGCCAATTATTCGTGTCTTTACTAATGTGTGCTAAATCTTATGCAAATTGAGACAGCGATGTAAGAATATGTGCAGCGCCATATGATCAGATGCATCACACAGGCCAATCAAATTGTGTATGAGCTGTATTAGTATACAAGGCAGGTTTATATACAAAATTACAATGTTTTTGAATTTATTACAATTAAAGCTTTTATATATATGAGATAGTGGGTAGCGTCTTGGCATTAGAAGGAAAAAGGAAATGGAAGGGATCCATGAAAAAGACATTTAACATGTAGATTAGTAGGTAGGTAGGTAGGTACGTAATGCATAATTAAAAGAAATGCAATTCGTTTGAATACAACAGAGAGACACAGAGACATGTAGCTACATAGGTAGAAACACGAAAGGCCTAATTCAATTAAAGGCAATGCAACGGGACGACGAGAAAGGAGATGCAAATGAAGTGGTACCTACGTACCAATAGTATTGATTAAAAAAATTAAAAAAATTGAACCTGGACCTGAATAGACTGAGAGTGCCGGGGAAAGGTGACGGTGTAAAGATATAGCTAATTCAATTAGGTGGCATGAGAGAAAGAAATGCAGGTACATAGAAAGGTGCGTATTCTGGGCTAATTCAAGTAAATAAGATCAATTTGGTTGAGAGAAAGAGAGAGAGAGAGAGAGAAAAGAAAGACATGTACATAGGTAGGTGCGTAATCTAATTAGAATGCGCGACACGCGAGTGGAGTGAGTTGAGGATATAAAAGGCTCTTGTGCGCACATTTGCAATTATCAATCGCATGTGCTTCTCTTGTCTCACATCATGAAATAGTATATATTTTCAGTTCATTTTTAGTCTGGTGCCAGTCCCATGGCCAGTATAGACGAAACTAAATGTTTCCGAGTTTTTCTCTCTGCTTTCACCACTACTGCATGGATCCTTTTAGCTTCCTAATTTGACTGCATTTTGTTCTCCCTTTTCATTTCCCAACCTTGAAATTCTACTCTTGTGTTTTATTTTTTGGTATGCATTTTTTCATGTTAGAGTTTGGCTGTTTGTTTGACTTTATTCTTTTTCCACTTTATTTTACTTTTACTTTTACTTTCTGCTCCTGTTTTAGTTTTACAAGTTCCCTAGTAATAAATATTTTGTACAATTAACATTTTGGTCCGAGTAAAGTTGGTATATAATAAAATATGTTGTGCGTATTAAAAAATTTTGCTGCAAGTTGGCCGACATGAGATTTTCTGCGTTTGTAGTGAGATGTATGGTGTAGACATATTAACACTAGCGTGAACGGCAGTTTCTATGTATGCGTATGTAAATGCCTTGTCATGTTATGTAAAAGTTGTAAAAATAAAAACTCGAGCGTTTTGGCACTTTAGCTACCAAGGGCAGTGTAAATAGGAGTGCAAAACGTCCTCCCAAAAGTTTCAAAACTTTCTCTGTTTGAAAAACAAAATTTCATATTTTAATTTTATATTTCGATGTTAAAAAATATAGCGGATTTTATGGACGACACAAAATATTGATTTCGCGCTAGAAAAAAATCACTTTTTTGTTTGCGGGGCAATTTGAAAATAGTTTGTGCTAATGTGTACATTTGATTTTTAGAACTCATTTTATCAAAAAACATTAGGGTTTTACGCGCAGTTAAGCGAGCAGTATAACATCGTGGAAATGTCTTTGCCCATGTAGCAATATGTATTAGTTCAATGTGTGTCCTTTTAATTATTAGTTTTAGAAACTTCTTGTTTACAGGGTATATTTGTTGTTGCTAGTGCAAACATTCACGTATAACTGTCTCAGTATACCCCTATACAACTCTAATGTTTTAAGAATGGCAACTGTTCTCACTGTTTCATATATAAGTCGTATTACAAATAGAAAGAAGTGAAGTTTTAAAATGGACGGTCTCTGCAGTTGTTCTCCTTTGCATTTCTACTAAATAACATGATTGAAAATGCAATGTGAGTCCTCACGCCTAACGTTGCAAATAAATACAAACTTAAAATTATTTTTCTTTGCTTTGTTTTGTGCCATCTAAATAAATATTTTACAAGAAATAGAATTCGCTGTTGCAACTAAACTACAACTGCAGTATATTCATGCTACTAATATTAAATCTAAATAATAAACGTTCAAGTCTAGAACTCAAGGTTTACATTTTATACATTTTATTTTACTTTTTAAATTTCCGCTTATACAAATTCAGAGTTTAACTAACCACAGAACTAAACTTTAAATTTATTACAAGAACGTGGCAACATTTATAAGAGACATGAATAGTACACACACATTAATATTGCCGTAAGACACACTACAAAATTTAAAATACTACACATGCTTTATATTATTATGTCTTTAAACTTGCGAGTTGCAGTGTAAAACTTATATTTCCCCGTTGCTGCTTTCGTCGTCTGTATCGCAGTCTTCTTCAAAGTTGTCAGAGTCGTCAATGTCAGAGCCAGTGGCGGCAACATCAAAATAGTCAATTGGTTGTTCAGGTGACGGTTGAAATCCTGATACTGCAGTAGAAATAACTTCGTTCCAATTGATTCCCACACGTTGTAGTGCCGGCTGAACTTTGACAGCTGTTTCTTGGTAATGTTCTTCCTGTCTGACTTCTTGGGCATTTAAATGACAAACCAAGGTGTGAAATCGTGTGGTTCCGATGCAGCTAGTTTTGCATTGAAAATCTACCCAATACGCAGTGAGACACGAATCAGTTCTAATGTTGTGACTATATACATTAAACATGGAGATTTTAATCACCACGCATGTTGTGTTTGTGATATTCGCGCATTGCAAATTAAATTATAACAGATTAAGACACTTATTAGTACCCATGTTATGTTTTCATTAGTTGCTCATACCGAATCTAAACAATAATTATTGTGACGCTAATCAATAAGCATGTAGTGTCTTCAGTAATTACAGATTGCCATTTTTAGTAATAACACAATAACACAGTAATTAGTAAGCATAAAGAGCGTCATGCTTTGGCATTCTAAAATTAGATTGTTTGAAACACAACCAAGATATTAAATACATCACATATCAATTGTAGAAACAACAAAGTAATATTCTGTCGTATACACACGCTACAGATTTTTAGAATTAAAATAAGGACTCTGCGTTAAATTCATAACATCAACATGTAGAATGCTGCAATACTGAATAAATAGTACAGCTACCTACTACTATTTCTGCTAGAAAAACTCACCCATTAAAACAGATTAAAAATTGTTTTTTTAATTTTTTATGCCAATAAAACGCGCACTAAGTGGTAACACATATATTACTTTAACAAATACGCATTAAGACGCTAGTTGCATTGAGGCAAAAATAAATACAGAAGACTTGCTCCCAACATTTATTCATATGATCTCAATCAATAACAATGTTTAATAAACTACATAGCATAAATACCTACACATTGAAACTTCATTTATTACGCACTGAAACAATAATCAATACGCAATGAGACCTTAATCGATGTGCACGTTGTGCAGTCAATGTTTATTTAATATTTTACAAACTACTCATAAATACTACAGCGAATGCTTTCGTCCTACACAAAAAAATTGCTTCACATTCTTACAATTAAAATTACGACTGTACCTTTAATTAAAAATAAAACATACATCATGTTATGGAACTAGGTGGACTACTGTAAAAATGTATTGTTGTCGCGTTTGGTATTGATCGTTTTGTACATGCGCAATAAGATTAGTGTTCCAATATCATATTCAGCACTAATTCTATCCCTGGTGTGTCATTGGATATACTCAGCACCATAGAGTGGGATGTGTCTTTTAAAAAAGTGATACTAGCTACTCGCGCCTTAAATTATTTAAAAGTTTTTACACAAGGAAAGGAAAAATTAAAAGTAGTCCATACGTCCTAAAGCAACAGAACTTGTTTTACTTTATTCAAGCTGGAGCTTAAATCAATGCCAATGTTGTATTTAATAATCACCCACAGATGACTATAATCAATACGCGGTAAAACTTAAATCAATGCCAATGTTGTATTTAATAATCACTCACAGATGACTCTAAGCAATACGCAATGAGACTTCAATCAATACATATAACAAAATACACCACACAATAAAAATAATTGCAGCACATGCACCCATATTCCTGACACTAAACATTTTGATACATTAATTATTAGCTACACATTAAATATAAATGACAGCAGTCAATATGCATTACACATTTTAAAACAGTAATCAATTCAAATTGCCAAAAATGTACATAGCGCTTTCTAACGTTTTATATTACACAATCTTGGAGTCAATTATCAATACTAAAATATGCGCGGCAGTAGATTTACCTTTGTTCAAGTAGGTATGTACACGTCGTGGTGCTGGCTCGACTTAAGTTGCTGGTTGTTATGTTATGTTGTTATGATGTGACTTGTTTTGCATTTAACTAGCAAGACTGTGGTGTAAAATCGTATCAATACTAAAATATGCGCGGCATTAGATTAAGCTTTGTTCAAGTAGGTATGTACACGTCGTGGTGCTGGCTCAACTTAAGTTGCTGGTTGTTATGTTATGTTGTTATGATGTGACTTGTTTTGCATTTAACTGGCAAGACTGTGGTGTAAAATCGTGGAGTTGGATAATTCTGTACGACTTAAAACAATTAACTACTTGACTGCACGTACAACTAATATTTACGCTACAGAATATGCTGTGTTGGTATAATTACGCACTGCAAAATTTATTGATACGCTTAGAGGCAGTAATCAATACGCATGTTGTGCCCTAAATATGTACGCATTGCGAATTTACGCAGTAGGCACTGAGACGAAAGCCACTATGAATGTTAAGCCTTTTAACAATACGCATTAGGACGTTAATCAGAACGTATATTATGCTTCTAATAATTACGCATTGAGACACCTATCAATACAGATGTTGTGAATTTAATAATAACGCATTGCAAAATTAATCAAATTGAGCTGGGACATTGATCAATACGCATGTTGTGCTTTTATGAATAACACATTGCAACTTTAATTGTCACGCCTAATGACGTTATATAATACGCAATTGTAGCATAAGGCTTTGTTTTTGGAAGTGTTTTGTTCTGGCAGAATCACAATAATAATCATTCCTTATACCACTTTTAAAACTAACAGAGCATTAATCTATACACACAAGTTGCTACAGGTTCTTAGGATTGAAATGACTACTCTATATAGAATCAATAACATTAATATAATAATTGTTTTAAAACAAGGTTGACTAGTACAGCTATATATTTTAATTACTGCTGCGCAACGCACTCGTGGAAAAATAAAACATTAGTAATATATATTATGCTTTTGAAAAAGCACACTGCGTGATAAGGTTTATATTTATGTAATCAATACTCACTGAGACATTGGTCGTATGTTGTTTCTTTATAAATTACACATTGCATCTTTAATCAAAACGCAATGAGACGTTTATGAGCACAGATGATCTGAATCACGCACTGCAAATCTAACTAATGCCTAGTAAGACGTTAATCAATTTGCATGTTGTGCAAATATAAATTATTCATAGGATATACGCATTTATACGCTAGTAAGTGCGCATGTTGAGTATTTAAAAACTGCACATTGCAACTTTAATCAATAGGTATTTAGACGCCTTTGCCTAATTATGTTGTGCCTTTATTATTACAGCGTTGCAAATATACTTTATATGCATTGACAATTCAATAAATACTTATGCTGTAGCTGTAAAAATTACGCGTGGCAAATTAAACCAACACGCATTGAAAATTAAATTAATACGATTGTTTTGCCTTCATTAAATACGCATTACGATTGAACAATACTAATACATTTATTAATAATAATTACAACGATATTCACTGCACATATTAAAACAGTTTTCTACACACTTTAAAAAACACTGTACACTACACAATGAGAGTTATTCTTCAATACCAATCCATTATATTGAATTGATTTTGACAATTTGCACTACACATCTTAAACTATTATTTAATACACATAAAAACATTGTACTATAGGCATAAGGCGTAAATCACTACGCATGCTGTTCTCTGAATATGTACGTATCGCGACATTTATTGATGCTGCGATATTATTTATAACTGCTAACAACAATATACACAACACGTTTAAATAATTTTTGAATACGCATCAAGATTTTTCACACTAAGCATTCTGAGATATTTAATAATAGTTACATAATATATATTCATTATTGCAAAAAATATACACTACACATTTTAAAACAATAATAAATACACATAAGGAAATAATATACGATATTGTTACAGAAAATATTACATTACAAGTTTTAAATTATTATTTAGTACGCATTTGAAAACGTTGTACAGTACCCAATTAGATTTTTCACATTACATAATCTAAGAGTGTTATTTAAACTGAGACAACTTATTAAATTAGGTGATACAATATACACTACACATTGAAAACCATTATTATACAATACACGTTAAAAATAATTCAAACGTACGCATCTTAATTTTGGAAATTAGGAATTCTAATACATTTATTCATAATTACACATTAAAAATCAATAGTAAGCATACTATATACACTTAAAACTTTTAAATATTGATCAATACATATTAAAAAACGATGTAAAATACGCATTATGACATTTCAAAATACAAAGCATAAAACATTAATCAATACTAAGACGTTGTATAATATTAATTCAGACAATATACATCACACATTTTAAAGCATTATTCAACACACAATGAAATACGATGTACAATCCCACATTACAAGTTTCCACAATATACATTTAGAAATATTAGTCAGTACTAATGCATTGAATTAAATTAATTTTGACAATATACACTGCACATTATAAAACAGTATTTAATGCATATTGACAAACGATGTACAATACGCAATGAGACGCTCATTAATACGCATGATATGCCCTAGACATATACGTACCGCGACATTTATCAATACTGCGACATTATTTATTACTAATTACAACAAAATACACCACACAATAAAAATAATTGCAGCACACGCACCCATATTCCTGACACTAAACATTTTGATACATTAATTATTAGCTACACATTAAATATAAATGACAGCAGTCAATATGCATTACACATTTTAAAACATTAATCAATTCAAATTGCCAAAAATGTACATAGCGCTTTCTAACGTTTTATATTACACAATCTTGGAGTCAATTATCAATACTAAAATATGCGCGGCAGTAGATTTACCTTTGTTCAAGTAGGTATGTACACGTCGTGGTGCTGGCTCGACTTAAGTTGCTGGTTGTTATGTTATGTTGTTATGATGTGACTTGTTTTGCATTTAACTAGCAAGACTGTGGTGTAAAATCGTATCAATACTAAAATATGCGCGGCATTAGATTAAGCTTTGTTCAAGTAGGTATGTACACGTCGTGGTGCTGGCTCGACTTAAGTTGCTGGTTGTTATGTTATGTTGTTATGATATGACTTGTTTTGCATTTAACTGGCAAGACTGTGGTGTTAAATCGTGAAGTTTGATAATTCTGTACGACTTAAAACAATTTACTACTTGACT
>CATKUY010000270.1:0-57568 GCA_949802685.1 Dicyrtomina minuta
GTAAGTTATGAATTAGTAGGGGAGTGCGTATGTGTGATCGGGTTCATTTTTTATCAACTTTGAAAATCTGTATCTTTTTCCACAGACAACGTACAATAACGAAGAAGCTATCATTGTACTTCTCTATTAATACTGTATGTACAAAAAAATGATCAGTGTCGAAAATTAAAAGTTGCAAGAGATACAGGTCATTGTACGAATAAACTGCGGAAAGTCTTACAACGGCCCAAGTGCCCTTAATGTGATCAATACATTTAAAGTTAATGGTAAAGTAGGGTCTTAAATGTGACCAATTCAAAAAAGTACTCAAAACTTTCATAATTTTACATAGCCAGAGTTTTCAAGGAAAGAAGCTGAAATCAGTAGTGAAGATAGTTGAGACTATGGGTTGTATGAATATTAGATGGACAGATTTTTAAAGGCGGTATACAGTCCACTCTCTACATAGCGTACCTCCTCATAGCGTATACCTCCACATAGCGTACTTTTCACGCATCCCTGGCTAAATCCCTATGATTTTAATGCAATAATACCTCTATATAGTGTACCTCCACATAGCGTATACCTCCACATAGCGTACTAATTTTGCTGGCCCAAAACACTCATCATGTGTAAATTTCGTCGCTACATAGCGTACTTTCAGAAATTTAAAAACTTTTAGCGCTCAGTTAAAAAATTTACTATTTTTTTTCTTGATCTAACTGATTTTTAAAACTTATTTAATCAAAATTACTAAGCATATTCTTTGATTGATTTGTGTTGAACCAATAATTACTTTAAACAGTAGAATTTTTATTGTTTTCATCTATAATACTGATTTTTTTTAAATCTGTACTTTCTACATAGCGAACTCTCCTCATAACGTACTAATATTGCTGGTCCGCTGAAGTACGCTATGTAGAGAGTGGACTGTATAGGTTTCCTTTTATCATGCAATCTCAATCCAATATATTTGCCCAGACTGTATCAATCGACGGACTCGGTTTTCTTTTCCTTACAATTAGTGATCTTACTAACGCTACAACTTATCAATTTATGAAAATTAACTTATGTAACTGAGCACTCCTGCAGCATATTTCATGCCGTTGTTTCAGTTTCTTTTTTACAATCTCTAGCTGACCATCATCTGAGCGCCGAGCCGGCAGTTGGCTGTTGGCTCTCATCTTTGTCCTTGAGCTCCTGTTCCGTCTATAGCTGTATTTGTTATATTTTACCACATAAATAATAGTAATCGACATTATTGGTCCCAATGGTCTGGTCTGGTCCCAATTTTATGGTCTGGTCTGGTCCAACTTCTTTGGACCAGACCAGTGGTCTGGTCCGGATTTTCGGACCAGACCAGACCAGACCAGACCATTTGGACCACATTACTGAAAAAA
Organism: Dicyrtomina minuta; assembly: GCA_949802685.1. NCBI lineage: Eukaryota > Metazoa > Arthropoda > Collembola > Symphypleona > Dicyrtomidae > Dicyrtomina > Dicyrtomina minuta. The sequence goes on from CATKUY010000270.1 coordinate 1,380, forward strand.
AAATGTTAAGCTAAATATATACGATATACGTACTTATAATATTGAGTTTAAATGGACTTTTCAAACTACTTAATGCTTATAAATATTTACATTCACAATACAGCAAATATTCTTAAACACTAAGTTGTTTTAAGTTAGTTTAGTGTATTCTGAAAACGACTTTTTTTTTAAATATTCGGACCACAAAATAGTGGTCTGGTCTGGTCTGGTCCAAAAAATTGTGGTCTGGTCCGAAATCCTCGGACCAGACCAGACCAGACCAGACCAGACCAGGACCAGACCATATTTTGTGGTCCGGACCAGACCATTGGGACCACTAATCGACATTAAGAATCAAGACCGCTGTCTCAATTCAATGGGGTCGTTCATAAATGATATCATGGAAAATTCCTCAATTTTAGTACCATATGACCTCCGCGTCATCAGCTAAGCCATTACTGAAATAGCTATCTTTAACATTGCAAGTCACTACAGTACCTAACTAGACCCAAACTGACACTACACATGACATCATTTAGGGACGACCCCTGTACGTGACTTCAAGAAGTCCTGTATCATAATTATTTAATTTCATATGCCATTCAAATTAATTGTAATCTCGTTCCACAAAGTTGTATTCTCGTTCATAGGATAATAATGTGCATTAGGCATGGTCCATAAATGATGTCATCGATGACATGCCTTTTTCTGATAGACCCACCCACCCTAACAATAGAATGACAACTTTTTTAACATGGGCTTAAATGGAGAGGATTTTAGGACCCACCCACCTAGAGGGTGATATCATTTATGGACCATGCCTTACACGACCACGACCAGTCACCGATGAAACTAGGAACCCAATTTGAAACTCCCAATTTCAGGCTCTCAACCTTCGCCTTTGCACCTTCTCTACCTTCAGAACCTCAACCAAACCTCGTTTTTTTTTTATTTTTTGACACAACAATTTGTAATTCATTTTGTACAATTTAATTTGTAATAAATAATCTTACTTAATAAAGTAGAAATCGTAAAAATCATGGCTTCTAAAGGTGTCAATAGTGAAACAGTTACAAGTCAAGAGGTTCTGTGCTGTACTGCAAAGTCTTAGGCACGATTCCTGGGCTGGTTACAAATTGTACGAATTTGTTATTTTGTTTTATATTATTACTTTACTTATATTTTTTCAATTTAAATGTCATATATTTACTTGGTTGATTGAAGTGTCTGTTTTCTTTCATTTATGCAGTAACGATACATATTTTTATAAGATGTTAATATTTCAGTTTTAACTTAACAAGCAATATAAGAGTAGTGTTATTATTAAAAACAATAATGAATACTAATTGATTTCAATTTACTTTGACTTATGTAGGTTGGGAGTTCAATTGGAGTCTTGTGGTGTCATTTCGTTATTTTTATAGTTACTACGGATACCGACTTCGACTTCAGGAATGTTCAGACTGAAATGGATAACGCATTGATAATCCTACTGCTTGGAATTTTGATGTTAAAGTTAACTGCAGGGATTGTACTCGTCAAAGGTGCTAAGGAGGTGAGGTTCTAATGATTATGTTCGTGAATGTATTGAGTATGCACTACAGATTAAATGAAGGACTTGGTTACCCAGTTTTTTGAGGAAGCGAGTAAAAAGATTACATGATTTTTAGGTAGGTAGTTCTAGTTAAATATAATTATTTGCATTATTTAAATAAACCAATATTTACATTTACATGTATTTCTATTTTTTTATAGGAAAATCCGAGTAAATTGCAGTGCTGGTTAATCATCGAAGGAATTTCTGTTGGAATCACATATCTTTGTTTCATCTAGACACTTGCAATGGGATATTATCCAGTTGTCGTATCCAATTTGATGTCTTTTCTCATAAGTTTATTCAGTTTCTGGGTAGTAAATTAATTGACTATAAAAATTAAATCTTTGTGCGATGCCCACATATTTAGTAGGCCACCAAACTAATTGATGACTCTATTCAGATGTCAGATGTTAGCGCAGCGCACATATAATTGTTCACAGATTTATATTTCAATTTTTCTACAATGAACAATTTGTTTTTAGGAAAACCCGAGTAAGTTGCAATGTTGGTTAATCATCGATGGGATTTGCATCGCCTTCACAATTATATCATTCATGCTAAATCTTGGATCTGGTGATTTTGGAGCGGTCGCATCGGATTTGATTTCCATACTCTTCAGTTGCTTTTGCTTCTGGGTCGTGAATCTTCACCGAAAGGAATTACTGAGTGCAGGTCGCACAGGGTCGATAATCTGATCACTTAAAGGGTGCCAGTTGAAGTGTGCAGAGATGTTCGCGTTCTTATTAATTACATTTTCTAGGACCGTCATTAATTACTTTGGCTTGTTAGTAGTTAGTAGGATGCGGTGATGGTTTTTGTTTTGTTAAAAAATGTATTTCCAGTTTTGTTAACCTGTTAGCGAACAATGCAAGGTTTGAGATTATGCAACTTTGATTTTTGACTTTTAAAAAATTTGACAAGTCAATTTGAGTAAATTGATTGTTAAATTTGTAATCTTACTTTACTTACTATCATATCATATCAAAATGCTGTGTTTTGCAGTTTATTAATTTTATTATTATCTTTCAACATGCATTTATTTTGAACTCTATAAATGTTTAGTAAAAATTAACGAAATTAATTCTTTCTTGATTATTCTTAATTGTATAATATATCTGGTTGATTACTATTAGGTCATACATATATGAGTCATTTTCACACCTGCATTACTCATTAAGTATGACTCAAACGTCAACTACTACGTACACCCATAGTTTAAGTTTTACATAATTTTAGTTTAAATTATAGTTTACATTTTCATAAGCTTAAAATCAAATGCCAGTATGAGCATGAAGAATGATGATGCATGTACATTTCTTGATATATGAATTTATCCTTCGATGCATGCCTATGTATATATATTAGGTTTGATGCATGAGTTTTAGTTCTCTTATTGTTTGTAAACAGCAAACTGCATGACGAGCATAAAAGCCTCATTACAACTAGTCATTCTTTATACATACATATTTCCACTGTTATTTAATTCTAGAGTATTTATATACTTGTATTTATATTCTATAATATTCTTGATATTTCACATTACGTAATTTATCCGTTCTGTAAAGATTTCAATCACGTTTAAATTAGATCAACTATTTGATGTCGGACCAACTATGTGGTCATTGCGAAAGTAACCTAAATTCTTCGATTATTTATTAAATTATCATTTGTACTCTGAATGTGAAATCAGGGATTGAATTGGATGATAGAGAAGATTGAATAAAAAGTACTGCTTATGAATGGTCGTGTTTTTCCGCCTCTCTCACAAAAGCCTAAAATATTACTTGAGACGTCTTGAATATATTTAGAGCTTCCATACAGTTGTAGCATTTTTATTTTACCCCAAAGTCATTATTTTCCACCCGTATCACTTTTCATCTTCATTTCTCCTTGTGTTTACTTCTATTCTCGATATTTACACTGTTGCCTAACCCATCTGTTTCCATAACCACTGAGTTAATGAGTCTTGGTCTTTTGACCCGTATCAGCACATATACAGATTTCCACTAGGGTGAGTCTGTCTAAATTTTCACCCTTTAACACGTTATAGCTCGTCTCTTAACAAAGGGTTAGTGTACATTTTTTTTTCAAAATTATTTGAAGTTTAAAAATTTGACATTTTTTTTACGAGATTTGTTTTAACGTTATTTTCAATCCATTCCAAAAGTTAACTCGAATTGCCCATCTAACAGAGGGTTTACTTCAATTCTACGAATCTAAAAGTCAAAATTCATACACAAAATTAATCTGCGAAATTCTACAAAATTTAACTTTGAAATTGAAATTTTTCTACGTAAAAATCGACAACAGCTGTTACAAAATCAAATCTTCGAAATTTAAAATTTTAATATCGTGAAAAGGTTCAGAAAGTAAATTACCATCAAAACTACTTAGCAACTTCGTTAAAAGTGCAGGTAGTTAACAAGTATATTTTAGAAGTGAAAAAAGAAGCAGTTTTCAATCCACAGACTCCGTGACTGAGATAGTTTCCAGCGCGTAGAACCCCACTAAAGTGAGTAGAACATTACCCTTAGTGAAGAATACAGTGACCCACGCAGTTGAAGAGACTAACCAGCGCGTAGTGGTGTATTTTAATTCCACAAACCAAGTGTAGACTTTTCCCTATATGGTATTGTGAAGAACAGTTCTCAGTTTCCCCCACATCACTGCAGTAGTTCCAGGGTGTGGCTAGTGAAATCTGAAAGTGGTAGTGACAAAGTGTAGAAACAATAATCCCATGTCACCAGTGAAACCAGTAATCAAGACCGAGGGTATTCCAGAATCGAAGGTAGAGCCACCACAGCCGCCCAAGAGTTCCAGAATTCCGGAATCATCCCCAGTCCCACAAATCTTTACAGGCAAGATAGTCGTAAAGTCATGCCCCCAAACCCGAAGATTAACGGAGCCTGTCCTCACTGCAGAGCAGACGGTAGTAGAAGCTAATAAACACTACGAACTCGAGGTACGTAAAGTTAAGTCTTATTATCACAAAAAGATAGAGAAACTGCAAGCTAAGTTAGGAGCATCTGAACACCTGACGGCGGACCAGAAAGCTAGCGTACCACTGCAGTTAGAGAACGCGGCATTAAAATCTAGACTCGCCATACTTAGAGCCCTGGCCCAGAAACATACTCAGGACAATATGTTGGGTAACAGAACCTTCAATCGGCTATTAGTCGACTTCGAAAAACTCAAAGGACCGTGAGATTACACCAGATGGTTCGTCGATATGAAAATGGCGTTAGGCACCGTTCATTTAAAAGTCATAGTGGACGCATCATATCCAAAACCAGTATTCGCATTGCCCCCAACACTTCAAGAGGCTACAGACATAGCGAAGTGGGAGGCAGCCAACAACACCGTTGTTTTACATTCAGGCCTTCATAGGGATGTACTTCTCAAAGTGCATTACATCACATTGGCAAAAGACCTCATGGAAGAACTCTTAAGAATGTTCGAACCCCGAAAAGAGGATGAACGAGTCCAACTTGCAGAAAAGTTCTTCGGCCTCCGTATGGCTACGGGAGGCGGCTACAGCTATCTGAATCAGCTGTTAGCCATCAACAACGATCTGGATAGAGCCGGGAGAAGAATGGACAACATAACCGTCTTATGCCTCACCGTAAGTAAACTCTCGGATCAAGAGGAATACGTAGGATTCCTTCAAACCTGGCGTGTCTCCACCGTCAAGACACCCGAAATCCTACTGGAGCTACTTAAAGCCACCGACGACAACCGCGAACGAGCACTAGGTAACGCCGTATACAACCCACCCCAGGCTTTCAGAACCCACCAAGAGGATGATAGATCTGGACGAAGAGTAGGAACCGAACGCGGACGGTCCCGTTTCCGCCGATCCCAAAGAGGAGGGCGTAGAGACAATCGTGAAGACGATACCCACCGGAGGAGCGAAAACTCCCCACCACCAAGTTCATGGAACCAACCTGGTGGAAAAGCCAAGAGCAAAACCATATGTTCATACTGTGGAAAACCCAACCATAAGAAGGATGATTGCAAGTATTGGTTGGACGGCGTGTCTCCGCCACGGAGCAGAAGAGACACATCATCATCCACCGCCAGAAGCTCCCAGGACGGAAGTCGAAGAAATTCCAAGTCAGGGCGCGGCGGATCACGTCAGCGAGAAAGGAGTTCGTCATCACAGAAAGTAGGTTGAGCCAACACCCAACTCGATCATTCATCACGTTACAACAACAATAATGCAAGAGAACGAACCCCCGAGCGACAGAATAATCAAGTACATAGAAGTACCTCAAGACAGGAGGGAGGCAACAGACCCCCACCACCTGCCCATCTAGCTTAAGAAGATGTCAGCTTCATTGAAGCTGTTGCACGTCGAGCCACCCACTCTACTCCGTGGAAAGGAAGTTTACATATGGACACCTCATCACGTAGCAGCAGCAGTGAAAGGAGTGAAGACACCCCAGGCCAAGGCTGGCGGATCTTTTCTCTGATGCAGACACATCAAGAACACAAGACCATGCAAATCAAATGGCACTGTCTAAATCCCCTACATATCCCCTGTATCAAGACTCTTCAACAGAAGACTCGAAGCATGAATACGTACATAGGAGGATGAACTCACATGAAGGAGGATTTCAACACGACGGTGTTGGCCCCAACTGCGATCAACACCAAGCACACCTACTCCGACCTGGACGAAGAGTAGAGACACATCCAGCGGATAAACATCGGGAAGATAGCCCCACCACTGGAGAAGATTCGGATTCCGAAGCAAAGCTATCACAATTTAAGCAAAATAATGCTTTCCTACTCCGCCAAAGACAAGGAGTAGAGTCAACATCAAACGACTGGACTGATAGTTCTAGCGATGACACCGACACAGATTCGGAGTCGGATTCAGATTCCCAGACATCGAAATTCAACAGCATTTCTAAAGCATACCCACTGAGACCAGTTTGTGGAGAAAAAGGATCACATCCCTTATCAAGTGATTCTGAAGAGGAACCCGAATTAACACCGAAGGACTTCCCACCACTGAACATAGGACTCGTAAGAGAGCTACTAACGCAGGAAGAATATGACTGGATATTAGAACAAAGAAGAATTCGCCAAACAGCAATGCTGCAAATAATAAACTCCCCAGACTCCACAGGATTTTTACCACCAGTAGCAACTCGCAGCAAGGAGGACAGGGGATCCATAGCTTCCGACGACGACATCCCGGATGACATGGCACAGGAAATATTACTAGAAGCATTAGCAGCAGTCACAATAGAACAAGGCGAACAAGTAGTTTACACAAGCTCTACATTTTTCCTACGACAACTCACAGCAATTAGGAATAATGCCACAGTCACTACAGTCGGCGATCAACCCGAAAACACAAGATCAGACACTCCGGAAGAAGGAATTACTTCCTTACCTACCAGACTGATGGAAAATCCAGATTTGAAAGAAGAACCGAATCCAGGACCCTCAGGAAATAATACTCTGGAACAAGAGCTACATAAGCATTCTACACTGGAAGGTGAAGATAGAGAACTAAGACTGATTAACGAAGAAGTGGAAGAGGCCAACCCATTTTTAGAGCTGTTGGAACAAAGATCCGAATTTAGAGACTTTACCATTACCTGACAGATGATTACCCCAAGAGTAATAGAACTGGTCAAAGAAAAGGTTCAAGCCAGAGAAGGAGGACTGTTCGATGAACATGAAACGGACAATGCCATCAATGAAGTCATTATTGCTCTACCTTCTGGAGAATCACTTCACATACCTTTAACTGCTCCAAACCCACCACCACTTCCCCCCACGGTACCTGATGGTAGGAGTGAAGAACAGAAACAACAAATGAAAGCATACGACTACGTTCTCGGCGGGATCGATGACTGGTATATACATAGCCAGTACAAAGAAATGCTGGACTGTGCGGCCAGGATATATGGCCTACAAGTAGCCATAGACTGGACCTGGTATCAACTCTCACGACAATACAGAGGACCAAATGATCATTTCTTTCATGACTGGCGAGGGCTGGAAGACCTCCTAATCCCATTAAAGAAGATGATCAACAATCAGACGTTCGATGATCCCATACACCTACGCTATCCGAGACCAAGCTATCACAACTCGGAGAACACAGTTCCAATAGATCAAACTGACTCAGACGACTCCGAGCTGAGAGAAAAAGAGGTATATGATGAACTGATAAGTCATATTCATGATCCAGAACAGGCACGGAGATACAGTGACCTATTAGATTATAACATCGAGGTGTTTGGTATTGAGAAAGGTGCGGAGAGAACTTGGTCTCAAATGTCTCCAGATACGAGATCTACGATCCTACAAGCTTTAAAAGATGGGTCAACTTCCCCGAAAGAGTACCCACCCTATAAGGCGATGATGGTCAATCCAAACGAAGAATCAACAGGAGAAGACTTATCCTCAGACTTATATCAACAGTTTCCAGAAGTCTATAACACTCCAAAAAAGTCTCAGAGACAACTCTCTGTGGAAAAGAAAATCGAGGAAGAACGACGCAGAGAAGAACGAGCCCTCGAACAACAAAACAGTAGAGAAGATTTACTGCGACAAGAACTCAGACAGACCGCCGAGGCATATGAACACTTAATGCCCCAGATGTTAACACCCATGGCAAAGCTACTGTGCAAAATCCTGCTGGAAAGATACCTGAATTACTATAAGGTTGAGACTGCAGTGGGATTAGTCAAAGATCAATTACCCAAACTCCTACCTAAATGCAAAAAGGATTGGTTTATCACACTCACGGATTTGCCAACAATCATACTACGCGAAGATGAGAAAACTGAGTTATTGGAAGACCTCACCTTAACATCAGAAGTGGACACCACACTGGTTATACAGAAAGAAATGACTTGGGAACCACAAGGGGGTATACAGGAACTTCTGGATAAAATGAAGACACAAGCTGGGAAACATTTATGCAACACTCTACTTGATGCTAACCTAAGCTTGTATACTCCCCAAACTGCGATAAACAAGACCTGGACGGCAATTCAAGAGAAAAGACTGGAACGAGAAGTTGAGGAACAACTCTCCAAGGATTTATCCGACTGTAATTTGTCACAAGAAAATGTTGTAAACATTGATATGGGTATTTTGGAAGATTTAGAAGAACAACTGTGGTTTACAGCAAAACAATTTCCATCAAATAAGGGCAATAATCCATGTCTGGAAAGTACTCAATTAGGTCCACCAGGAACATCTTTGGACAAAGCAAAGAACAATTTGATCTTTCCGGATGCACCAGTTTCTCTTGTAATTAATGGTGAAGAATTCTTCGGAGCTGTTGGAGGTGCGGAAATCCCACTAACCCCACAAGTACCTGAACCACCACCAGTCAGACGATCTACGAGACCGAATAAAGGCCTACCACCAACAAGATTCATTCAAGAGTCTAAAACTCCCAAACCTCAACATCAGACAGGCAAAGGGAAGAAAAAACCGGTAAAATCGGACAATCTACAGGAGTCAGACGACAAACAGTCTGAGGATCAATCCAAAAAGGAGTCAAAGGACGATCACCGAGCCTTCATGGTTAGAGTAGTAGAAAAAGAACGTAGTAGGAACAGCATCTACTACACTGATAGGGAAGAGAAGAGGGAAGCCATTAGGATTATCAACCGACAATTTTCTTCTGCTTTTCCATCACTATCAGAATGTGCACAATCCGTTTGTCAAAAATCGGATCAACAGCACAGTTCACGTAAGTCTGACTGCTCCATTTGTAAAGCAAGGAGGGCAGACAATGCGGCACAATTTTTACCACGCACACCATCTCCTCCACCGGAGCCGAAACGACGTCCCCAAAGAACTGTCTGGCTGGACGCAAATCAAAAGAAAATCGTTTTCGAGAAAACCCCGTCTTCGATCCCCACAACCAGTACTAAACGGGTACGAAGTGACGAAGGAAATGACAAGTCGGAGCAAACCGAAAACTCAGAAAAATTGAAAAAGACTTCTACTTCCACCGGGACTTCCACCGGAAGAGGAGGAGCACCAAAACAAGACTCGAGACTTTATGGTAGAAGCGGTTAGGAGAGAGTTAATTTTTCCACCAGCAAGGAGGGCGTACACTTCACTTCCACTAGGGAGGAAGCACACTCCACCACCGGAAACAGGAATTTTAACTTTTCCACCGGCCAGGAGGGAGCACACTCCACCACAATCCAGAAGGGAGCACACTCCACCACCGGACATAGACTTTACCACCATTCCACCGGCCAGGAGGGAGTATCCGCCAACAGCAACAAAAGCAATGCGGTACATAACACCTTCACCACCACCAAACGGAATTTTAACTCTCACACCAGCAACTTGGAAGTACAAGCCAAAACCAACACGGCAGTACGTAATACCTACAAGACGGGAGCACACTCTTCCACCACCGACCCGGAGGTTCTCTTAATCTTTACCACCGGTCAGAAGGGAGTACAAGCTGCAAGTATAGCTGTACATAACACCACCACCATAGGAGCACTCCCCACCATGGGGCCACAATCGAGCACAAAAACATGAGAAAACAAACCTACCACCTACACCGGAGCCCCCAACCTGACACTTGTCGTAGCTGACCCATTCACCTTACTATGGAGGAAAGAAAATCGGACGTGTGATTTGAAATATCAAGGACCACCAAATGCTTTGCTTTCGAGGGATCGAGACTGTGTATTCGATACAGGGCTCGACTGGAGTTTCATGGACAGAGTGGTAGCAACAACACACCAGAAATGTAAGCCACGGAACTCGTATGAAGACAAACTCAAGTATGTACTTCAAAACTGTCGGAATAGCACAGCACAAGACGCGGAGGGAAGTGTACAAGTCAAAGTGTATAATGCGTTCTTGCACATATACTGCCCAGGCTTGAACATACGTGTAGGAACCACCAGACACACCCCCGCCCCAATGAAATTTTCCTACTGCCCATCACGACAACATTCACCATAGCGAACAACACGTATAGAGGAGATGTGCTTAACATTATCTTTAACGAGCATGAAGACCCCCTATTAGTGAACTCACTCGACTACCACATGGGAATGAAAATAGACATGAGCAACTTGAACATAACATTTGACGAGAGCGACAACAGCATAGACACGTCATCATAAGAGGGAGATAGTAGCATACTATGGTACATGTGGATGATTCTAATTATTTTTGTTTTTCTGTGTATGGCTATTACACTTTAAGTGGAAACTGAGTGCTGCGTTCTTGAAGCGTGGGTGGAGAGGGAGTTACTGGGAGACCATGAAAGAGAAGGGAGAGAAAGAGCAGCAAGCTGAGCTGCAGTTACTTGGAACGGAGGGACCAACTGAAACACCTGTAGCCCCACCGAGACGAGGGAGACCCAACAGTAGTTACTTGGACGAACACCACCACCGGAGCCAAGGGACGATTCTTGTTCACAGACGAAGTGCAGTGGATGAGAATGAGGAGATACGTAGGAGAAGTGCGCTTGTCACACCACACGGCCCACTACCAACACTACACAAAGCTGAGGAGGGAAATGCCACTGTACTCATACAATCACAGGCACCACCAGCAGTAGAAAAGGGAACTACCCAATTTAACCATCGAACCGAGCCATCTGAGATTCTTGGAGGTGGAGTTTACTGATGAAGAGTAATAACATCACCAATATTAAAAGGGTTTTTTCACTTGCCGTATACCGCCTTTCAGACGACGACAATAAAAAAAGGAGAGTATTAAGTCATACATATATGAGTCATTTTCACACCTGCATTACTCATTAAGTATGACTCAAACGTCAACTACTACGTACACCTATAGTTTAAGTTTTACATAATTTTAGTTTAAATTATAGTTTACATTTTCATAAGCTTAAAATCAAATGCCAGTATGAGCATGAAGAATGATGATGCATGTACATTTCTTGATATATGAATTTATCCTTCGATGCATGCCTATGTATATATATTATGTTTGATGCATGAGTTTTAGTTCTCTTATTGTTTGTAAACAGCAAACTGCATGATGAGCATAAAAGCCTCATTACAACTAGTCATTCTTTATACATACATATTTCCACTGTTATTTAATTCTAGAGTATTTATATACTTGTATTTATATTCTATAATATTCTTGATATTTCACATTACGTAATTTATCCGTTCTGTAAAGATTTCAATCACGTTTAAATTAGATCAACTATTTGATGTCGGACCAACTATGTGGTCATTGCGAAAGTAACCTAAATTCTTCGATTATTTATTAAATTATCATTTGTACTCTGAATGTGAAATCAGGGATTGAATTGGATGATGGAGAAGATTGAATAAAAAGTACTGCTTATGAAAGGTCGTGTTATTCCGCCTCTTTCACAAAAGCCTAAAATATTACTTGAGACGTCTTGAATATATTTAGAGCTTCCATACGGTTGTAGCATTTTTACTTTACTCCAAAGTCATTATTTTCCACCCGTATCACTTTTCATCTTCATTTCTACTTGTGTTTACTTCTATTCTCGATATTTACACTGTTGCCTAACCCATCTGTTTCCATAACCACTGAGTTAATGAGTCTTGGTCTTTTGACCCGTATCAGCACATATACAGATTTCCACTAGGGTGAGTCTGTCTAAATTTTCACCCTTTAACAATTACTGTAGTTTGTACGGAAATGTATGGTCCATAATTTTGAAAGACAAAAAATTAGGGATCGTTTACAAATTACGTCTTTTCAAAAATTATTTGTATTTTTAGGATTCTGTATGACTTATAAGTCTTAAAAATAGCTTAAATCTTGAGTTAATGGCTGTGTATAACATGGTTTGTCATCAACATCAAAGTAGACCCACTGACCCTACCAATGACATGATTTATGAACGACCCCTAACTTAAAGAATAGTCAGATTGTGGTTTGAATTTAACTTGTAACAATAATTGTCTCGCCGTGTCGCCGTTGCCGCCGGGCCAGACACACGGACACGAATGGAAATTCCCAGTCACCGCCAAATAAATTTGAAATAATTAGACCTTCTGTGACGTAGTGCAGTTGTGCAGTAGCAGTGTTTAGCTTTACAGTTTCAAATATTACATTCCCATAAGGCACAATGCTTAACGCTTAACCTGTGTAGTAGTTGCATAGCATAGTACTACAATAACATAGTAAACATGAAATGTCAACGATAATCCAATTTTATTTTTTGCATAGGGATATTTTTATTGCAATTAATACATTTACTAAGTCCTTTCCTTATTCGTTTGTCAATGTACGTAAGTATAATTAAAAAGTAAGTTAAATGCTAAAAATGGGAACTGACAATTATTATTGCTAATAATTATTACAAATGAAAGCTTCTGCTGCTACTGTTGACTGTTGTGTAGAATAAAAAATGTTCCCCGTTTCCGTTCTCACTCAAGCCACGTGATATAATTAATTCACCCCAGTGAAGTTTAACAATCCATATAAACAGAATAATACAAAGAACTGAGAAAATCCTTAAACCAATCTCGTAGCAATAATGGTAATTGTAAGCATATCGAACTTGCAGTGCAATTAGAACGATAGCTGACAAAAATAGGAAAAAATCTTGTACGACCATCCAAAAGAAAATTGTATCCCGTCTTTCCTATAAAATATAAAATCAACACAATATAGTATTGTCTGTCAAAAGACAAAATAACCCATTTCTATATTTAGCTAAAATCAAAATGTACTGCTTACAAAAAAATGAAATGATCCTAACCTAACTGCATGCAAATACATAGAAAATTGTGAGCTTTTCAAAATCATGTAGATTGAACATTTCGCACATTTCAAAAACACTTAATTAAATGGAACATTTTAGCACATTTCAAAAACATATTAATGGGTTATTTTGCACATTTCAAAAACATGTAAAATTGGACATTTTGCAATGTTCAAAATGTTGTAAATTGGACATTTTGCGCATTTCAAAAACATGTAAGTGGGACATTTTACATTTTGCACTTTTAAAAAACTCGTAGATAACATTTTACTCATCCATCTAATCTAATTTTTCTTTCTTTGAACTAACTCATTTTAATTTTAGATTTTTGATATAGGTCATTTTGAATTTTGAAGGACGATATTCACATTTACAACATAAAAAATAGTTGCATATGTAATATATTATGTTTTATGATTAGCTCAATTTACCTGTGTCACATCTACATCATCGAGGAGAACGTAGCCTCCAGCTAAACTGACAATATAGGTGACTGTCACAATTATCCTCGTAATTTTGAATAACCATAAAATCTGATTGATTTTAATTTCCATGGGATACACATTACGTCTTGCTCTCTAAAATCAACAGGGATTCAATAATATGTGGCATACAGATACCAGCCAACAGCATTGAAAACGCAAATACATTCAGATCTGAATACATTTGTTTGATTTAAATAATTACTGCGGTGTCTCAATAAAAGTGTAACATATAATTACTTGTGCAATCAAACCAAGTAGCAAGAATAATCCTCCTGCAAAGCCAATCACGTAGGCTACTACACCAACTATCAACGGACTTTTGAAAACCCATAATATCTGGTCAACGTCATTGGCAATTAATGTCAAGAAAATAATTACATGCGCTACAATCGCTAAAGCAGAAGAAATCTAAAATGAAAATTTAAAAACCAATAACAATTTGTGTTGAAAATTGCATTCTAAATTAGCCAAAAGTGTAATAATTGTATCAAACTGTTTATTGTAAAAATAAAATAAAAACGACCCACTTTGAATCCAAGCAAGAATTAAAACCTGTTATGTTTTCTGTCAAGAGCAAAAATGACCCATATACATTTTTAGCTAAAATAAATATCCACTATCTACAAAAATACTTCTTAAAAATAGTTCTTAAAAGCATTTAAATGGAACATTATATACACTTTCAGGAACATGGAATTAGAACATTTTGCACTTTTCAAAAACATGTAATTAGAACATTTTACGTCTTTTTAAAAACATGGAATTAGTGGTCCCAATGGTCTGGTCCGGACCACAAAATATGGTCTGGTCCTGGTCTGGTCTGGTCTGGTCTGGTCCGAGGATTTTGGACCAGACCAGAATTTTTCGGACCAGACCAGACCAGACCACTATCTTGTGGTCCGAAAATTAAAAATTTGACTTTTTGAAAATACAACATATCAACTTAAAACAACCTAATTTTTTGTAGATTATTTGCTTTTTTGTGAATGTAAATATTTCCAAGTACTAAGTTGTTTCAAAAATCCATTTAAACTCAAAATTATAGCTGCGTATTTCGTATAATTAAGTTTAATTATTTTTTTTTCAGTAATGTGGTCCAAATGGTCTGGTCTGGTCTGGTCTGGTCCAAAAATCCGGACCAGACCACTGGTCTGGTCCGAGGAAGTAAGGAAGTTGGACCAGACCAGACCATGAAATTGGGACCAGACCAGACCATTGGGACCACTACATGGAATTAGAACATTTTGCACTTTCCAAAAGCATTTGAATAAAATATTGTACACTTTTCAAAAACATTATTTTGATTGCTGCCTAAATTAGATATAGGTCATTTTGGTTCTTCACACACGATATTTAAACACGACAATATTAAATAAGTACGTTTTATTGAATTGTATATAAATATATTTTACAGCTTGGAACCAGCCGACGGTGATTTGGAACGAAGTTCTTTTTAATAAAGGCGATGAGTAGTCCATACTAGAATTGTTTTTTGAGGCCTTGACACCATCAACTCTTTGCCTGTGCTACACAATATATGACACTTAGGTCGTGGTTGTTACACGTCTGTCTTCTGCTAGACTATTATAAAACAATTTAATCCCTAATGCTTTCGTTTTCATTTGTGTAATGCACGTACTTAATTGTTTTCGGTCTTCAGTACCAGTACTTACTACCAGTACTGGTACGCATCCCGTATGACAAGGTTTTTGACACACAAGAATTTGTATTCCTGGATGTTACGTTTCCATTTTTGCGGCAATAAAAATAATGCAAGTGCAGTATTGGATGTACAACTATATTTTTTATTTTCTTTCAGCAATTCCAAACTAAAATATTTGCTTCCACCACACCAGTACCAGGACAGGGCAGGGGCTTCCGTTGTCATTGTTCCATGCACTTTATTGCCAGTAGGCAAGACGCGAATGGGAAATTGCATAACTATAAAAAACAAAAACAGACAAGTTTGAATACAATAACTTACAATCAACTATAAAAAACGCATTATTATGCCCATATACATACTGCAGTGTACTTTGTATTTTGTAACTTATAGTTTCTATAATTATGCATTTAAAACCAAACCCGTGTGTCAATCAATATTTTAGCTAAGTACACTACACATTTTAATTGCATACCTTTTATGATTCACCAACAACACGAGTCGGTGTAAAAAATACTTAAAAGACTATGGGGTCATCCATAGATGACGTCGTTGTAGGGTCAATGGGTACACTCGGGTATTGATGTTATCCAATATTATGAATGCATTTATGCAACGATTAAGGAGCAGTGAATGGTGCCCATTAGGCTTGGAAATGAAAATATTTTGATGGCATCATTTATGCATGATCACATACTTAAATAGATTGTATTTGTATTTTCAGTAGGTATACTCTTTGCTGGTTAAAATGTCTGAATTTTCAGCGTCAGTTAGGTTTAATAAGTAAGTTAAAATTGCTAAGTACAAAAACATATGAGAGTAATACATTAAAAAACAAAACACAAGTACAGGCAATAATATTAATAAAATATTTGTCGGCGTTAAATTGAATTAAATTGAATTAAATTGTTTTATTTGGCTTATATATATTTTCTGCACACTTTTGGATTTCCTGTTTTTACTTTGAAAGTTTTTATTATCATTGAAAAAAAAGTAATATAAGTCTGCTAATCACAAAATAATGAAATACATGACTGAAAATCTTCACACATTGAGATGTATTCAAAACAAAATGAAGAAAATTGAATGATTAAAACTATCCCTGTACTGCATTTGAAAATGTGAGCAAAAATTAATCCTCCCCGACGGGGAATCGAACCCCGGTCTCCCGCGTGACAGGCGGGGATACTCACCACTATACTATCGAGGAATTGTTGAGGGACAGAATGATTTTTCTTGCCTTGATTAATTTTTAATTATAATTATTTTTGCTTGTATATTATTATTATTATTGTAATTATTTATAAATACTATGGGCATGGGCGTACATAAAAAATCAAAATTTTAAACCAAATACGTTCTGATTATACCCATGCCCCCTTTTTTGTCCCTTTGAATTCATTGAGGTAGATGGTTACAATCCACATAAACAAAAGGGTATTAAAAACCGCGAAGAAGTTCCCAACAATCATAGCGTAGCTACAAAATTCGTAGAAGTAGACATAATTATTATAACCCACCAGTTGAACGTGAAGGACAGTTTCAATAATTGACAGTATCAAGAAAATTCCTTGTATTATCATCCAGTATAAAATTTGGTCCCGATTTCTCTGCATATAAAATCATGAAATTCAGAGTTTATTTGGTAGATACCAAAATTTTTAAAGTAAAGTCAAAATTCTTTTCAATAATTAAAAAATAAATTTTAAATAATTATTGAAGCACTATTAAATTTTGAGTTAACTTTTACCTGTGCCAGACCTAATAGCAAAATTGACCCTTCTGCAAAGCCAATAATGTAGGTACCTATCCCAAATGTCCAAGCATTTCTGAATTCCCATAATGATGTCTGGTTATTGCCTTCATCAGTTTTGTTCCCTGATCGAATATTAAATGCAATAAATGAAATCAATTTAATTGTTTTGG
Organism: Dicyrtomina minuta; assembly: GCA_949802685.1. Classification (NCBI taxonomy): domain Eukaryota; kingdom Metazoa; phylum Arthropoda; class Collembola; order Symphypleona; family Dicyrtomidae; genus Dicyrtomina; species Dicyrtomina minuta. The sequence continues at coordinate 18,770 of CATKUY010000270.1, forward strand.
CAATTGCTATTTTTATTAATTTAAAACGAAAATAAGTTACTTTGCAATGAGCCTGTCCTGATGCTATGCAGTTCTTCCAGCGCTATACTTAAAATAAATGCATGCGCTACAATAGCATTCGTGGAAAAAATCTGTAGGAAATCAAACAAAAAATCGTTAGGTTACAAAATAAAATGTTTAAGTAATGAAAAAATAAACAAACGAATACGTAGTAACAACAAATAGGATAAGAATATCGACAATTTCTCAATTTCTCTCCAAAAATTACAAAAATAAAAAACACACCGTTTGAAACCAGCCGACAAATTGTGCCCAAGTTTTTTTAGAGGAAGGGGCAATACGAGAGTTGTGTATTGTATTATGCTGACATGGAATATGTATGTCAGTGTCGACGGCGTTTTTGTTGTTAAACATTCTCGATTTTCTTTTTTTTAAATCAAAACTGAAATTAAAAATTCTTTTAGATTTTAAAAATACAATTCTGCAATTCAAGTAACAATAAATGAGGCGAGATTTTTTGTGGTCGCTCGATTTTATTGAATTCCCGAAAATAAAACCAGAGTAAATGGCAGGCAAATACGTAAAATTAAACACTAAACTCACTTGAGGTATGCCTGCTGGTTGTAACATGTGATAGCGTTGTAAAATAGATCTTTAAAAATGGTTTTATATAATAATTACTTCTTGTTAAATAATTTATTCAACTACCTACTCTTCTCCTACAAGTGTCAATGCTGAAACTACCAAGTGTTTTCCTGACGAACGAAGCTGATGATGGAGGTAATAAAATCGCGTAGGTTAGGGGTCGTGCATAAATGAAGTCATATATGTTGTCTATAGTTTCAACCAAATATTGGTGACATCCCGTGTTAAAGATAGCCATTTATGCAATACATATAGGGGAGCCATGGAGTCCTTATTGCCATCATTAAAGTATTTTGATGACATAATTAATGGACGGCCCTGGCGCAAATTCGGTATGACATTTAAGTAGCTATTTTAATACAGTCAAATGCTGTTGTTGCCTTTGGCCCTTAACATTACTTTTTTTGCAACATGCAAGTAGGAAAATACGATTAAAATTGTATAATAAACAGGCGCTGTGACCCCGCGGGAATGCTGAGTGCATCTATGTCTTCCAGGTAAAACGTGTCCTACACCGAAAATTAGTGCCACAGCAACATAGATGCGTAAGCCTTATGTGAAAGAATTATTAAAAAATATGTAGGAACTGAACTGAAATACATGTAATTTACAAAAATGTGTATAAAATCAGCAATAATTATTATTTATGCAATTTTAAAATCAAGGATATTAAAGTTGAATCCGATTTTTGATAGAAAAACTGTGTGTCTTGCAGTTACAGCACGATATGATTTAAACAGTAATATGCTCATTTATTACGCTCTTTTTCTCTGTCCAGTAAGTTTCTTATGATTTTTTTAAAACTTTATTGCGAAATTGCTGTACGAAAACTAAAATTTCAAAAGTTGATCAAAATTGAATAAATGAGTTTTTTTCCAAGGGTTCATAAATCAAATTATAAAAAATTATTTTAACCAATTTTTGATTTTTAACTAAACAGATAGTTTGTCATTTTTATCGTTATTCTTGTAACATCAGCTAAATTCAGCTCCTTAAGAAATCACAGCAGAATATGTACCGTATATCCTATAATAGTACGCCCCGCGTACTATCCAAATTTTGACCTCTCAGACCCGCGTACTATTACAGACCCGCGTAGTATCACAGACCCGCGTACTGCCGTTTAATAGCGTGTTAAATTGACCCGCGTACTATCCAAACGGAGGCCTCTCAGACCCGCGTACTATTTTAAGGCGTTTAATTTAGTCAGTAATCAGTCGGGCTATTGTCTACACAGCTATTTGTAGAATTTTTAATGCTCAAAATTGTTTAATTAACGTTGAGAAGTTTGATTATGCACGCTGCGGGGTTACTGCTGATTTTTAGAATTAATATTTTTAGATTAATTTTTGGTAATAATATTATTTTTAAATTATTGTTATAAATGAAATTATCATTCTACTTATTTTTTAACACCAAGGATGTAATTACATATTATGTGCATCATTTATTGAGATTTAATAAAGAATAGAACCATTCTATATTTACACCACCCTTCTTGGCACTTTGGTTTCATTGAGGTACATGGTTACAATCCACATAAACAGAAGGGTACCGAAAACAGCAAAGATGTTAACAACAATGGCAACATAGAAACAAATTGGGTAGAAGTATACTATTAAACGCTTACTATAACCCGCCAGTTGAAATTGAAGGATTATCTCAATAATTGACAATACTATGAAAAATCCTTGTATTATCATCCAATATAAAATTTTATCCCGATTTTCCTGTAGAGTCATGAAATTTAGAATTTATGTAGTATTACAAAATCTTGTCAGATAAAACAAAAGTTTGTTTTAGTCATTAAAGGAAGTTTTAATTGCTTGAAAATTAATCCATACAATATGTAATTATTTTCGTTTTTATTTTGTAACACCTTATTGTGTTGCCTGCTAGTAAACTGTTGCTATTCTCTAGCCAGGACAAACACATGGGTAAGAGACGTATGTGGGGGTGTCTCTGAAAAGGGGAGGGATTAACTCAATAACTTACACCAATAACACAGGTTAATTCTAGTGAGCTGGTCTTACGCCCCAGATCTCTTTATTCAAACACATGTACCACACAAGTTGCATACATAATCATGGATTACCTTCATATGAATACATTAACTTGGCGGGGTTACAATGTTGCCAAGTTACTACTTCTACATATACTAATAAGTAAACTCGAGATTGATCAAACCTTTGATGATTACCCTGGGATGCAACAATAGGGCAATTAGATACTCTTCTGTAGTCTTCACTGTCCCGTACCAGAGGGAGACAGAAATCTTCTAAGTCTTTTGCAATGACTTAATTCTTCTATGTGGTTGGCGCAGAACCTGCTTTTTGCCTAACACCTAATTAATAACAACTCTGCGTACCCTCAACCTATGTTAAGGAGACCAAGAAGTTACTAAGTCTTTCGCGTCCTGCTAAAGTGATCCTAACTCCTTTCAGCAATAACTTTGCGTACCCTCAACCTGTGTCAAGGAGACCGAGATATCACCGAGTCTTTAGAATATTCCAAGTCTTTGGCACAAACCCAAAATATTTTAAGTCTTTAGCGAACCGCTTATCTTACTCCTAACTCCTTTTAGCAATAACTCTGCGTACCCTCAGCCTTTGCTTAAGGAGACCAAGATATTACTAAGATTTTAAAATATTTTAAGTCTTTTGCAAGACCAAAAATATTCTAAGTCTTTCGCGCACAGCCTAACTTACCTACGTGAGTAAGTTCGTGATCTTAGACACCTTTCGTCTAAGTCTTTGGCAAAGATGGTAAACTATAAAACTGCTAAGTCTTAGAATCAACTCTAACTTGGAACTTCACTTGATTCAACTTACGCAGGTCTCGCCTCAAGAACTCACGAACTCCGACTGGCCTCCCTTCGGAGGCTCCTTCGAGTATTTATAGCAAAATTCAAGTACATATGCATTACCATGTAATAGCCGAAGGAACGTTTAAATAACGAATCCCTCACAGTACTTAATTTTAATGTGTTTTAGGGTAAAAACAGATGTTCTCTACAACTTGTGTTTTTATTCTATTTTTAGCTCATTTTTATGTGTTTCTGTCAAGAGCTTTGATTGATGGTCTTCCGTTGCTATGTCCACCATTGCGTACATATATGCACGTGTACAATCGTTTTTAGTTGGTCTTAAAACGATTTGTAGCAGATGGTCACAAGAATCCTATTCTTGCCCTTGCGTACATATATGCAGGTGTTCATTCGATTTTATAAAGTAAAAAATCGTTTGGCAGGTGTTTGTCTAAATGGTTTCCATAACGTCTCCTAATCGTTATGAAAACGTTTGCCTTATGTAGTAGTAGCATAAACTTACTACTACACTACTGTACTACATACCTACATAGCATTAGTATGGGATAAGGCTAACGTTTGCCTATCCTTGTACTTACCCATACGATTATTATGATTACGTCATAATAATATGTCGAAAACGACATTTGAAAGGAAATGATTCATATAATAGTAGTGTAGCATCTTACAATGCTAATCCCGTACCTACCTACTACTGGTGTGAAAAGAATCGTTTATTTCCTCAAGAAAGAGGAAACTATACGTTTACTGTATAGTGTGAAGGAAGATGGGAAATGGAGAGGAGCATGTGTGCGCGGATCATATTACAGAGAGGGGAGACAGACTATGGCATTGCGTGTGCCTTCTTACGGTCCACTCTCTCTCTCTCTTTTACTCTCCTCTACTCTCTCATCTCTGTGTGTGGAAGGATGGGATGGGATGCGTAACGTCATCCTACTCATATTGAAGTTAGAAACATAAGATTCTAACACAACTCCCACCGAATTCTTGATTGGACTCCAATCACTGATACTTTAAACTGAAACATCTTATCGAAACATTAACTAATAGCAACTACTAATAAGCTTTTCTACTAACCACAATTTAGACTCCTTTTGCAATTTAAATCCTTTTAAAAACTACTCTCCTTTCAGAACGACTACTCTGCTTATGTAACTACTAACTAAGTTTGCCCGGGAAACCTCACCTGTTTCAGCGTAAACAAGACTGGCGTTTATAGCCTAACTTTGTCTTGTTAGCTGACAATCGTGTTATCGTAGTATGAGACAGAACGAGCGTTTATAGCCAAATTTTGTTCACCCCTCAGATAGATCTAAGGATTATCAGTCCGAAAAACTAACGTTTTTGAGGCTGTCTCATTTATTGGGTCTTAGGTGCTTCCAGACAACCGCTTAATATAATAGCACGGCACAAAGCGTATAATCCATAGAAAGAGAACCCGTTGGTCTGGGATAGTCAAATACAGTGTGAGACTGGACGAGCGTTCATAGCCTAATTTTGTCCACTCCTCAGAAAGTCACTAGAGATTATCAGTCTGAAATGCTAACGTCTTGAAGCTGTCTCGATCACTCTGTCTAGTCCGAATAGTTGTTATTCCAATGCAATTTTACGGCTCCTCGTATTTGTTCCGATTCAATTTCTTGTTTATGGTCCTTAATTTGGGAATAGTGCATTTCAACGTTTAACTTCTCAGAATGGGTTTGTTACTGAAATTAAGGTTTATTGGTTAAAGTTGGGTTCTGGTTTGTTGTAAACATATAAATGATTCCTACAGTTGGCTAAGCTGAATGAATCCTCACTTTCCACTTCTAACTGGTCGACGAAATGATTTACGCTATAGTAATTTATAGATACATGATGCAAGAATGCAGACTGGCTAATTTCTGCTATTCTCGCAGGCAATTTAGCGTGACATGTTTTGTCAATACACCATGCATGCTTGCAGCAACTTCTGTTCTGCAAGTCAGTATAACTACATCGAGGTTGGCTTCTAGTGAGTTCTACATGCCATGATAACCTTCGTGGGGAATGATCAATCGTAGTCACGTAATTAGTTCTATTAACCCTTTCTATTCTACACAAGTGTCTTCGGCAATTCGATTGCTTACAATTCGTTTTACAAACTTCAGTTTGTACTACTTAGAATAGGGTTGTCTACATACTTTGTTTTCAGGATTTTGCTAAGATCCTGTAATTTGTATTTTTCCGTAAGAGCCTTCTACATTACTCTGTATACCTTGTGGTCATACAGTTACAATTCTATTAAAAGCAATTTACCAATTTTATATGCATTTTCTTTTTTGTTTTCACGTTTTTCTATTTTTTTGTATTTTTTGTGGTAAATTCTTTTGTTTAATGATTCTACGGTCTCTTTTGGCTACCTAATTACACTTACTACTTGGCATCCTTCTTCGTTTTGACTGCATTCCACTTCTTAGTGTACTAAGATGCTCTCAGTACGCTGATGCTCTGGCGTCTTCTTCTTCTTCATCAAGTCAAAAGATGGTTCCTCGCTGATTGTCGTCAACTCCGGGTGTCCTCTTAGTGTCTCGTTCATGATCTCATTGTAACGCCTTTCATCTTGTTCTGCTTTCTCACGTTGTTCACGGTCGTAGGTGTAGGAGAAATGCCACCATTGAATCTTGTCCTTCAGGTAGCTGAATATCTTCTTCCATAACACCAACAGTAATACGGTGCAAACCAGGATCAAGAGAATTTCCATGTATGTAGGTAGAATACACTTCACTGTTCTTGCTTCTACGTTGGTCATCTGGGTCATCAGCAAGGTCAATACTGCTCCTTTACGGTTGTTCTCGTACAGTAGATAGGCTAGTGTTACGGCTGACAATACGATCCAGGCCCATACAAATCCATGAGTTTCTTGTGCTTCCGTTCTTAGCCAGTGCACGTCGTCAGGTGTAGTTAGATTGTCGATGTTTAGTTCATCTAACTTGTCCACAGAAATCTTATCCTCCCAGTCAAATGGGTGTTTCCAGTTACTGTCGTAGTTTCGAGTAAAGTTTGTGAATCGCGGCCGTTTCGCTGCGACTTCTGGGTGGGTTATAACTAAATTTCGTACGTTAAACCAATTGGACGGGATGACTCGAGATATAATCGGCCAATTTGAGTCAAAGTCCGTCGTGCACGGGAAGCTGGGTTGACCAATGACTGTTCCATTGACAACTAGTTCGCAGTGACAATTTAGATTGAATTCTATGTTTCCAATTTTGGTGGGATTTTCAATGACATCATAAGTAGTATTTGGGCACACTACTTTTGTATTCAAGTACTTCAGATGAGCCACTGAGATGCGTTTCTGGCTGATTCTAGTCACTCTTGTAGTTTGATCTTCAACGCAATCAAACATACAGACTTTTCGCAAATCAGAGACTTGACTTCCTCTGATGATTTCTTCTATACAGGGTAAGTAGCTGTACTTGATGTTGTTGGACTTTGGTAAAATGCAGAGACCTCCATGTCTGTCGTTGCATCCTTGTAATTCAATGTCGTCGTAGATCTTGAACATATCTCTGTTTCTGGCAATGAGTTTAGTGGGTAGATTGAGTTTACAAGTATGGTTCTGATGAGTGTAGTCTATCGGTGTAAGTTTTAAGAGTTTCCAATTTTCATTGATGGTCCGAAATGGAATTTGGACTTTGACTACTATATTTTCTTCATCATAAAGGCATTCGGCTAATTCGTACTTGTAATAGGAGTCATATGAGTTTCCGGGAATAACAATTTCTTTGTTGTGCTTCTCCAATTCTTTATCTAACATCTGAGTCACATTCCTAAGTACGTTCCAGGTTATGAAAGTTTCCGGGATTAATTTGTTATTGCAAGCGGTTTTCAAACTCAAATATGTTGTGGTTACTAGGTGTTGATGTTCAAGCATTTCTTGTTCTGCTAATAACATGGTGTTGCGTAGAATGCCGGCAGCATCTCCGTCATAACGCTCATTTATTTCTTGAAATTTCAGAAAAATATTCTTGAGGGTGTCTTGTTGTTTTTCGGTGAATTTGTGAATTACATCCTGTATTTCTCCAACGCGTGTAGCTACTTGTATTAGTCCTTGATGTTTTACGTCCAAGTTTTTCTTTAGTCCTTTGACAAAGTTCTTGAGTCCCTGCTGTCGTTGTATTATGTCTTGCGTAGTAGAATCCAACGCTAATCCGAATAAGCTGTGATTGATCTCGCCAACGAAAGGGAAGACTGCAGACCTTCTCTTTCTTGAGACGATCAAATCATCTATCCATCCTTCTTTGTTAGGGTAGTGGGGGTGGTTTGTTGGTTTTGTATGTTCAAGGCCTCGTTGCAATCTTCCGAGAAGATTGTACGTCGAATTCTGCATCTGTCGTATCCATTGGATCATATCGCAGAGTCTAATGTCGTCGCACTTGAAAGTTGAATTTAGGAATTCGCCATTCATTTGCGGTATTATGGGGATTCGAAAGAATACCGGGACTGAGCCTTCGTACAAATATACTTTGGGTATCTGTTCTACTGAGACTCCTACGTCCACGTGAACCATGTCCAGATCATTTGCAGCAGCATAGCAGAACAATGCTACTAACATCCAAAGAGTTGACGCCATCTTGATGAATGAATCCGTTGTTTCTCTTATTCCTTTAGGTCAGAGTCTTGTATGATGTTCTTCGTCCTAGGCCTAGGTTTTGCACTTGTATCTACTCCTAAAAGAAACACAAGGTTGGGTTGGTTACTCATCTGCCTTTTAAGGAATCCTTTTGACCACTTTACTGATCAAACTACTTGATTTGGTGGTTGGTTTTGTCCAACCCTCAAGCCAAACCAATCAAGGGCTCTTAAGCGCCTTCCACTTCTCGAGAATCTGCCTTCTGGTTGTTGAGGCAGCACTTGCAAGTTTTCTTCTAACTCATGTTCTTCTTCTGAGTCAGACGTGTCCGTGTACTTGATTAGATGTAACTCTTGTTGAGGATAGTTATTCGTCCGTCTCCGAGATAGTCGACATATCGGAGTAGATTCTTTCAGCTCGAGTAGTTCTAACATCTCCATGGATACTGTTGCGACGTTTTCGTTAGTTACACGTCCTTCTTGAATAAAGCCGGTGGTCGCTTTAGATATTTCACCTTGGGTGATTGTTCCATCCAATGCCTTTTGGCACAGATATAGTATAAATTCCAATACTACTCGTGGTTGTCCATAGGTAATTGTAGGTGTTATTTCTTCTTGGCTCATAAGACAACGTAAGAAGTATCGAATCCAGGTTCTGTTGAGCTTCGGTTCTTCTTCCCACATGGCGGAATAAGGCAAGTAATAAACCAATACTTTCCTAGTTGCAGAATATTCCTTGTTCTTCTTAGTAATATTCCATGTGTCAACGCGTAGATTTTCCGAAGTCAATGTAGTTTCACGGCTTACATTATAGTCTGTAGGACTATAAGCTTCGCATAAACAACTTGCTGATTTATGATCATACTCTTTAAGAGCGCTTGGATGATCATAAAATAATACTGTGTTGGCCTTTAGTTGCCAAATAGTATTCCAGAATTTGTACTCCAAATTTTCAGTGGTGTCAAAAGCAATGTCTTTTGTTGCTTCGAGTACAATTCTCAAACTGTCCATGTAATTGAGGCGTCTTCGAGGTTGATGGTGACATTCTAATAATACTTCTTGAAGTTCCTTTGAAAGAATCCGTAGTCCTTCGTCAAACTCGTATTCATCTGAATCTTCATCTTCTTCCAAGTATCTTCGTAGACGTGAAATATGAACAATTTTCTTCTCATCATTATCGTCCGTTATTTCTACGTTGTTGTCTGAAATAATCTTGGTAATGGTGTACGGTCCTTTTGTTCTTTGTAGTAGTTTTGTAGAAAGTTTTTGCTTAGTTATCGGCACAAAGTGTTTTACTCTTTCCCCTAGTGTCAGGTCGAACTGCTTTCTCTTAGAGTCATATCTTTTCTTATACGCATCTTGTACTGTTTTCACTCGATTGGATATGTCACTCCGCAGTTGATTGAGTCTTCGTAGTTCGTCTTCACGTAGAAGTGGATGAGACACTGTGTGCAGATGGTTTTCAATGGGGAGTCTTGTTTTAATGCCGTGCATCATGTAAAACGCCGATTTTCCAGTGGTGGCTGACATTGTAGAGTTCAGGGCAAATATTATTGCAGGTATGTGAAGATCCCAATCTCGCTGATCCTCAGCAGTGTAGATCTTTAATAATTTCATGATAGATTGATTTGCCCTTTCTACCAATCCGTTAGTAGAACTTTTGTAGCCTGTAGTAAGTTTATGCTTTATGCCAATAGTCTGACAAAACTCAGTCATTTCATGTCCGAGAAATATCGCTGCTCGATCAGTTATGATGGTCTTGGGTGCGCCATATCTGTATACTATTTCGTTCTTGAGAAAATTGATCGTGGTCTTTGCTTTAAAGTCTTTGACGGGTTGACAAATTATTTGCTTGGTATGATAGTCAACTGCAACTGCCAAATGCCGATTACCCTTGGTAGTGGTCGTCAAAGGTCCGCAATGATCTAATCCATATTGCAAAAAGGGTGCTTCGGGATAAGTCAACGGTTGCAAAAATCCATACTGAGGCTGGGTCGAGTGTTTGTGTACTTGACATTCATGACACTCCAGAACAAAGCGAAGAATATCAGCTTTCATTCTCTTCCAATATAATCTCTTTCGGGTCTTGTCATAGGTTTTCTCGAATCCTACATGCCCGCCGGAATCTTTTGATTTATGCACGCTTGTCAAGACTGATCTTACTAAAACACGCGGTATTACCAATCTAGGTACTCCAGTCATGGTGTTGTATAGAACTTCATCTATAATCTTGTAGCTTTAATGGTGCTCCTGTAAGTTATTTAAAATGTCTTGGCATTTCAAATCGTGCTTCTGTAGATGACACAGGTCTTCTGTGCTAAGGCTTCCAAGGGCATAGTGATCCATCTTCTCCACCTTTTTGGATGTAAGAATAGGAAATTCCAATGCTTGATCTTCACTCTCGGGAGCTTGTTTTACCGGAAATCTTGATAAGGTGTCGCTATCCTGATTCGCCTTTCCAGGTTTATAAATAAGTTTCATTTCGGGAAATTCCATGAGTTGTAGAGCCCATCTTGCTAGTCGTCCGTTGGTTGTAGTGCAGGCAAACTTCGTTTGAGTGAGAGGTTGATGATCGGTATATACATCAAATTTCTTCATGTGCAGATAGGGACGAAATTTTGAAAGGCTCCAAATGAGTGCTAAATACTCCTTTTCTGTTACTGAGTATCTTGTTTCAGCATCATTAAAATGTCTTGAGGCGTAACTGACAGGTTCCATTGTCCTTGATGTTCTTGTAATAGAATTTCCGCGATTCCAAAATTACTTGCATCAATATGCATCTTGATTGGGAGCTTTTCGTCGTAGTGAACTAACAGGGGAGCTGTTATTAGCTTTGTCTTGAGGGTCTCAAAAGCTTTCTGCGCCTCTGCTGTCCAGTGAAATTTGGTTCCCTTCTTCAGCATGTTAGTTAGTGGCTTGGAAATGTTAGAATAGTTATCCACAAACTTTCTGTAGAAATTTCCAATCCCTAAGAACGACTGTACTTGTTTGATTGTGGTTGGGGTCTTGATCTGCAATATTGCCTTTAACTTGTCTAAGGATGGGGTAATTCCTTCTTTGTTTACTACAAATCCTAAACAGTTAATCTCTTCAGCTCCAAAGGAACACTTAGAGAGTTTTAATTTAAATCCTGCCAATGATATTGCATGGAGTACTGCTCTTAAATTTTCTAAATGGGTGGGGAAATCCTTGGAAAATGCTACCACGTCATCAATATATACAACACATTTCTTAAACAGTAGGGGGCCTAGTACGTTATTCATCTTCCTTTGATACAGTGCACTAGCATTCTTCATTCCAAATGGAACTCTGGTCCAAGCGTAGAGTCCACTGTGCGTGCAAAATGTAGATAACAGCATGCTTTCTTCATCTAGAGGTAAATGCCAAAATCCTTTGATTGCGTCCAAGGATGTAAAATACTTATTACCTCCTAAAGTATCCAGATAGTCAGTTATTCGTGGTAAAGGGAAGCTGTCTGATACTGTATATTTATTCAATTTTCTGAAGTCGCATGCGAAACGATAATTGATTCCTTCAGGGGTTATCTTCTTCACTAAAACAACTGGTGAAGACCAGGGTCCATCGCTGTTCTTAACAATACCTTGATTCAGTAGTTCTTGAACTTGATTCTCGATTATGTCGCGTTCGTATGCACTGTAGCGGTAAGAATGTTGTTTGATAGGTTTTGAACCTTTAATCAATTCTATGCGACATGGGTCTCCGGTCACACATCCTACGGTGTTGTCATTACTAAAGGCTTTTCTGAATTCCCATAATAATTCTAACATGATTTTCTTTTGATGATTTGTCAAATTGGGGTTAATTTTATCTTCAAATTCTTTTTTTGATATCTTCTCAGTTGGGTCGGGTGCCTTGGAGAATAAGTCTGAGGTGTTTTTCAGTTCTTCCATTAGGCATGGTTCTCCTTTAGCAATTTTCATTTTACTAGGAATCTTGATTTTTTCCGGTGAGTCATTAACAATGAAAGTGAAATACTTCTCTTGCTTTGATGTGAAAATCGAATTGGGTACTTGATAAGATAACTGCTTGTTATTGGGATTGACTTTTTCTAAAATTATTACGTCATGGCATACGGGTTTAGAGGGAACTATCTCTATTTTCAATACTGTGTATGGTTTCACTGTGGAATCTTCTACGGCTGTAAAGTACACGCTTTCTTCATAATCGGTGGTCAGATCCATATTTGCAAATGGTCTCGACAAATCTTCTGGAAAGGGGATTTCTTCTTCTAGTCTTCTTAGACATTCCTTGTCATAGTCTATAACTTGCCTGTGCTTCGACAAGGTGTCATTGCCCAGAATTACCGGAAATCTCATGTCTGCCAATACATAAGCTTTGATTGGAATAGTGACATTTCCGCCAAACTCGATGGACATCTCAATAGATCCTATAGTGTTCCGGCTTTTACCTTCAAGCCCACTAACTGTTACCGGTCTAGTCAGTCTTTTAACTAGGCCAGGGGACACTATCTTGGAGTCTACAAAAGTAATTGCTGATCCTGAATCAATTATTGCTTCTATCTTTTTATCTAGGTATATACAGGGAATCTTGAGCGACGAGTGGTAGTTTTGGGTTAGGGGTATATGGTCGATGGGAACGGGATTTAGTTTGGCGGGATGTTCTCCTTGTCCCGCCGGTCTTGGTTTCCCGACTTGGACAAAAGGCTTGCTTCTTTATTGAAAGGAGATCTCCATGGTGCATTTTGTCCTTGGTTTCTTGGAGCAAATGCTACTCTTCTTCTCTTCTGAGGGCAGTCTCTCATGAAATGATTTTGATTTCCACAAACGTAACAGCCATCTCCTGGTTGTTTGCGCTTCTGTGGGTTCTGGACAACTCCTGTTGTCCTTGCTTGCTTTTGAGAGTTGCGGAGCTCAGTAAGTCTCTGATCATGGTCCTTCAATATTTGCATTATTTCCTTTTTATTCTTCAGCAGTACTGCATTGGTCTTAACAATAAGGTCCAGTTGAGGATTTGGTGGCATGTTGGAAGTGATTCCATACGAAGTAAAATCATCGTTGCGTCCTGAGAGTAGCCTCGTCTCGTAAATACGGCGAAGAAGTCCCAAAACATCTTTGCAAGTCTTTGGATCGGCTGGTATTACCTTGTCCATGTAATACGGCAATAATCCTTTGATAATCTTTCTGACTCGTCTTGCTTCAGACATCCCCTTGTCTGTGAGGTTGCATAACTTGATCATTCCGTAGTAGTAGATCTCTATCGTTTCTGTAAGTGACTGCTTCCTCTCGTCCAACTTGATGTCGTTGAGTGTATCGCTGGCTACGCAGACAAATCCTTTGAGAAATTCTGCTCTTAGATCCGCCCACGTCGGTGGTGGTACTATAAGCTCCGCATCATCCTCATCGTCTTCTTCAGCTGCTTCTTCGGCTTCTCTGATGCGATCTTGTTGGTACGTACTATACCAATCCGCTGCAGTGTTGATTAGGTAGTTAGGTAGCTGATGAATCTTGGTTGCGTCATCCCAGTAGTTAGTAAGAGCTGCTTGCTCAAACGATTTGATGTAATCCAGTGGGTCGCCGTCTGCTGTACCTCCATATTTCTTTGGAACTATGGTTATCTTGCATGGCCTGTTTGCCATCGGCGCTTGTCCGTTTTGTTCTCCCATTTTCAGGCTTTTCTTTACTTTGCTTGTATGCTGCCTCAGACCAGTTGACTTATCTAGTCAACCATTATCACTAGCAATACCCTAGTTATTGTAATTATTGAGTTATACCATGGGTCGAATTAATTTAAGGGAGGGAGATTGTAACGCAGTTGGTCGCTACTTCGCTAGGCAAGTATGAGGTAACCACTATAGATCGTCGGTTGTGCACAAATAAGTTTACAAGTGCAAAACCTTTTACCTATCGCACCTTCAACAAAATTGTGTTGCCTGCTAGTAAACTGTTGCTATTCTCTAGCCAGGACAAACACATGGGTAAGAGACGTATGTGGGGGTGTCTCTGAAAAGGGGAGGGATTAACTCAATAACTTACACCAATAACACAGGTTAATTCTAGTGAGCTAGTCTTACGCCCCAGATCTCTTTATTCAAACACATGTACCACACAAGTTGCATACATAATCATGGATTAACTTCAAATGAATACATTAACTTGGCGGGGTTACAATGTTGCCAAGTTACTACTTCTACATATACTAATAAGTAAACTCGAGATTGATCAAACCTTTGATGATTACCCTGGGATGCAACAATGGGGCAATTAGATACTCTTCTGTAGTCTTCACCGTCCCGTACCAGAGGGAGACAGAAATCTTCTAAGTCTTTTGCAATGACTTAATTCTTCTATGTGGTTGGCGCAGAACCTGCTTTTTGCCTAACACCTAATTAATAACAACTCTGCGTACCCTCAACCTATGTTAAGGAGACCAAGAAGTTACTAAGTCTTTCGCGTCCTGCTAAAGTGATCCTAACTCCTTTCAGCAATAACTTTGCGTACCCTCAACCTGTGTCAAGGAGACCGAGATATCACCGAGTCTTTAGAATATTCCAAGTCTTTGGCACAAACCCAAAATATTTTAAGTCTTTAGCGAACCGCTTATCTTACTCCTAACTCCTTTTAGCAATAACTCTGCGTACCCTCAGCCTTTGCTTAAGGAGACCAAGATATTACTAAGTCTTTAAAACATTTTAAGTCTTTTGCAAGACCAAAAATATTCTAAGTCTTTCGCGCACAGCCTAACTTACCTACGTGAGTAAGTTCGTGATCTTAGACACCTTTCGTCTAAGTCTTTGGCAAAGATGGTAAACTATAAAACTGCTAAGTCTTAGAATCAACTCTAACTTGGAACTTCACTCGATTCAACTTACGCAGGTCTCGCCTCAAGAACTCACGAACTCCGACTGGCCTCCCTTCGGAGGCTCCTCCGAGTATTTATAGCAAAATTCAAGTACATATGCATTACCATGTAATAGCCGAAGGAACGTTTAAATAACGAATCCCTCACAGTACTTAATTTTAATGTGTTTTAGGGTAAAAACAGATGTTCTCTACAACTTGTGTTTTTATTCTATTTTTAGCTCATTTTTATGTGTTTCTGTCAAGAGCTTTGATTGATGGTCTTCCGTTGCTATGTCCACCATTGCGTACATATATGCACGTGTACAATCGTTTTTAGTTGGTCTTAAAACGATTTGTAGCAGATGGTCACAAGAATCCTATTCTTGCCCTTGCGTACATATATGCAGGTGTTCATTCGATTTTATAAAGTAAAAAATCGTTTGGCAGGTGTTTGTCTAAATGGTTTCCATAACGTCTCCTAATCGTTATGAAAACGTTTGCCTTATGTAGTAGTAGCATATACTTACTACTACACTACTGTACTACATACCCACATAGCATTAGTATGGGATAAGGCTAACGTTTGCCTATCCTTGTACTTACCCATACGATTATTATGATTACGTCATAATAATATGTCGAAAACGACATTTAAAAGGAAATGATTCATATAATAGTAGTGTAGCATCTTACAATGCTAATCCCGTACCTACCTACTACTGGTGTGAAAAGAATCGTTTATTTCCTCAAGAAAGAGGAAACTATACGTTTACTGTATAGTGTGAAGGAAGATGGGAAATGGAGAGGAGCATGTGTGCGCGGATCATATTACAGAGAGGGGAGACAGACTATGGCATTGCGTGTGCCTTCTTACGGTCCACTCTCTCTCTCTCTTTTACTCTCCTCTACTCTCTCATCTCTGTGTGTGGAAGGATGGGATGGGATGCGTAACGTCATCCTACTCATACTGAAGTTAGAAACATCAGATTCTAACAACCTGTACAATCTGCTCATAATGTTTTATTAGAGTGTGTATTCCAACTAAATATTAATGAATTTCTAAGATCATATTTCGTACACTATGTAATAGAACAAAATGATGCATTACTCAATACTTTTGAATACAGATTATAATTTACAATGCAATATCAACATCTATCCCGTGACCAGGTCTTACTTTTCACAGGTGGTAGTGAACTACAAAATAAAAACAGAGTAAATGGCTGCCAAATACGTAATTAAACTTACATGAGTTATGCTTGTAGGTTCTAACATGTAATAGTGTTATAAATTAAATTTTTAAAAATAATTTTATTTAATTACTTCCTCTGAAATAATTTATTGAACTACCAAAAGTGTAAATGCTAAAGCAACTAACGATAAGTTTTTTCCTGACTCATAAAACTGACGATGACAAAATATTTGTTAGCACACTTATAATGCAAATTAGTCGTCATATTAAATTAGGTATATCACTGCAGGATAGTTTACTTGTTGCCTTTGGCATTGCCCAATAGCAAGTAGTGGAGAATCACGTTATAATAAAAACAGATATATTGCATATAATGGATTGTCCATAAATGACGTTACAGATAATAATAATGGGTCTGATTAAATGATCATGACATCCTCAGTTAAAGATTATTGCCATAGGAGTAAATCGCTACCAGCTCTAAAAATATTCATTTAAGTTATGCCTGCAGTGCATGTTTAAGTTTGTGTTTGTAAGAGAGCTGATTGTATGGTAATAGTGTAACTAGTGATCGAAATGGTCTGGTCTGGTCCGCGGGGTTTATGGTCTGGTCTGGTCCGACGGCCGGACCAGACCAGACCAGACCATTTCGGACCAGGAAATCTCAAAAAAAAATTTACTTGATCTAAAATTGCGCTCCGGATTTTTCGAAAAATAAATATCACTTAACTTAAAAAAAATGATTTTAAATGTAATATATAAATATATATATACGTAGGTAATTCAACAACAAAAGAGCAGAAAACAAACTCATCTTGTCAAATTCCCTTAAAACTAATGCATATAGTCGGACCAGGAAAATATGGTCTGGTCTGGTCTGGTCCGAAAAAGACTGGTCTGGTCCGAAATCCTCGGACCAGACCAGACCAGACCAGATTTTACTGGTCCGGACCAGACCATTTCGATCACTAAGCGTAACGCGATTCAAAAAATGTTTTTCATTTAATAATTTATTCTACTTCTACAATTGTCAATGCTGTCACTGCCAAATTTTTTCTCGACAGGCAAAACTGACAGTAAGAGTAACAAAAGCAAGTATTTTAAGGGTCAAGCATAAATGATGTAGGGTCCATAGGTCTAACCAAATATTGGTGACATCGTGTGTGGATATAATATGCTGGCGTACGGAGTCAAAGTCTGGATATATTTTAGATCCTACTATACGCATGGAGCTACATTATGGTCAAGCTGATGAGGTTAATGTTGAAAAGCAAGCTCATTACGTTCCATGTAATTATTCCTTACTTTCTTGAAAAATACCAACTAAAGAAACTTGAAGTCATAGGTTTGCTTGTGGGTGCTCGAGGTACAATTCCAGCTTTTCTTGAGTCATTTCGAAAATAAATGCGGCTTCCTTCTACAATGATACACAAAATAGTGATTGCTACCATTCGAGGCTCGTGTTGTATTGTCCATAATCATCTATATAATATGAATGTATCTAATAGCTAATGTTTACAAATTGTACAATGAAAAAATTATTGCATCATTTTTAAACCATTTACTTCCTCTTAAAATTGTATGTTGTTCTTACTGTGTCCTTATGTGGCAAGCGTAATTGTTGCGCCAGTTGTAAATAAATATTTACCTTCTCTCTGAGATAGCCATTTTCGAAATGATGTCAGTGGTGATGACATAGGGAAGCAATGTAGTCCTTGACATAATTAAAGTATTTTGATGACATTATTTATGGACAACTCCTTGCGCAAATTTGTTAGTAATACTTTTGTTTTGCAATTGTGTAAGTTTTACTGTCGCTTTTTGGCGTAGATTTAATTAAAACTATAACCTTTAAAAAGCACCAACTTTTAAATGTTTTTATGTTTGTTTTTAATATGTCACTACTATCCGCTGAAAAATAATTTTTGAAATTTTAATCGTTACAAAATGCTCACAGTTGCCGTCAAGGTACAATGGCCTGACTTCTTCTCTGGTTCCCTTGCGCTCCTCGCCTTTCTCTTACAAGTTGCAAGTTAGTCCTAGCTTCCTGCCAGCGCTTAGACAGGTGGCTACTTGACACTCTGGAAGCCATATAATTAACCCAGCCAGAGATCTGTGCTTTCCACAGGCTAAGGCTGCAACAAAGAGAGAAAGTAAAAATCCGGCGCTTCGCGCCGGATTTGTCGACTGGGGGCCCGAAGAAGATGCTGAGCTTACAGCGAATAATTGCTTTAGTAAAGGAGTAGAACCCTAGTGTGGCAACGCTAAAACTACGACAGCTCCTAACTCCACTTTAGCTTCTACTTGAATTTCTAATTTGATTAAGTCGTAACAAATAACTTTGGGATTATTCAAATAATAATAATTGGATAAAGTCATTTATAAACGATCCGTGTTTGTATTATTGCAACATCCTGCGTTCAAAGTATCTGTTTACCTAATTCGTGAACAAATTCAGAGCAGATCCCTGAAATAGTGGTATTTAGATGACGCCATATATGGAAGATCCCAGCATGAATACTGGAAGCATTCCATAATATGGGTACCTGTTTACTTCATTTTAAAACTTATGACAGCCGGGGTACTTAAAATAGTAATATTTAAGCAACGCCATCTATGAACGATCTCCTTATGAATACTAGTAAAATCATATGTTGAGGACAAACGTACACCTAATTTCTGAACTAATTACAGTGGGGATTCCTAAAACAGTAAAATTTGAATGACGTCATTTACAGACGATCGCCGTAGGTGAGCTTCAAAAATTTAATGTTAAAGATATAGGTTAACTTAATTTTCGAACTAAAAGCATGAAAATCTCTTGAATGGTAAAATTTGTGCGACGCCCTTTATAGACAAACCCTGCATGCGTGCTAGTAAAATCTTATGCTAAGGATATATGTCAACCTTATTACTAACCTTATGACAGTGGAGATCCCTATAATAGTAAAATTTATATGACGTCATTTATGGACGATCCCTGCATGCATACTAGTAAAATCCTATGTTGAGGTTATATGTCAACCTGATTTTCGAGCTAATGACAGTGGGGGGCACTAAAATCGTGAAATTTGTATGACGTCATTCAGGGACGAATCCTGTAAACATAATAGTAAAATCCTATGTTAGAGATACATGTCAACCTTATTTCTGAAATAATGACAGTAGGGATCCCTAAAATGGTAAAATTTGTGTTACGTAATTTTAATTTTTGAACTAATGACAGTCGAAGTCCCTAAAATGCTGAAATTTGTATGACGTCCTTTACGGACGATCTCTGCATGCACACTAGTAAAATCCTATGTTAAGGATACATGTCAACCTAATTTTTAAACTTTTGACAGTGGGGATCCCTAAAATGGTAAAATTTGTATGACGTAATTTATGGGCGATCCCTGCATGCATACTAGTGAAATTCTATGCTAAGGATATATTTTAAGCTAATTTTTAAACTTATACCAGTGGGGGTCCCTAAAATTGTAAAATTTGTTTGACGTAATTTATGGACGATCCCTGCATCCCTACTAGTAAAATCCTATGTTAATCGGAAGTTTTCTATGGTACGAATACCTACTGAATGTCAGGTATATGGAACGTGCGGCGCATGCACCTACCTATTTAGCTTCAGTGGCAAGTATTGAAATTGAAATGCATGTAAAGTCTTGCCAAAGACCCGTTTTTCCTGCATGCATTTTAATGCTAAAAAGTTGGTCCATTATATCGTTAATTGTGAAAAACTGGTAAATCCGTCTAATTCCAAAAACAATAGGGTTCTATTCCATCGCATTCACCATCATTTAAAATTTATTTGAAAAAATTAAATTGAAAACTGTGACCTGTGGAGCACGACAAAAAATCACACATCGACAGACAGACAGACAGACGGACATAGCCATTCCTATAGATGCTCAGCATCTAAAAAGCTTTATTTACACTGGTACACAATCGTACTTGCCTAAAAGACACAGTAACAAATATACATTGTTTAGAAATAAGTATTTAACAATTGATCAATGTAACTAGATACATCAAGGTGAAAAAAACAATTTATGTAGAAGTTAAGGCATATAAATGATGATGTGCAATTCTGTTCGATCCTCGAATTGCGGCCAAAATAACTTCTTTAACCATAGAATGTGGCAGAATGAATCTTTTTCTGAAATCTTCAAAAAACTGTGTAATAGTACCCCTAGCACCTACAAGCAGTCCTATCACTTCCATTTTCTCCAATCCATACTGCTTCGTGAAAAAAGGGATACACTGGTTATATATCGCTTGCTTCTCCAAATCTACTTCATTAGCTTGATCAACATTTTTCTCAAATCTCACTGTGGGGTCAATAATGTACCCGACTCTAGATTGCTCATCGTAGCAAAGAATGTCTACACGTTGACTTGTTGCAGTACATGTGACTTCCTCGTGAACTTTCCAAAACCGCTGAGCACCAGAAAATGCTTTGCGTAGATATTTGGCGATGATAGACCGAATTTCATGATGTCTTGTATTTCGCAGTAAATCTCCTCTAGAACAGCTGCCAAGGACATGGCTAAGGGTTTCTCTCTTGTTACAGAGAATTTAAATGTACTAAACTCTGCGACTGTAAGGACTCTCAGTACAGTTAGCACAATCGGACCGTCCAAAGAACAAAGCGTCGTCTTGTACCTGGGAGTGTCTGTATCCCCAGAGTCGATCTGAAATTTCAGCACTGTGTGGACAACTCTGCCTGCACAGTCACCCGTCAAGGTCAAGACTCCCACGAGTGTCGTCCAGATTAAAATTAGTGTAACCTCGGGGATGCTGAATGCATCATTTAACCTGGTAAAACATGCCTTACACAGGAAGTTAACGCTACAGCTACAGCTACATATTGATGCGTACGCCCTTATGTGAACGAATTATTAGAAGTAAGGAATTTAAAGCCATGTAATTTTGAAAAATTTGTATGCAATCAGCACTAATTATTTACAAAATTTTCGTTTAAAAATTATAAACATTCATAAAACGAAAAGTACTTTTATTTTTGAAAGCGACAGACGAATTATGGCCATTACGGGTGCGTATCACCAAAAATAATAAATTAAAACTCACTTAAAAACTGATTACTAGCTATCAACAACAACGACTTCACAACCTCGCGTTTAATTTTAAGCTTTTTTCAATTTGCATATGAATTTAAAATTTTAGCCAAATTGAAACAGAATTTATCATCATCATATTACCTACCAGTATGGTTATCAAAAATTTATATTCAAACTCAAATTGATTTATAGGTTATTAGGTTCCTATTATTAGATAATAATGTCTATATTTTTTCTAATATTTCTCATTTTGATGATTAGGGAGCGACTATGAGCAGGCTCACAAAGGACTACAGCATAGCCTGACCCATCGACAATAACATTGGCTTATCCACAAAGTAACTGCTGCCAAAAGAAACACTTTGAGCGGATGAATGGATTCAAGCTGAAGTAACCTAAGCTTTCTCTTTCTTCTGTGCTGCATTTCCGTTTCTAGTTTCCATTCTTGAAAAAGGTCGCATGAGGCCGTGTAGAGCAAGGCAATCACATAAAACAAGACAAAAAGATATACAATGGCAACTACAGAAAGAACCCCACACACCAAAGACATTACCCCTGAGTAGTTAGGCATTCCATACGTAGCAAAGATTGCAATGGAACCATAGACGGACAATCGGCCACTTCGTCTTGTCTTAAAACTTGTGAACGGTAGTCACTAATTTTTAAAAAACCTACCTCTTTGTGAGCCGAGAGGGAGCTCGGAAAAAAAGTGCTGTTCACATTCGTTCGTTTTTTCTCCCTCCTCTGAGCGATCAGTCTCACAGGGAGTCGGAGGCAAAATTGTCACCTGTTTCCCACACAAGAGAGCCGACCCCTCAGATACTAAAAGTAATTTGTAGCTACGTATAAAAAATGTTTTAGCCTTTAGCAAAGCATGTTAACATATACAATGCGAATGGTAAAATATTATAACTATTTACTATTGAATATTGCCTACTTACTTTACTATAATACTAACGACTACTTAAATAAAATATATATATATTATAATATGTATGAAAATTGAATATTAATATGAAAGTATAAACAGGAACAAGATTCAACACCAACACCAAATCACCAATCAAAAATTAAAATAATGATAATCATTAATTAAATATACATAGCAATGCACAATGCACTGACACTAATGACAGTGACAGTGATGCAGAATTTAAAAACTTATGCCAGTTTATGTTTTGGAAATTTCATTACAATTCTATAATTTTAAAATTTTATATATTGATTCATCAAATTTTGATATATTTTTTTACGATATATACGATTAATGGATATGACTAAAAGTCTTTTGTACCTAACTATACAAAATGTAGGCAACTAGCATGTAATTTAGTTAGCCATATATTAAAATAAAAATTATGTAATAATGTAATTAAATAATAATAAACACCAGACTAAAAGTTAGTATGTAAGCACTGTAGACACAGTAAGTATTCCTTCCAACTAACTTGTGCACTAAAACAGCCTATACTGGACAAAGCTAATTTACCTATTTAATTAGTACATATGAGTTACATGTGCTATATTTGAATTGCAGTGAACGCAGTGTTATAGTAGCACCACAAAATTTGTATACTGAAGTAAATATTTAACCAGATCTCATGCGAGACAAAATAGCTTGTGCATCCAGCCTATTAGTGCACAAACGTTATTTTTGTGCTCATACAGTTGGTGCCTTATAATAAGTGCGTTATTAAGTTTATAGATTACTTTAATAATTTGTGCGCTAAAGCAGTAGGTGCACTGTGTTGCAACATTAAATTTTTGGTACACTTAGCTAATTTATGCACCTAAGTTATAAGTGCATCTTATTTGTTAATAAATCGAATCTGATACGGCACAAGATAGTTAAAGGCACAATACTAATTTGTACGTCCATAAAACATGCGCACTAAAATAGGTAATGCTTTACATCATTAACATCACTAAGTAGCTGGTTTAAAAGTTAGTTGTGACACCAAGTTGAGTGTGCACCTACCTAAATAGTGCACCGCCAAAGTTATTTCTGCACTTTTGTAGCTAGAGTATAAAATAGTTGCGACAATAAGTAACTAGTGCACCTAACTAATTAGTGAACTAAAATCATTTGTGCATCAAAGTAGCTAGTAAACAAATCAGTAGCGACACCAAGTCGCTAGTGCACTTAAATCAATAGTCCACTTAAGTAATAAATGCACCATTACAGTTAGTTAAAAAAACTTTATAGTGATTCTAGTGACCCCAGGAGTACCAGCTAAACACACTATTCCGTGTTGCATCAATAAAAGCTATAAATGAAATATAATTTATTAATTATATTGAAAATAACATCGTTGTTGTTGTATGCTGTTATATAACTTTTGTCAGTATTATTTATATCAGCTTAATGTACATGAGTAATTAGATATAGTAATAATGTTTTGAACTCATTAGAAGCTGCCGTATTACAATAGTACACGTTAAGGAAAATAAATAGTAATTTGCAACCTATGTTTTTGTTACTCCGACATCTACAAAAGATGTTACAGTGGTAAACACAAATTCTAGCTAGATCTTGACCTTGTAATATGTTGGACTACAAATACGTTGCTATGCGACAGGTTTGTTGTAAGAGCCGTATCTGTCTGTGAAACAAAATGCAAAACAACTGCACAATTATAATAATATTATTTACAAGCAATACTGCCATTAATAATCACTAATGAGTTGCCTTCGGGACACAATTACATGGTGGTGCATTTCGGTGCCTGTGTTTGCGAAATCAAAAAATTTACTGCAAAGTTCCACGGCCAACAAGATCCCCCACTGTGTAATTGTTTTTTGATGAGGACCCATTGGTGGCCACAAATAGCCGTACTGCTTGATAACTAATATTACTGTTGCAATTAACACTTAAGTTAGCTTAACTTCAGTAAAATGTAGTTAGGATCTTTTTTGAGCGCGAACACTCATAAATAGTTGCGTTTTTTATTTTATTTCTATTTAAGTCATAGTCTTAGGTGGACAAAGTCGTAGGTTTGGTCGTGGGTAGGAAATGTTCTGGTAGCAAAAGTCCGGGTAGAAACCATATGGGTAGGAAAAATCCGATTAGACAAACACCGTTTTCCGCATTGCAGTGCATTTTATTCTCCATAATTGAATGTAGTGTCATCTTCATAATAATAACATTTTTACTGTAGTTAATATACTATCCTACAGTACTTGTTTATACACTAAAGGATACCTTCGAATATTTATTGTAGGCCCTTAGGTGCACGCTTGATCATACAAATCATTATTATAAAGTATACGGATTTATTTTTAAGCAGCGTCTTAATACGTATAAGTCACTATTATCTGAAACTACACGCTAATATTTTCCAAGAAATGCATAAAACGGATTTTGTAATACTTTAAATAATTTAAATTACTTGATGCTTCAAATATGTCATTATTAGTTATAAAGTAATTTAAATAGAAATATAAGCTTCCTCAAGTGCTTAACTCAAACTATCAAACCAAACATATATGCATATATTTCAACAATTAAATTTGTTTTCAATTATCACAATTGTTTGTTGCAATAACACAGGAATTGGAACTATTTGAATTATTATATTTAGTACATTTACTGATGCGTCGTGCGTCTTGCAATGCATATAGATATTCTTCGGTTTAGATTTTATCTTTATATATTACAGATATTTTTTTGGAAGACAGCACTGAGTCTAAAGAGGCAGAGGGTTCACATCAGCTCAAGTTTCATCACTATTCGCCATTTGCTACTTGACACTTATGCTTACACACCACAAGCCACTGCTTTAATTTAAATAATATTAGCAGTACAGTAACCGTCAACCGTCCCCATTGCCAGTGCCAGTACCAGTACTCAACATTGTGTTTGTACTCGTAGTGGTAGTAGTACACTGGTACCTAGTGTCAGTGTCAGTACAGTGTAGTGTACAGAACTCACAACGATTGTATTTTGTATTATAAATTGCTTAGCGGAAGTGCATTACAAAATTACAATTAAAGCAGCCAGTTGAGCCAGCAGTAGCAGTGTAGCAGTAGCAGCTTTCGCACCTTTTTAAACTCTACAGTAAGTGTGGTATAGTAGCAGTAGCCGTTCATGCTGTGGCTGTGTGACATCACCGTATGTATGCTGTATGCCGTACATACCTAATGCACAGTGCACTCTAATATTTTCTTATTAGCTAGGCTAAGAGATTTAAACAATTTTAATTATTTGATTAGTTGTGATTAGATGTTGCTATTAAAAAACCATCAATAATATGTTTATAAAATTCAGGTGATACTTTATATGCTTAATACTTTTTATTGGTCTGGATTACTCTAGATGTTTGCTGAATTTTAAATTATCGGTACTTTTAATTGCATTAGCAACTGGAATGCTCTAAAATAATTTCCGAGTAATTTTAATAATTCAAAATATATGCTGCTGATAGTGCTTAATTTATGAGACCATAACTATGTGCATATATTTTAATAAGAAAATTTGTGAAATTTATAAATATCACATAAATTTAGGTCAAATATGTAACGTAACTTTTAAGTAACTTTAATTAATATTACAATTATTTTGTTACATTAAAACAGGCACACAGAAATTAGAATTAATTATTAGAATTATTACATTGCCATCAGTGCAATAACTAATGCGTTGTGCGACCTACAATGCATATACATACAACGTACATATCCCCCGGTTTGGATTTCCTTTTTTTGTATTTTAAATATTTTTTTGGAAGACAGTACTGAGTCCAAAGAGGCAGAGGGTCACTTTTTAACGCTTTGGACTCAATACCCCACTACGGAAACGAAAAACTCATGAGCTAATTTTGAGGGCTCATGGCTTGCGGCCTGTTGCGGCGAAAGGGAAAATGAATGAGTCAGGGTAGAGCTCAACAATTTTTGGTTTTGGCGACTGGGATGCCGGTCGTGAACGAAAATGGCCCGGTCACTTTTGTTTTGTCCAACTATGAATGGAACTGATCAATGCCTTGTTGTACGAAAGGGGAAATTCGACCAAGTCTACAAACGCTTCAAAAATTTAAGAAACTTGAGCATAAACGTGTAGCCTATAATCCCATTTTCTTAGAACTTCCTTTGTCATTGTACTTTTTTCACAGCTAATAATTAAAAAAAAAGTGTTAAAACATGAATATTTAAAATGTTAGGTATCCAAGTGTTCATTTCTTCTACCAGAAACTAATTTAAACTTAATTTAGTAGCACATTAGATTAAATGACAGGAAAAGTACCTAAGCTCAGATAATGCTACACAGAAGATAAACGCGAAAGGAACATAGGCTGGCCAACCAAATATTTTAAGACTGTCCCTTAAAGCCGATTTCCCTTAAATTCGGATCTCTTATAAACGGATTTGACTGTAGTGGTTTTTGTTTTAGCTCAAAGTGGATATGGGTGGCTTAGTGGTTTTGGTTATTCACAGATTTATGTTTTCTTCACAGAATATTATGTTTCCTGTTTTCGTATACTTTCCTAATTTTTTATGTAAAAAGAAACATTCTAATTATAATTCTAAGCTCACCTCTTTTCGTACTGTAAGGGGAATTAAATAATATACTATAACACTTTTTGAAAACATGATGGCAATATGATATTATGGACATGAAAATATGAAATTTTATGGAAACGTCCGTTAACGTCACAGTTGAAAAAAATTCCCTTGCTCACGTAATCTTTCCGGATTCTAAAAATATGAAATATTTTTTAAGTACAAACTTCACATTCGAATAAAACAAAAGTATAATAAGACATCATAGGCTTTAAATAAACCTGTTATTTGGATCCTAATGCCATAATTTTTTTTAACTTATAATGTTGTATTTTATTTAGGGTGCCGAATTCCATCGAATCATTCCAAAATTTTCTTAAAATTATTTTGATAATTTATTATGCACCATGCTCACTTAAAACTTATGACACATAGTTAAAGATAAATATTTGTTGATTGTAACGATGTGCGGGTGAAGGGATCACTAGCACCGGCCACTACAACATCAACAGTACTATGACCATGACCAGGACCAGCACCAGCCTCACCAACACAACCACCAACTACGCACCAGTACCACTACCACTACCTAAACTCAGAGAAGGAGCAGAGTCAGCTGACCGTCCCTTTTTGGCTGTCACTAATAGTTATATTTTTAAATTATAGTCCTATAAGTACATAATGACGCCGTTTCAGTTATAGGTATTATGTGTTGTGTATGTGTGTGTGATTTTGAGTTCAACAGGTAGTGAACCGGGCCTCGCCAGTCTCTCTCCGTCCGTGATTCAATTAACATTACTATTGTGTTCAGTCTTTCATTTTCATTTCCATTCCAATTTCAATTTCGAATTTTGAGTTTCAGAGTTGATTTCAAATAAATACCAGATAATATAATTGTCAAGTGTGGGAGTTCGTGTTGTCATTATTCAGTATTGGTAATTGTTTTTGATTCTCATATTTCCGTAATATTAGATATTAAAATATAAAGAGCCTGCAATCATCGGATTCATACTGTGACCGCCATGTCATTTGTCATTACTACATACTAGGAGTGCCATTAGTCAGGGTCAGTCATAGGGTCAAGTTGAGTTCACTACAAGTGGCGCCCGTGCCGTGTCAAGTTTTAATATTTTTTTTTACGGATCGGAAAAATAAATTAGGAGGTCAAATAAAAATATCAAATATTTTCAAAATTGTGGGGAATGGTAAATGCCTACCTGGTACCTACTACATACTACTAGTAGGAGGGGAGCGGCTGGAACCGCCATTGTTGCAGATCTTGGGACTGGATACCTACTCTTAACTATCGGTAACCCATATACAAAAATAATACACATAATAATACAATAATGAGTGAATATTTGGAATGTCATGAGGGAATATATTTTTTGTAAAACTCTTTATTTTTGATTCGAAATAATTTTGTCTGGTGTCAAATATACTTGAATATATTTATAAAAATTAAGTATTTTTTGTAATAGTGAAAATCAGTCACTTAGACACGGGTCACGCCAAAATTTCTATTTATTTAAATATTTTTAACTTAAAAAAAAAATTTGAGAAATTTTTACGCGCGAAAATTTTCAATTTCAAATACCAACTACCCCTACAGCTAATACATGTCAGTTACAAGGCGACGCCATGGACTCTGTCATGAATAGCTTGTCGGCTTGAGTATCAAGTTAGAAAAATAAATCGAAAAGACTCATTAATAATAGGGTGACCCTATCCAAATACTAAACACCAAATAACTCATTAGATATATACAAAATAATTCTTCCAAATATTCCAAATCTCATTGTGTATTGTGTATGACATTTGTATTTTGCTCCAGTGCCAATGGTTTACAGTTTCACGGGATTTGACCGAAATCCAAGTTATTTAGAGTTTGGCGACGCCATTTTCTAAATAAAGCACCACTTATTGGCGACGCCAATACAGTGCTTGCATATAATACGTAGTACTACACTACGTCACTCATTGTGGAACAAGTATTACAAATTCAACCCCAGTGTACAAGGATACACACAATTCCCCAACACACCTCAACTACAGCATACTAGTTGCGAAGCAACTAGTACAGTCTAACTGGCGAAGCCAGGGTACCCCACTACTGCAATAGACTCCAACAGTCAAAACAATTGGAAATAGGAACGAACACATAGGAACGGACTCGAAATAGCATCTAACTGCTAAAAATTAAGAATATTCGGATGACTCAAGGTCCAGCTTTTCAAAATAAAGCCGTCAAATCCAGAACGGATCAAGAAGACGACTTCAATAATTTTGACACAGAAGTTCAAGAAGCGTTTCAAGGATTTATTCAGGACGAATTAAATCTCACTGCTTTGGGGCCCCAGCAATCACAAGAAGCAGACGCAAGACTTCAGCAACGTGCCGAAATTCAGGAAATTGTAGAGCAGAGCTTAGAACAAGCGCTCTTACAATCACAACAAGAAGCGGATCAAGTATTGGAAATTCAAATAGCCAATATAGGAGCGGAAGAGTCCCAATATTTAACAAATCTTAATTACCGAGATCTGGAGGAGATCACAACACAGCAGTTTGACCATCATATGGAACAACTGTTCAATCTTCAGCCATATCAGCAACTCTTTATGGAAAGGTTGCCATAAATCAGAACGAAATCCCAACAAGTGGAAACTAAGTCCATGCTAACACGCAAAACTAAAAATCCTCAAGACCAACAACCAGTTTCTACAGGCCTTACGCAACATCGTAAGCCGCGTAGTGATAAAAGAGTCCCTCGGAACCAAAACCAATCTAATTTAAGCAACCTTTCAACTAACAACATGCCTGACGAGATTCAACTCACAACAACATCAGGCCAATCACAACAAACGGAAAACGAAGCCAACGGACGCTCACAAACCCCACCACCTACTATGGAAGACCGTTTAGAAGCCATATTGACTGCTGTAGGCACTGATCACGCCTTAAGTATCTCACAGAGGATTGAAGAACGGATAAAGGAAGTAAGCTTGCAAACCTTTGCAAGGGGTAGAGCTCAAGGAGTCAAAGAGCAGAGGGCTTTAACTGAAACCCAATTACTCGAAGAGTATGAAAAAGGCTTGTTGTACGGCATAGCGCAAAACCAGAGTATAACTCAAGAAGCACAAGATGCCCAGGAACAATGGGTTAAAGAAGGCAAACGGTTAGGCATTCAAGAAGGGAAAAGGATTGGTCTTCTTCAAGGCAAGAAAGATGGATACGATGCCGGACATCGTGACGGCTTCCAACAAGGGAAACAACATGGTTACGAGACGGGTCTCCAACATATAGAAGAGGACACCTACCAACGCGGTTTTGCAGCAGCTTGGAGACAAATTCAAGACTCCGAGAAGGAAGCACCAAGGGCCACTGGCGATGCCAGAGTCCCAGCACCAGTGTCAGCTACATTCGCGAGACAAGCGAATAGAGGCACAGAGGTCCCCAATCCTTGCATTCAAAGACAGCCACCTGCAAATCAGGCAGACTCAGAGGAGGATGAGGATGAAAGGGAAGATATTTTTGAGGCAGGCAACCGAGATAATTTACGGCGACGCCGAAATTTCTCTGGGCAGTTGAGAATTCAACTCAACCCGATGAATAAGAAGATGCCTCTTCCAAATCATTCGCCTTTGAAAACAGCGGACAATTACCTAAATGAGCTGCAGACTTATTTCAGAGCTCAGGGTGTGGACCGAAATCAGTGGACTGATACAATTGGGGCGCTTCTTACAGGAGAGAAGAAGAAATGGTTTAATTACACTAAACCAACCACTTGGCAATCATTCAGGGATGCTTACAATGATAAGTTTGACTCCCATGCAGAGAAGCAAAATAGAATTCTCACCCTTCATACAAGGAAGCAAAAGGAAAACGAGTCAATTGAAGATTACGTATGGTTCATGATTGAACTTTCACGACAAGTTCATCCTGAAGAGTCAGACAGAGAGAAGACTACGAGAGCACGTGATGGGTTGCTTCCTCATATCAGGAAACAAATCACGTTCTTACAGAATTGGGTGCCTAAAGAATTAATAGAAACTGCGAAGCAGATACACGAGGATTTCAAAGCAGAGCAGCGTTACCAAAAGAATCAACCATCTAAAGATGACGGTAAGCAGACCAACAATAACTCCTCCAATCAAAACAGAGGGAATTTTAGAGGGAACAACAGACGCTTTGGTAGATTTAACAACTACCGTGGGAGATCCAATAATTATCGCGGTAACGGAGGTAACCAACAGCAAGGTGGATACAGGCCGTGGAACACAGGAAATAACTCAAATGCATCAAATAACACTCCAGCCACTGGAAGTAATATGATTCCGTTAGGCAAACCAGCTGGAAACCAGGCTCAAAACCAATGCAGCCAAGGCTCAGCTCAAAGGGGCAGAGGGGTTGCAATATACTCCGGCGGCCCACGGGGAAATGCTAAGTCTGGAGGTTCCAGAGCGAATGTCAATTGCTTTAAATGCAATGGTAGAGGACATTATGCTAGCAACTGTCCAAACGGGGGAACTATAGCCATGATTATGGCTGATGATGGAAACGAGATGCCAGCAACCTGTGAAGTCTGCGAGGGAAGCGGACACCATGGCGTTGACTGTACGTCCTCTTATGAAGACGATCCAGGAGCGTCTCTAAACTAAGACGGGAGGAGGTAGACAATTTTTACGAATACCTTCTCCCTGTACTTAAACCGGATACAACTGGACCACCCATAATAAATTTATCAACTAACAAAGTTCTGTATGACGCTGTACTTGACAATGGCGCTGACCGATCACTAATGACAAAAACTGCTACAACTTGAAGACATAGAAATTCAACATGAATTTCAAGTATGGAGAAACTTCCATATGCGTGTATTGTTGGAAATGACGTGATGCGACGCACCGGTATCATTTTCAATGTCAAAGAAAAGGATTTCTATTATTCAGATAACCCAACAAAGAACTTAAATGATAAAAGAGAGTCATTAACAAGTAAGAGTACTGTAAATGACTTCGCAAAGAATTTGGAATATTGGAAGATACCGGATTTTCTAATAATATGATGATAAATGAAATAATTTCTAAAAAGAAATTAACAGTAAATCAATGTAAGACAAAGAGTTAAAAACATTGATACATTTGTGTGAGCGGAGCAACGGAAAGCTCGGCATGCAAATTAAAAGCAGGTCCCTCGCGACAAGTAACTGCAGAAAAGGAAGTTAAAGATCCCCAGTGATCAAAGAAAAAAGCAAAAGCAGGTCCCTCGCGACAAATAACTGCAGAAAAGAAAGTAAAAGATCCCCAGCGATCAAAGAACAAAGCAAAAGCAGGTCCCTCGCGACAAATAACTGCAGAAAGTGAAGAAGAAGATCCCCAGCGATCAAAAGCTAAATCAATATCTGGAAATTCAGTAGGAAGGTATCTGGAGGTACCAATCATTCCGGAAAAGTTGAAGTATCGAGTTTTATCATATTTCCATGATAAAGCTATTTCTGGTCACATGGGTATCAAAGCTACCCAGAATTGTATTAAACGACGAGTGTACTGGAACAACATGAACACGGAAATTAAAGAGTACGTGAGAACGTGTGATGTTTGTCAGAAGTCTAACTATGACAATCAGAAGCCGGCAGGCTTACTACAGGAAACTTCGTACGATGGCAACGTATTCGCTAGACTTTACGTTGATCTCGTGGGTCCACTGCCAGCAAGTGGATCTGGACAAGCATACCAATTCATTTTGGTAGTAATCGATCAGCTTAGCAAATGGGTAGAACTTTTTCCTCTCCGCCGAGCTACCGCAAAAATCTGCGTGGAGAAGCTGGAAAATGAAGTCTTTTGTCGTTTTGGAACGCCAAAGAAGATCATCACTGACTGTGGGACTCAGTTCATTGGACGAGTAATGGAGAAAATGTGTAAAACTTGAGGCATTCAGCACCATTACACTTCCTACTACCGACCGAATGCTAATCAAGCTGAACGAGCAAATCGAGACATTAAAACTATGCTAAGGAAATTTGTAAATGACAATCATAAGGAATGGTCTAAGGATCTTCAAAAGCTAGCACTAGCTATGAGGACTATTATCAAACGAACCACGGGATTCACGGCCGGATTCCTGAACCTTGCAAGAGAAATTCGTCTTCCCTTTGATCGAGCCTTAGAACCAAACTCCACACCTGAACTCTCTGACGAGCAAATTGGCGATGCCATGGCTCAACGAGAAGACATGCAACAGATTTTTAACATAGTCAGAGAAAACCAACGTCTCTCCCAACAAGAAGCCAAAATAGCCTATGATCGAAGTCATAGATATGTAGTTTTCTAACCAGGAGCGTCAGTACTCAGACGAAACCATATTATCTCTTCTGCAGATGACGGGGTCACTAAGAAATTAGCACTTAATTTCATTGGCCCTTTTACTGTAAAGGAGCAAATTACTCCAAACACATATACATTGACTAACAGCGACGGCAAACCAGCGGGAAAATGGCATGTTTATGACTTAAAGCCATATCATGAAAGGAAACGAACTACTCAGGAGCTAGAAAAGATTAAGGTTGCCACGCAAACCTTAGATCAGCCTAAAAAGTTAAAACCAACTTTTTTGAGGCCAAGGAAACATGTAGATTATCGAAAATTAGCAGGATTACGACCTCGATAACTTAGTATATGGCATAATCTATACTATATATAATTAGTAGTCAATCATCTAATCTTTAGTTCAATACTGATCCCATCAGTAGCATCACCTAATTGTATGAGAAGCAATCAAAATTTAACTTAGAAATGAATAATAATCAATGGTGAAATTAATTCTGTATCATAGATAGAGCGATTTACAAGGAAAGAGACTGGCTTGATGCGAAGCACAGCCGCTGTCACTAAACGCGACAATCCCAGACACACGGATTCTCCTCCAGCTAAAACCCAGAAGCAGTTGAAGGCTAAAGAATATCATCGCCGGAAGAGGAACGCTGATGCAGAGTACACACCCACCACCCAACGTCCTCAACTTATCTATCCAGATGTTCGATCCCGAAGAGCCCTCATTAATCAGATCTACACAAACAAGGACAAATTTAATCAAGCCCTCGGAGAATCTCATTCCCTGGAAATAATGCGCTGGCATTCTTCTCCTCATCACCATATAGCGTTCTCAAGCGACCGGCAACGCCCTGTTCACAAGTATATACTGCGACTTTCACACATGGACGGTCTCATTAAAGATCTGGAGTCAGACGAAACAACCGAAATTGCAGTGGATATTGAGTTCTCGACGGATGATGTCTTGAAATTTCACTTAACCTGCGTAATCTCCATCGCGACTCCGTTCCGCACATACGTGATCAACGCTCTGCAAATGTGGGAGCACATCGAACCCATGCTCGGAAAATACTTCCGATCTCCGGGAATTGTTAAAATTTTCTCAGGAGGAGACAACGACCTCATCCAGCTCAGATTGGACTTTGGAATTATTCCGGTTGGTTACGTGGATGTCGCTACCGCCTTTCAAAAGTGGAGGAAACAACCAAATCCCCCCCAGCCTTGTGGACATGTGCAATTATTTCGAATTAACGCCACCTATGAAGCAGCTCCAACTCTCGGACTACAAAAGACCTGAGCTAGACCCAAACCAAGTCTTATATTCCTCACAAGATGCTACTGTCACCTACAAAGTGTGGCAGAAACTGAAGCTTCAGGTCTGCAATGAGTTCATGGAGGATCAAAGCAAGATCAAGGTTAAGGATCTTTTCACACCCTTTGAAGACAGAAATTGGAAAACCAACCGTTTATTGAAATTCCATCAACCGATCCCACGCATATATCCGGACATAGAGGCCGAAGTCCTAAAGGTTCACAATAATGCAAAGATCCCAATTAACAACTGTTACTCAGAATTTATTACAACTATTTTCGAGTGGATCGAAGCAACAGCCCGGCAGGATGATATCCCACATAGGAGAGTATGGGACATGAAAGAGTTTGAACAACGGTTCCTTACGTCCAAGTATGAATGTTCGATCTCCCATGTTCAAGAATTCCTGAATTCAATCTTTGTGAGTAAGAAGTTTGTCTCAAAGGAGTCTAAAGAAGACCTATTGGAGAAACTTCGGAGTTGGGAAGAGAAGCACCAAGGGTACTTGACGGCGAAGCCGATTCTTCAGCAACCGGAGCCTTTCGCTAACTTCCAATTCACAAGGCGTGTTCGACTACCACCTTCGGATAAACAAGGAACAGCTCAGCCTCTACAGATCACAATAACTGAGCAAACATCTGAGAAAGCCCACAAACGAAAGGCACCACCACCGCCTATGATTCGGAACTCACCCCCGTTTCCTGGTTTAGCTCGAGCTGTTCAGTTCGCTAAGGACCCAGAACCTGAACCCGAACCAGAATGGATCTGGAATAATGATTCCGACGGTTCAGAAGATGGACTCGAACTTTTAGCTCCAGCCGATGACTTTGGGCTTCCAGAACCCACAGAAGCAGAAGTCATGACTGCGGTTGAAACCACCCTGCCAAATCTACAAGTCACGACCTCTTTCGCAGACCGAGCGGCTCAGCTCGATGCACAATGTGATCCCGCTGAAGATGAACTCATGGATTTGATAATCACGAGTTTTCATGACGAACCCACACCGGCCGCAGATAAAACTCAGGTTGAAGATTCCTCTCCAGGCACCATTCCCTTTATAAACAACACCAAAATCATAGACTATCAGCACGGGAATTGGTCTAATAGCTCACAAATCATCAAAGCTGAGAAAAAGGACGTTGCGATACAAGCCACGTTGATTCCAGCTCCACCGCTGACGCTGTTTACTCCAGTCCAAATTAGACCCGCCTCGGAATTTATCCCAGGGTATTACGCAAGACAAAGAGCTGAGAAGGAGGGACAGGAGCGGAAAAACTTTAACAATGAACATCGTAAGCGCTCGAGCCAGCCTAAGAAGAAGCCTCATAAATATGCAACACCAGCGACCGAGCCAGTTCCAAAAGGGGGGGAGAAGGCATCAACATCAACAGCAACAACAGCCAGTTCGTCATCATCATCATCAGCAGCAGCAGCATCAGCTCAAAACCCCCATAGGCGCTCCTTTTAAGGGTAGGAAGGTTGAAGGGATCACTAGCACCGGCCACTACAACATCAACAGTACTATGACCATGACCAGGACCAGCACCAGCCTCACCAACACAACCACCAACTACGCACCAGTACCACTACCACTACCTAAACTCAGAGAAGGAGCAGAGTCAGCTGACCGTCCCTTTTTGGCTGTCACCAATAGTTATATTTTTAAATTATAGTCCTATAAGTACATAATGACGCCGTTTCAGTTATAGGTATTATGTGTTGTGTATGTGTGTGTGATTTTGAGTTCAACAGGTAGTGAACCGGGCCTCGCCAGTCTCTCTCCGTCCGTGATTCAATTAACATTACTATTGTGTTCAGTCTTTCATTTTCATTTCCATTCCAATTTCAATTTCGAATTTTGAGTTTCAGAGTTGATTTCAAATAAATACCAGATAATATAATTGTCAAGTGTGGGAGTTCGTGTTGTCATTATTCAGTATTGGTAATTGTTTTTGATTCTCATATTTCCGTAATATTAGATATTAAAATATAAAGAGCCTGCAATCATCGGATTCATACTGTGACCGCCATGTCATTTGTCATTACTACATACTAGGAGTGCCATTAGTCAGGGTCAGTCATAGGGTCAAGTTGAGTTCACTACACGGGTCAAAGTGATTTCTAAGTCTAACTTATTATGTCTCACATCTGTCATCTGTAATCGGACAAGTAAAAACAACGTATTCTTTGCAAACATGATCGTTAACGTTTATAAAGGGACGTCAAAATTCAAGAAGATCGTTTATGTTTACCAAAGTGGATTATATTATTATATATCCTGTGTGAAGAACTAAAATGATCCATATCCAATTCACGCTAAAATCAAAACGAGCTATGTATCTCCTAAAAACAAAATAAAAAACGTTTGTAAAAGGTTAATTAGGAGTTTTTAAAAAGCTTAAAATGTGATATTCACAAATTTTTGAAAAACTGCAAAATGTTATATTTACATGTTTTTGAAAAAACTCCAAAATGTTTTAATTACACGTTTTTAAAAACGTGTAAAATGTTCTATTTACATATTTTTTGAAAAGTACAAAGTTGTCAAATTCCATGCTTTTGAAAAGGTGCAATTTTTTATGTATTTACATGTTTTTGAAAAAACTCCAAAATGTTTTAATCACACGTTTTTGAAAACGTGTAAAATGTTCTATTTACATATTTTTCAAAAAGTACAAAGTTGTCTAATTCCATGCTTTTGAAAAGGTGCAAAATGTTGTATTTACATATGTTTCCAAAATGTTCTACTTAAATGCTCTCAGGACTGTTAGTGTAATAGTTGCATAACAGTCCAATAATGTCGTCCCCACTGCTCTTACCCCCACATTACTCATCCCCACATTAGTCGCACCCAGGTATTACTCACCCCTGAATTAACTCGTACCCGTGTATTACTTGCACCCGTTATATTCGCCCTCACAAATTGTGGTACAAAGGTAATCGTACAAAGGTGAAACTGAAAATACACAATGTCACATACCGCTGGTGAAGAAGCATTTTTGCCTAAGTCCAGTCCAGAACTAAAAGCATTATTGCCCAAGTCCATGCGTTACTTAAAAGCACTTTTGCCCTAGTCCACCGAACTGTGCAGCTATGAACATAATTTGCATAGACTTAGGCAACAGTGCTTTTAAGAAACGCATGGACTTTTATATCACGGGTCTGGATTAGAAATTTTTGAATAAATACGAGCAATAAAAATTCAAATGCTAGAAGCAGTAAAATGAAATGCGATATAATTAATTAATGTTAATTAATGTATCGTAAGTAGAACATTAATTATCTATTACAAAAAATTATAAAATATCATTATCCTAAAAGCATGCATAATTAGAAAATTTTGCAATTTTCAAAAAATAAAAAATATTATTCTGTACATAAAGGATTATGGAATGGTCAATAAACGATGTCATGTGTAAGATAAGTGGTTTGTGTGGGATATTAATTACATTAAATCGATTTTCATAGTCGTTAAAGTATTGCTAAAGTGATGACCAGGGGGTAGTTGCGGGTCTAGGTCTTAAATAGAAGGTGATAATTTTTTATAGCATCACTTATAGATTATCCCTATAGTGTACATATGCAACCTCACGTGTTATCCAAGAAGATTACATTTGCAATAATAATTATTGTAATAAATGATGGGAAACAATTCAAGTATTGGATGACTAATGTCTAATTGTGTAATTGTTTTATCTGTTATTAAACGATGCCGAATACATTACCGATGAAAATAGTCGCCAAATATGCTGGGATAAATTTTATAGCCTAGACTAAATTATGATTTAAAACAAATATCAGATTTCGTCATTATCAAAAATCGTTTTGTTTTTCCATTACTAATCACTTTTTGTGATCTATTCGGTGCAATATTATTTTCTTCTATATATGGTATTCTACTAAGGAAATGTTAATGTAATGACTTATGGGGTTGGTAAGTTCCTAATTATAATAGAGTGATTGTATTGATGACATCTTTTATGGACCATTCTTTTCCAACTAACTCTCAGTCTGACACTATTACAACTCCAACTTTTAGTATCATTACAACATTTTTAACTTCTCGGTCTCGGTCTCCCTGCTCGGCTGTCGAATTTTATCACACGACTGGTTGGTTTTATTTCACCACTAATCATCGCCAGTCACAGTCATCCTTCCCGCGTGGCTCTGTACCATAATCCTGTACGCATT
Organism: Dicyrtomina minuta; assembly: GCA_949802685.1. Taxonomy (NCBI): domain Eukaryota; kingdom Metazoa; phylum Arthropoda; class Collembola; order Symphypleona; family Dicyrtomidae; genus Dicyrtomina; species Dicyrtomina minuta. The sequence goes on from CATKUY010000270.1 coordinate 57,254, forward strand.
TTTATTACTGTATTCAGTTAGATTTGGTTAATCAATTCAAATAAAAAACACGATAAGTCATAATGGATACAGGTGTGATGAGGGGAATAATTCCGAGTCAACGAGTGTTGTGCTGCAATGCAAGATCTTGGACACGAGTGTTGGCCTGGATACAAATTGTACGTTAAATACTTTATATTTATTTATTCAAATTTGTATTTACTCATTGATGTAGTTATAGTTACTGAGTATGTATAGTTTACATAATACAGTATTGCTTAATATTAGTGTGCTGAATGAAATGTATTATGTAAGATACAAATTTTAACTGATTGT
>CATKUY010000271.1:0-13138 GCA_949802685.1 Dicyrtomina minuta
CATGTTATTTTAATTTTTTCTGTAGATTTTGATTTTAGCTTAAAATCATACTATGAAACCTAAAAACTCCCACGGGGGGGGGATCAGGTGTAACTCTTTCTATGTTAATTTTTTTAAATTTTGGAGGGGGGGTCTCAGATTTTCCTATGCTTGTAATGCTAAACATAAATTTCTAGGGGTGGTCAGCGAGTATACAGATGTCAAGGTTTCAGGCTATGCTAAAAATGGATATGGGTCATTTTAATGTACATATGTATGGGTAATGTAATAAATAATGTAATGTAATGGCTTTATTGACACAAACACAAAGTGAAAATACACTTATTTCCAGGAATAGACATTAATTACTTATTAGGTACTCTTTTTGGTTCTTCACAGACGAAATGCAAAAAATGTACAATTTTATTAATTAAAAATACACGACTTGAAAAACTTAAATGATATAGCAAGAAACCTTGTAAGAGATGTTTCTATTATGTAGTACTTAGTATAAGAAAGAAGTACTTTTGGAGTTGAAGCTTGAATTTTTGAATTTCTGGTTTTTTAAGGCAATAATATGAAAATATTCTGGTTATAAAAGTCAAAAGACCAAAACTGTACAAGGAAATATTATTAAATTGTGGAGTAGTAGTGAGTGGAGATTGAGTTATACTAATAGCGTGTGTCGTGTGTTGCATTATATTATATGCTTACCTACCTACGTATTTTTATTTGCATGGCGAGAAGCCAAAGAAATGCAGATTAGTTCTTCGTAAATTATTTTTGTGCATTATGTTTTAAACGAGTGGATCAGATTAAAAAAGGACGTAAATAAATGTTGTATCGTTGTTTACGCATGTGGCTGTGTTATGTTTAAAAAATTATCGTATCAAAATATCAATGCAATCCCGGTGAAGATTCAGTTTTTGTGACTTGCTTACTTGACTTCCAGGAATCAATTATGATATTTCACTTCGATTATAATATCATAATGACAATGAATATAATATACCCAGTCAGTTCAGTTTTAGCCTAATAAATTGCGCGATTCGACATTTTTAGACAAAGTTTGTCAACCCATACTCCATATACAACAAACTAAAGTTTGGCAGTTTGTTTACATTAATATGATTTATAGTGTATGACTTGGTTATACAGAGCACACGATAATATTAGTATTTATGGATTTTTACGTATGCTCTTGTCCATACAAATCGTGGCTAATTTTGAGAGTAGGCTGACTCACTAATCAGAATTTCGCAAGGTGTAAAATATTCTATTTACATGCTTTTAAAACGATAAAAAATATTCTAATTCAATGTTTTTGAAAAGGTGCTAATGCTAATGTTAATTACGTGTTTTTGCAATGTGTAAAATGTTTTATTTGCATGTTTTTTAAAAATGCAAAATGCTCAATTTATTTGTTTTTTGAAAATTGCAAAATTTTCTATTTAGGTACATGCCTTTAAAAAAGAGTAAAATATTCTAATTCAATGTTTTTTGAGAAGTGCAAAATTTTCTAGTTACGTATTTTGAAATGTGCAAAAGGTTCTTGTTACATGTTTTTGAAAAGATGTAAAATATTCTATTTAGGTACATGCTTTTAAAAAAGTGTAAAATATTCTAATTCAATGTTTTTGAAAAAGTGCAAAATGTTCCACTTACATATTTTTGAAACGTGCAAATTGTTGATACTTTCAGGATCATGGTCTTGTTATTTTGTTTTTGGCTAAACGTGTATGCGTCATTTGGATTCTTCACAGACGATATCAGCTACACACTTTGGATTATGGATATTACATGCGTTCTACTGTCGTCCGTAGCATCACTTTTAGTTTCACTCCTTTTGTTTAGGTTCGGTTTTGGTGTCGGTTTCAGATTCGGTTTCGGTTTCCAGGATTTGGATTTCGAAAATTGTTCATTTTTCGTCTATTTTAACTGTATAGTTTTTTTTCTCTCGCTCTCTCTCCCACTCTCTAGTTTTAAGATGAGTACACTCCACACTGTAGACATTGTCACTCATGCTAACTTTTGGCACTTGACTATAAGAATGTAACGAAAGAAATATCTGTAAGTCTCTTCCAATGTTTGAAGTGTATCGTGAGTGAAGAATCAAAATGGGCGGGATACAGTTTAAGTTAGAATTAAAATTGGCTATAAGTCTATAGAAGGCTGAATGAGATAAATGCGTAGAATGTTAATAACGTGTGTTTTTAATGTGTAAAATGTTATATTTGCATGTTTTTTAAAAATGCAAAATGCTCAATTTCTTGTTGTTTGAAAAGTGCAAAATTTTCTATTTACGTGATTTTGAAATGTGCAAAATGTTCTTTTTACATGTTTTTGAAGAGGTATAAAATATTCTGTTTAGGTACATGCTTTTAGAAAGTGTAAAATATTCTGATTCAATGTTTTTGAAAAGGTGCAGAATGTTCCACTTACATATTTTTGAAACGTGCAAATTGTTGATACTTTCAGGATCATGGTCTCGGTATTTTGTTTTTGGCTAAACATGTAAGCGTCATTTGGATTATTCACAGACAATATCAGCTACACACTTTGGATTATGGATATTACATGCGTTCTACTGTCGGCTGTAGCTTCACTTTTAGTTTCACTCCTTTTGTTCAGGTTCGGTTTAAGTGTCGGTTTCGGTTTCGGTTTCCAGGATTTGGATTTCGAAAATTGTTCAATTTTCGTCTATTTGAACTGTATAACTCTTTTCTTCTCTCGCTCCCACTCTCCAGTTTTGAATCATCTTTCCTTCGCCTCCGGCAGCCGAGGGAAAAATGTAATCTAACCGTTTCCAGTCAGTTTTTCCTACCCCGTCGTTTGTTACCGTTACTTGTACCCCAGTTATTGAAGTTGGGCAAGAGTTACCCAAGTGGGGCGCAAGTTATTGAAGTGGGTCGCAAGTTGTCGAAGTGGGCGCGACATATCGAAGTGGGACGCGAGTTATCGAAGTTGGGAAATAGTTATCAAAGTTGGGCAAGAGTTATCAAAGTTAAGCAAGAGTTACCCAACTGGGGCGCAAGTTGTCGAAGTGGGGCGCGAGTTGTCTAGTAGCGACACATCGAAGTGGGACGCGAGTTATCGAAGTTGGGAGGGTTTTCTTCGGAAACTCATGCCTCAACATGCTAACTCTTGCCCAACTTCGATAACTTTTGCCCAACTTCGATAACTCTTGCCCAACTTCGATAACTTTTGCCCAACTTCGATAACTTTTGCCCAACTTCGATAACTCTTGCCCAACTTCGATAACTTTTGCCCAACTTCGATAACTCTTGCCCAACTTCGATAACTTTTGCCCAACTTCGATAACTCTTGCCCAACTTCAATAACTTTTGCCCAACTTCGATAACTCTTGCCCAACTTCGATAAGTATTGCCCAACTTTAATAACTCGCGCCCCACTTTGATAACTCGCGCCCTACTTCGATAACTCGCGCCCTACTTCGATGACTCACGCCCAATATAAAATTAAAAAATAATGAAAATTGAACCGAATTAACACTAAAACAGGCCCCTAAAGCTGCCTGAAAACGGATAGGTTACATTTTTCCCTCCTGCCCTCGGCGGGGCCGCCTCACCGTTTCCAGTCAGTTTTTCCTACACCTCTTCCCGCCCCCCCCCCCCCAAAAAAAAAACCTAACCTAACCACAAATATAATCAACTATAGGGCAGCCAACAGCAATAACGTATGAAACACAGTAATTAAATAAGATTGCTGTGAACAATGTACGTTTCAATTATTTATTGTACAACATTGTATGTGGACATGAGTTAATGGGAGTTAATGGAGTTATGGGCAAAAGTTACCGAAGTGTGGCGCAAGCTGTCTAAGTGGGGCGCGACATATCGAAGTTGGGCAAGAGTTAGCATGTTGAGGCATGAGTTTCCGAAGAGCACCCTTTTTGTAATGTATAAAATGTTTTTTTCCATGCTTTTTAAAAATGCAAAATGTTCAATTTACTTGTTGTTTGAAGAGTGCAAAATGTTCTATTTACGTGTTTTTGAAATTTGCAAAAAATGTTCTTTTTACATTTTTTTGAAAAGGTGTAAAATATTCGATTTACATGCTTTTAAAAAAGTTTAAAATATTCTAGTTCAATGTTTTTGAAAAGGTGCAAAATGTTCCATTTACATATTTTTGAAACGTGCAAATTGCTGCTACTTTTAGGATCATGGTCATGGAATTTTGTTTTTGGCTAAACATGTATGCGTCATTTGGATTCTTCACAGACGATATCAGCTACATACTATGTATTAGGGATATTACATGCGTTCTACTGTCGGCTGTAGCTTCACTTTTAGTTTCACTCCTTTTGTTCAGGTTCGGTTTGGTGTGTCGGTTTCGGTTTCGGTTTCCAGGATTTGGATTTCGAAAATTGTTCAATTTTCGTACATTTGAACTGTATACCTCTTTTCTTCTCTCGCTCCCACTCTCCAGTTTTGAATCATCTTTCCTTTGGATTCTGATGTGTGGTGCTTTTAACCTAATTCTCACCTTTATTTATTTCCCCTGTCTTAAACATTCTCCCATTCTGTCCGCCTCTCTACACGCACTTTGAATTTCCATTCTTAAGTTTGTTCCATTGTTCCTGTTCTGTTTTGTCTGATAGTGAGAATTATTTATGTCTCTACGTGGCATCGACGTAGTTATATAAACTGCCATAAGGTAATGCTGTGTGTATTTTTCTTCGGTCTTTATTTCGCCGGTGTAGTTATTTTAAAATGTGGTTTTTGTATTTTTGGATTTTAAGAATTTTGCACTATATTTATTTTTGCGTTATTATTTACGGACCTACTTAGGTTGTTTAAAAAAAACATAGTTGAAACGGTGCGGTGGTAAAAGTTGAGTGGGTTGCTTTGTCTATGCACATTTATGAAGGCATCAAAAGGATGAAAAGATAATGATAATTATGATATTATACAGAAATAAATAGGTTGAAATAAGGAAATGCAAATTCGCAGAGGCATTTAATTGACGGTGTAGAATTCTTAAAGTATAATTCCTTCCTGTGGATTCTAGAGACCACGTTAGGGGTCATCCGTAAATGATGTCATCTAAATATTTACAGAATTTTAAGACCCAGTTTACTCCCCTGTCATCAGTGTTTAACCATTGCTTAAATGGCTATCCTTAACACGGTATGTCATCACTGGCCAAGTAAACCCATTGACCCTACCTGTGACATCATTATGAACGATTCCTTAGGATCTGGACTCCCTTCCATTTTCATTTTGATTGGGCGTAGGGAAACCAAAGACCGTAGTTGTAGTGTAATTATAAGTTATACATAATATGTACCATATGTAGAGACACTCTATAATATAGCCTTTAAGGGCGCGTATGCTGTGTTTTGCGCAAATAGAACTAGCATCAAACCAATAGATATGACTTTGTAACTTTTTTTCCATGTTGTCTGATGTCATATCTAGGCATCTGGGAAGCGAAATCCCAAAAATTATTTTTATTTTGGTCACTAACTAAAGTTAAAAATGGTCAAAATTAACAAGCGATTATATGGGGAACGTAGATCCTCCCGTGTTTGGTGGTTAATTGCATCTAAATGAAAACGAAAATACCAAATATCTCTTCTGGAGTGCCTAGGCAAATGTATGATGTACTCAAAAATTTGAAAATATTGCATATAGGCCGGGGCCGGACGAAGGAATTTCTTTTAGGCACCAAGTAGTTTTAAGCAGAATAATCATACCTTTTTGATTTTTTTGAAGTTTTTCTTTCGTAAACTAAAACGTTGTTTTTGCATGTTTTTTAGAAGAGTTTAAAATTTTCTATTTGCTTGATTCAGAAAATTACAGAATATTCGATTTACACGTTTTGAGAAAAGTGTTAATGTTTTATTTCCATGTTTTTGAAAAGTGCAAAATATTCCATTTACATACATGCTTTTTGAGAAAATTCAGGCAGCGGGGGCTGCCTGTGCTGGCCCCACTGTTTGACATCTGGGCCTGCTTCGATGTCTCAACTGAAGCCAACAGAAATTTCCGAGAATCGTTTCTATGCATTTCATTCATTAGTCTGTACTGTTAAATTTTCCATATGTTGTTGTTGGTATTGATGCCAATTTACGTAGTAGGTTCGGATGCACTGTGCTAAACGAAAAAACTAACGATAAGCTATGTAGACACTAGACACTTGCATGTCTCGAGATTGTTTTGTTTTAAAATGTAAAACGCACTATTGTTACACGTTTGTACTGATCAGCGATATACACTGATTATTAATATTGCAAATTTCAAGCTCTGCTGAAAGCTGAACTATAGATAATTATTACTTTTCAAAATAATCAATTTCAGAAAAACTGACTAACTTTTGTGTTTTGCGCAAAAAAAACAATAATTTCTAGAAAAAAACTGAACATATTATCAATGCGTAGCGCGATTTCACTAGCACTTTATCTACAGGCAAGAGATATCAATCTTACCCATGGATAACTTTTACCCATAGATAGGGTCTTATTCCCGGGATAGCTGCGATTTCATTCACTAACCATGGATAACTTTACCTATAGATACAGTTATCCATGGGTAAAGTGTGTAGTGAAATCAAAGTATAGTATCAAGTGAACGAGTATTCGGGAATTTCGGTGAATTGGGAACTTCAAAAATTTTCAAAAATTTTGTCGACAAATTTTTGAAAAAACATTATTTTTAAGGCCTAATTTTATAGACTAATTTTTTCGAAAAACCGAAAATTTTCGAACTTTGAAAAATCCTGAAATTACTTTTTAGAAAAGAGTCTTAACGTTAGAAAAAATCAAATTTCGTCAAAATCGGATGAGAACTGTAGAAGTTACAGGGCGGCAAAATATTAAAATTTGAATTTTTTAAAACTTTGGCGGGCTACTGTGACCAAACAAAGCAAAATGCAATCGAGTTACTTTGGATCCCTACTATTCAAAAGTAGGCTGATATTTGTGGACATGACTTTTTGAAATTGGCGCGTACCATGTAAAACCATTGCCTTGTCAGTGTAGCCCAACCACAGGGAATGAGATGAACTTATTTTTGGAAAAAGCAAGAGGCCAGGAACAGATCTATACCAATAGATAGATAGAGCTTCTCAAGTGTCATAATAATATTCCTCTTGATACAGATATCGCGTGCTTTGTCTACATATTGTGGAAATAGCGACGCACAAGTTGATCCCAGTCCCGCATCGACTTTTCCTCACACACATTCAAAGTATACGTTTAGATTTTGACTGTGTGCTACAGATCTACACGCTTTCTGCTGGATTTCGATCCTGGATCCTGGGCTCTTGATGCTACAATAACAGAGCTGTAATGATCTCGAACGAAAGCGAAAGTGAAGAAGGTTGAAATATTATTCGCTCGTTGTTGTTTTTTTTTTGTACCTACTACAAGCTACTGCTGATATATAATAGGAACTATGAAGGTTATAGGCTGCTGTTGCTTTTCGCCCAAAATTTTGCTTTGACGCTTTTTTGACGTAAGCCTGGGGCGCTGTTCTACCGAAGCTACCATCGCCGTTGCCGGTACCGCTACCGCTACCGATATACCGGTTGGCGTGGAAGCATAAGTATAAGGATACAGTTACCGTCTACCGTTCCAGCGTCACCGACGAATGCGAAAGCTATTTTGTTTTCTTGTGTGGATCATTCATCTCATTCATGTTACAGACTTGACGTGTGATTCTGTCCAGCCAGTATCTTATAGTTTCTCCACAAATACATTTCCGATTTCCTTCCGCCCATTATTTGTTTTCCCCTCTTTCTTCTCGCCACAATCCCCGAGAAAGTCTTTGAGAGTATAATTTATTGACAGAGGCCTTTACTGAATTGTGGCCGGGCCGTCGTCGCTCCCTATCCACGATAAAGCTCAAGTCTTGAAGGCTTTCGTGAAGGCATCTCTATCTCATGGATAATGTAGGTAGGTTTGTGTTGTAAGGGTGTGTAAGTCTTTTGGTCCAGGTCTTGGTTGGTCTGCTCCTTGGAATGAAATGTGGTGTGGCTGTTAGATGTAGTGTTTGAATGTGGATCTGCACACTCTGCAGATCTCGAGATCTACAGGATTATGAATTAAAAATTTTGTTGCCGATGCGATGCTTGGATATTATGAGGTACCTACTTAAGAATAATTGTTCATAATTTCAAAATGTGATGGTAGGGCATATTTGTATCTTTGCTTTGGTATACTCTACGCCAAGATTGTTCTGACCGAATATCGAGTTTAGTTTTAGGCTGGAAGTTGGAATTAATGAACTTCTGGAGACGTCAGCTCCAAAGATGAGCGTTTATCCACCCATGAAAATACTATATTGACTCAGTCAATAATAGCTTTTACAGACTTCAAATCCAATTATTACATGCTATTATTAGTTTATTACCTCTGAGGTGCATACATTTTGTGGGATTTACTTTTATGCTCCTAAGATTGGATTTTCTAGTCAAACTAATTGACACTGGCAATTTATTAGAGTGGTTACTCAAATGGAATTAAATTACAATGTATAATCGTATTTGATATTAATTGCCATTGCCATATCCTCCATCCTCCATCTTTGTCTGATTAGAGTTGAGCATACGTATTAAATATAAATGTGGAAACCTATTACGAAATAAATACGTACCTTTAAAAAGTAGTATTAATTATATAAAATATAAATGCACGCAATTACTTTCTATCTTTTTTTGGTGTTTAAGTTCTTTAAATGGTGCACCTAACTACTTTGATGTTTAATAATTGTAGACGGACCATAAATCATCGATAGCAGAAACGTATATTGAAATTGCTTATGCCCTTGGAAGCAGTTCTTTATCCTCACCTAGGATATCCAATGTTGGGGGTGGGGGTCACACGTCAGCCTCTGCCTGTGCATCTAATACAGTTCCTGAAGCAGACTTAAATTTGGAAGTTGAACTAAATAGTTTACAAGAAGGACTTGATAATATTCATAATAATTTGGCAGACAGTGTTCCTTTCCGTGGGAGCACAGCTTCTATTTCAAGTGATCCCATGAATGCAATGAGTAGTTCCACCAATAATACAAACACACCGAATGCTACAAATGCGAAATTTTCTAGACTGAGTCACGGGGGACACGGTATTGCTGGAGAAAATGCAAATTCTAATTTTACAAGCACGAGTGGGGATCCTTTTGGGGATTCTTTTGATCCATTTGACAGTGGTGTGTCGTCAATGGGATTTAGCAGTGGTGCCGCTGCGTCAAATCATCAACTGCAGCAACATCGTCAAAATTCTTCAATGACGTCACTCTCTCCAGTCGCCTTCGGAGGTTCAGATCCCTTCGCCCAAATAGATCCATTTCCTCAACCCTTTTTAAGTAATTTGGAACTCGTTTTTTAATTCCGATCCATTTGACACTTCCGGTCCTGGTGGCTCGGGTCCTAGCTCTGGTACTGGAGGCAACGTGGGCAGTTCAAATTCGAACACGAATTTTTCCTTCAATTTTGGAGGTAATGGAATACCTTCGGAGCCACAGCAACATCATAATACAAGTGTGAGTAGTGAAAGGGAAATAAGAATTAGTCAACGAAACTCGAGTAGTTCAGCCATTGGAAATTCACATGCCAATGTCAACAGTTCGTCTTCAGTGGGCGTTAATAGTTCCGGAGGAGCAAATCGATCACAAAATTCAAACGAGTTGCAACTGGGATGGCAAGCTTCTTATGATGATATAACGATTGTAAAAATGTACGTATCATTTGGTTCAAGAAAAAAGAACTGTACTGAAAAATATTGACGGTGTTGGAGTAGCTGTGTATGTCAAATGGAATGGAGTCCCTACAGCCATTGGTAATAATTATTGCAAGAATTGAGATTAAACATTACTAAAGTATTGTAGCTACTGAAGGTTTGACTGAATTACTTCATATTTATACCTTTTACTGTATATTAGCCATCAGATCAGTAACCCGTTGAATTTTAATATATTCTTGTTTTTAGTTTATGACGATCCATATAATATGCTAGGAATTAATTCTTGGAAATGGGTTGAAGTTCAGACAATCCCTCCGAAGCTTTCCATCGACACTTTCCAATTGCCAACTTCTATTGCTAAATTAATTTCGTGCTGAAGTCGGGGTACTGTCTACATTGTCTCTAATGATAATGTTTGGTGCCTTCAATCAACACCCGTTGATTCACAAATTGATGCTTACCCGAAGCAACATCAATTTGTACTTGCCTTAAGTCTTGGTGTAAGTTTTTATTTTGACCTATTTAGCCATCTAAAATCAGTTTGTAGCTTTAGTAGCATTCATTTCAGCCAGTATTTTGACCACAGTACAGAAATGAAATCGTAATTTAAGAAACTTAATATTTTGCTATCTCATCTTTTCATTCATTTTTGTAACGTAGGAAGTAGTAGGAACACATTTTCTACTTTTATTAGGCAGTGAGGGGGGGGGGACATTAAGGACGATTTTGTTACGCAAGGGGGCTTGTTTTAATATTAGGAATTTATTTCTTATGAGATTCTCCACATTCTCCACCCTTCCCCTACATTATTCTTATACGTGGTTTAACAGCTTGTTTTTCTGATGTGTTTACAGAACATTTGCGATATTCCTCAAGGAAGGATCACTCCGATGATGAAGTTGAAGTCAAGGTAGTCATATGGTCAACAATGCAATATGAAGAATTCAAAGATCCCCCCCCCCCATCCGATACAACCATCTCGATTCAAACAATAAAAAATTAACAACCTTACATTGCTGCTTGTACAAAGGCGTAATTAACTGCATTTAAAGATATTATTTTTTTATTTTTGTCGTACATATCTTTAAATGCAGTCTATATTGTTTGAATAAAACATAGGCGACAGTAGAAGAGACCAACGCCTTTGTACGCAATTTTAGGTCACATTTTTGCTTCTGCTGTTGCTTATGTTTTGATGAGGGTGTGATGAGGTGCGATGATGCGCATTAATGCAAGTGGTGGGTCCCAAGTGCTGCATTCACTCCGACAGTTTTGGGATATGTTCCAACTGCCAATGAATTGAGTGGATCTTTGCCTGGAAATTCTGAGAATCGAAATTTGTTAGAGCACTGCCTTTTACAATTAGTTTTCACGGTCACAAATGAACTCAAACGTAACGTTTATTCAAAATCCCAGCTGAAGAACTTCATCCCTATTTTTCTCAACGATAGAATCATCACAGCCCTAAAATTCGAGGAGATTCTTATCTCAATAGTATTAGATTTGATTCGGACGAAGTTCAATGATAATGTTGTGGCAGTATTGGACATTTATCAGGATTTATGTAGCACTGTTCCGGATCAGCAGAGAAAAACACAAACATATAATGTAAGTGACTTTCTCCAGCTCGTCTACTTACACATGGAAAGAATCCGTGAGGGCACATTACCGCTATAATGGATTCAAATAACTTGCGCGATAAAGCAATCCAGATCCTCAGTCTACTCCTAGACTTTAATGAAACGCTGCTGTTGAGACCGATTGAAGCAACGCCTGACAATTTTAGAATCTTGGTAGTCCCAGCATGGAGTAATTGTATTCATGCCTACATTAAGTCGTCACTAGGATTTTTGGAAAGCGGAGGTGACCTTGGGGTCAGCACCATGGAAGAAGTTATTAGAAATTCTTCCCCCATGGAATGGAAAGACGTAATGGATATTCTCTACGAAATCTGCTATCGCTCATTTGATATATGGATGAGGGTTATGTGTAAAGTCCTCCTCTTTGAAGTTGTGAGGAAAGATGAGACCGTGTCAGAATTTACAGATGTCAAGGAAGAAAAGAGGAACTTTAGAACAACAACAGATGAAAAGCCCATCACTACTCTTCCAAAGGTTTGGGGAACATCTTGTCAAAATGGTCACTGGTTCTGAGTCTGGTCTGAAAGTGCCGTCGTCATTGGCAGCTCATATCGTTCTGTATTATCAAAGTATTCCTCGTTGCAATTGGAACTAGTCAAGTCTTTTGTGGCTGTCGCATCTCCCTTCCCAGATGAGCCTCAGTATTTTTCTGCTAAACAATCTACCCTTATGTCACTCTTGGATTTGGCCATTCGGATCGTCAGTATTAATACAGTCAGCAGCAACAATAAAAACTACATCCGAAATGCAAACTTAGTAAGAATAGACTCGCTAGATTTTCTTGAACAATGCTTTATCATTAAAACATTAAAGAAAACGCCATAGGGAAAACTTCTGGATCATATTGTCAGCTCATATCGTTCTGTATTATCAAAGTTTCCCTCGTTGCAATTGGAACTAGTCAAGTCTTTCGTAGCTGTCACATCTCATTTCCCAGATGAGCCGCAGTAATTTTAAGTACCTCTATATATTCTAATTAATATTAAATATTTCTCTGGTTGGATTATTCCTGTCTGGGACATAAATGAGTGCGTAAATGATTTTTTTATGTTAATGAGCTCAGGAGGAGCAGATTTGAATATAATAAATAAAGCATTATTTGTTCCTTTATTAGTTGTATAAACTTACAATAATTATTTAAAATTTATTCATGGCAATTAAGAAACCGATGGTATGTATACTGAGCTGTATAGCTATTGCAATTGTGCAACAGTGACTTAATAAAGTTTTTCTCTCTCTCAATACCACTTTCCTTTATTTATTTAATTTCATCATTCACCATCAACTTTAATTTAACTAATAGACCATTTTCTGAATCATAATATACTATATTATAATTATATATATATAATATTTTACTATGCATCCAAAGCGGCATCAGGTTTTTTTAGCATCATTAAACTTACTTACTTTACTGTACCGTGCACCGGAAAAAAATTAAAAGACAATATTAAATTAAAATGCATTCTTAAAACGTTGTTACGGATACAATATACAATATTTTGAGCTCAGATTTTCCTTTTTTTTTTTTTTTTCATATGGCTTGATAAATTTCGATCGATGTTTTTACGCCGAAACCCCTCATTATGTTGTTTCTTTTAAAATTTTTAATTTGTTATTAATATATTTTTGAAATGATATTTATTTAAGGAATTTTAAATTTTGATTAAGGTCCCAATTTTACCTTCACTGTGCACATACACTTTGTAGTTACCTATAAAAATGTAGTATAAGAGTTAGTGCAGTACAAAACTATCTACCTACCTGCCTAATTTATATTTTTGAATTTTTCTTACGCGCTTTGTACATA
>CATKUY010000272.1:0-42897 GCA_949802685.1 Dicyrtomina minuta
GTACCCCTATTGAACAAGAAATCTTGCTTCTGAAAATTAAATACGTAGGTAGTTGCCTACACTTAAATTTTGCCAGAACAAACCCAAGCACAGCTAAATTAAGTACACGTAATGTAGGTGATGGTAAAGGAAATGACTCGTTGTGGACACAAACGATTCAAGATAGGTACCATACGTTTGACTTTGGAGCTCCGAAAATGTCTAGTTTGTAAGGGGACAGTCGCTACGCACAAATTCAATCGACAAGAAGTCGTCCATAAATGTCATTGTAAAAATTGTTCCATGTATTGGACCATATATAGAAACCCATTTTGGTTAGCTTAGATAAATGGCTTGGTTTAACATTTGGTAAAGTTTGTAACCAAGTAGACAGGTACCCCACCTAATGCCGAAGCCGAATGATGTCATTTATGAAAGATTCCGTAAACGTGTAACTTTTTAATCTAAAACCCCACTGGATTGCTATTGGTTTTAGAAAGTCACCTCAGCGTAGTCCAGCACAAAACTCATTAAATACGAGAACTAAGTATTTAATTTTACTAGAAAGCATCAGAATATTACTTATTTTTCTACCTAACATTTCCAATAGCTTCAAGCTACAAAATGTAGCTGCTGTTCATACCCCAAGTGAGTGTAGTGTGAGTGTTAGGTACTTTTAACCCACTCGCTAGTTAGTTTCTTTTAAAAGTATTGTATAATTATTGAACCTTCTAGCAGTAATTGCCTTTCGTCGCTCTGAATTTAATTATGTTATCAGATTTAACAAATGAAAGCTAACGTACCTAATGTGATTATTTATACAACCCAATTTAAGTAACGAATTTAATTTCACGATATTATTTTACAGTTTTGATTATACAGTCGCAGGTTATATGCTTGTTTTAATTTAATACTATGTTCATATTTAGGAGCTTCCTAAAGACAGTTATGCTTTTTGTTGAAGTATTTTATCGTATCTTAAGAGCAGCATTCATTCGAGGTCAACATTCAATAAATCCAACTCAAAGCGCTGGCTTGTATTTCATAATTTATTACTATTTTAGAGGACACTAAAAATCCTGTTTTCTGTCTAATTTCACCTTAGTTGGTAGGCCCACAAAATTTTTAAAACTTTAAAACTTTAAAACTACAAGATTTAACCAACAAACGGGTCTTGGTTACAGGGGGTGCTTAAGGCAATAGTACCCAACATATCGTGTTTGAAGAACTAAAATGACCAATATCTAATTTAGGCTACGGATAAAATGATCTATGCCATACAAACAACATAAGAAACATTTGTGTATTGTTAATTAGGAGTTTTTGAAAAGTTTACAATTTTCTATTACCATGTTTTTGAAAAGTGCAAAATGTTCTAGTTGCATGTTTTTGAAAAGTGTGAAATATTTTATTTACATAGTTATAATTCTATGTTCACAAAAAGGTGCAAAATATTCTATGTAAGTACAAGGTATCAATTCTGATTCTTCGAGTGGTTTGGATGGTGTTGCAATACGTAGTATTAAGGAAAATCGTTGCTTTTCTACGATTGCTATAATTGGTACCATGAAAGAGACATGGACCATTGTTCCATCCTGTTTTAGATAGGCACGTACTATTCTAATCTATAAAAAGGGAGATAAATCTGATGTGGGGAACTGGAGGCCAATTTCGATATAATAATATTAATAATTTATTTATTACGTCGATTTAACCAAAGTTTATACAACCAGACTCAACCAGTCACTGTGGGTGAGAAAATAGGAGGCTACCGCGTTAGATCGTCTCGGTCTTTGTACCTTTTCACCTATCCCCGTCCCCTCCTCCACAGTAAAGGAGTCTCATTCCATAGGCCCCTACAGTAAGTAGTGGTCACTAAGGAGCACCGAAGGAGATTGAGTTTCAATCAACTATCCAGTGACGTTTACCGTACAACACCGAGCCGTAAACAATCAGCAGTGGCCGAGGATTGAAGCTGGGTCTGAGACTGTAAATTTCGTTACAGTCTGCAGTCCTAACCGCTCACCCAAGCACGCCTGCTTCAATTTTGATATGTTTGATACTTTGCAGAATAATTGATTGAATTTTGGATCGTCGTTTACAGACACATGTGCACATTTATGCAAATCAAGTTAGGGTTTCCAAATGTCCTGGCACATTTATTAACACCTCAATAGTGGTTGTCTTCAGAAAGCAAAACGGGAGAAAATTGATTGTTCTGTAGTATTTTTAGATGTGAGTAAAGCATTTGAGGAAACCTCTTACACCCACACTTTCAACACGCTGAAAGCTAAACTGATTTCTTCAACGCTCAGATCCCTCATTTTATGCTTGATGGTTGACAATAAAGCCTAAATTCAAACCCGCCAAGGTATGTCGCAGCTAATGTTTGTGCAAAAAGAAATTTTCCAAGGTTCACCACTCTCTTCGCAACTTTTTATTATTTCCATTGATCACGCATTAGAAGAACTTAACGAGCGTGAAGTTAGTGATGCATATGGGTTTCACCCACACGATGATGTCCCTAATGTGGCAGGAAAAGGATTCGCGGATGATAATGCTCGGATATCTGGTTCTCTTCAAGAAGCAAGAGAGTAAACCAAAATTGCGATTGCTAATTTTAACAAGGTTGGATATGAAATTAATATAAGTAAGTTTAAGGTCATTAACATCGTGAAAGGAAAGTTGTGTGAAGATTTACTAGTGGTTGATGATCATAATGTTATTGAATCCATAAAGAAAGATAAAACTGTTAAATATCTGGGTGTCAACTTTAATAATGACATTTATTTTGATCCGGCTTCAATAATAAGGAATTTTACTAAAGACTTGCAAAATCTAGTTGGAACCTCTATGTTATTTCTAAATCAAAAGATTGCCATTATCAATCAATATTTATGGCCTTGTCTTACATATTCACTACAAACAGCCCCGTTAAATAAATTGATTCAGAAATTTCTTGAAGACTTGGATAAGCTTGTTTGAAGTGCTGTTAAAGATATTCTTGCAATCCCTCACGATTCTTGAAATGCATTACTGTACACCTCAAAAGTTATTTTACGACTCGTAAGTCGAGTGCGCAGCTAAACTCATTCTGTCGTAAGTTAGGTACGACAGAATGACTCCTCACTGACGATATGTAATATGTTTAATTATTAAAAGTTCAACTGTGAGAAGTGTTTTATTCACATATCGTTGGTGAAAAGTTATTCTGTCGTAAGTCAATTAAATTAATAGCTGCTGTTAATGTCGCTCCTGCGTTGTCCCATGCATTGGGTGGGAATTGGATGCTGCTGACTATGCTATACTCATGACGTGCACTGAGGGGTCGACCACAAAAGATGAAATATAAATTTCACTGCCAGAAGATTTTGCCATTCTCAAAAACACTTTTTAAAAAGTGTAAAATGTTCTATTTACATGTTTTTTAAAATTGTTAAATGTTATGTTTTTTAAAAGTGTATTATGTTGGTTTGCAGTTTTTTAAAAAGTGTAAGATGTTGTATTTACATTTTTTATAAAAGTGTAAAATGTTCTAATGACAGGTTTTCAAAAAGCGTAAAATGTTCTAGTTACATGTTTTTCACATGTGTAAAATTTTTCATTTACATGTTTCTTTAAAGTGCACTTTGCACTTTCTTTTTGCACTCATCTGTCCAACGCTAGGCAGTATTATGCACCAATGCAATGTGAAATGGTATCTACTATCTTTGTATTAAATACGCTGATATTTGCCTGATAATATTAGATGGGTATGAGTTGAGTCTATCTGTAAATGGTGATGAGAACTTTTATGTTGTATGAAATATAAGTTTGAGATCGCTGTGTTTTTTTGAAGAGAATTTAGTAGAATATGTTTAATGATCGAATTGTGATAAACAAGTGTTAGTGTCTGAGTTTGAGTTCGGCATAATATAATAATATCCAATATTCTGTGTGTGATAGAATTTTGGGGAGAAAAATAGAATTAAATTATAAGGAGTGGCGTTGAAGAAAAACTTGGAATTAAATGTGGGAAAATTAAATCCAATATGGAATGTGGGCCATTAGTCATACTGCTGGCTTCTTAGAATCCGTAGAAACATAATAGAATTATAATAAGTATTTCCTTTTCGCGTCAGAACATAATTGTCATAAGGAAAGAATGACATTAATCAGAAATGTAGAATATTTGTTTTACATTATACAGTGTAGTGTGTAATAGTGAAATAATATAAAGTATTATTTTGCTGTCGAATGCGCTATAAATATATTGCCATGCGGTATAGGTATATCACCGTTCACAATGGGTTTTGTATCCTTTTTTACGAAGACGCTGAGAGCTACTCGTTATCTACAGCATGTCCGAGTGCTGCAGACTGAAAGGCGTCATGCGTATATCTAATTTTGCATACATTTTACGTTTTACGGCCCTTCATCTGTTTTATATCCTCCTTTCATATGTCAAGGTATATTATTACACAGAATAAAAGCATATACTTAATCTGGCTCTTTGAGTCATTTGATCAACGGGCGACGGTTAAACTTGAACGATCAGAATGTTTGCAAAACAATCATTTTTAAATGTGATACGTTCAAAAATAAACGTTCAATTTTGATCCTTTAGTGACTTAACATAACAACTGCATGTAGATGCGTTAGCATGCAAATTTGACTCTAGCCCTTATTATCACTTAGACAATTCTGACAGATAAGTGTACAGTTGTTGAGTGTGCTAAATTCTTTGCTCCTTCTGCTCAAAAAGGTATTTCACTTGTAAGAATTGAAATTCAGCTGTCAGTCTCATTTCATAGTTTGCAGGGTTGTTTTTTAAATAGCGCGCTTAAATATTAAACCCTAGATGTATATTTTTAATGCCTGGAAATTAAACCTATTTTCTAGTTTTAAATTTATTAGTAGGGTATAATTTTTGAAAGTGGGACATAAAAATAAAAAATAAACACTAAAATGGTCAAAGACTGTAAGTGCCATACTGATACTAGAGCAATAATCTCCTGATCGCTCCACTTACCTCCTTTAGCCCTCTGTGGGGTTAGCCGATATACACTAAATACCCATATACCAATACACCCCCTATACCCAATTTTTATAAAAACTAGTCCCCGCAGTTATTCTGCAATTAAAAAAGTCATAGTTGACTTGAAAAACTGGGATAAGACCCGAAAAGCAGTGGAGTCTGTTTTGACAATTCCACAATGACCAAGTGGTGGCTCAGGGCGGGATTGCAAATAACATTAGGAATGGCACCAGTGTTCAGTTGTACAATTGTGTCCCTAATATGCCATTAAAAAAAGTGACAAAATAAAAAAAAGCTAATTATATGTAGCAACTAACAGAAAAGCATAGGGCTTAGCAATTACAATTTTTGCTTTGAAATGGACAGGATTATGGTTTCTAGTATTTTATCTTTAGTAGTGCGTTTTTCAGCTAGGATTGTTTCAAATGGGAGTTTTTTGCAAGTATTAGAATATTAGAATATTTGATGATATTTTTAACTCTTCAAAAGCCTTGGTGCTTGCTTTCCGGAAAGTTCAAATAAATTAAAACTATTCATTATGTTATTTAAATTTCTAAAATTATTTTACATATAAATATTTATCTGTTATGCATGTTATTTTTCATTCTAAATTCTTGGAGTAATGCTCCAATATCCAAATAATTATGTTGATAATTTTTATTGTCAAAAGCTCAGCGCTAGCGTGAAGTTTTACAGATAGATCCTTGGCTAAGGTCTTGCAACTTTTCCAAGTGCCGTATTTCTATAGTGATCTAGCATATGAAGCCAAACAACGGTTGGATATGTATCTGGAGGAAGTTGAGAGAGCCTTTGCTCTAATGCTCGACCTCGTTCCTCCCCCATTTCCTTCACGATTTCCCGAATATTCAAATCGCTGTAGATTGATTTGACTTCATCTACAGATGCTGCATCTTTTTTTCCATAGATATTCTGTAAAACATTATAAAATTAAAAATTAATTTGAAAGTTTTGTGGATATGCCATACAGTCTGTCATTAAATTTGTGCACATTTTTAAATGTAATAGCATCATATCTTTAGAAATTGTTATATTTGTATAACCATAAGACGCATGCGCTGTTCTTTATTAGCTAGTCTACATGCCGTAAAGAGGAGCCATGTCATTCTCCCCATTTCAATATCGCAAGTTTTTCTTTCATTGACTGCATATTCACCGTAGAGATCTGTCCAGTCATCAACAACTATAATGAAAGTTGTTATCTGCTCTCCAATCTCATATGCAGTCCTAATGAGCGCTGGGTCAGTAATTCCATTCTAAAACAGTTCAAGTACATTGCTAAATATTATAATGTCAAGTATCATACAAATTGTGTGTTAAAATGTGTAAACACTTACGAACATCATGGCTGCAACAACTGGGAGGTTAGGAAAAATTTGGGCGTTTAAAAGTATTTTCACAAAGCCAAGGTCCTCCTCAGTGAAGATTCTGCAATTGCGTTCCAAAATATAAGTCCTTAAAGTATATGTAGTAAATTAAAGTACACTGCGCTCCAAAATTAAATATAGGACCCCTGTTTTCAGATTATGATGTAAATTAAATTATCAAACTGCATCTTGATAGTTGAATTCCATACACTATTGCGTAGAGAATTTGATTGTGATTCTATTTCCAAAAAATTTTATGTGAAAATTTGGGATTCACATTTTCAAAAAAAATAAAATACAAAAAATGAGCTAAACTCACGCTCCAAAATTGTGTATACGAAACACGAAATTCCAAGACCAAATTTTTTTGCCCAGTATTTCAAGATCCAAGGGCAATAACTAACCTCTCCGAAGTTATTAAGGCAAGATTTCATCCATGTATCTTGTATTAGAGGTCATTTATAGGTCAAAACGAGAACCGTTTGATAACACGTGATTTTCTCACTTTTTTGAACAAAGGCTTTCATGTGACCTGGGTTTCGTGACCTTTGTAACTAAATTCACACATGTAATAGCCAACAATTCAATTAGACATACTTTAGTCCAAACACGTTTCGCTTACCCCCTCAGTCACTTTCCCAGACCCCCCTATAAGTGATCGGTTAGTGTTAGTATGTACATGCAGGGTAAAGCATAGGCATCAGTGATGTAATCACTGTAATTTTTGGTTGCGGGGTCTAAGGAAGTGACTGTGGGAATAATCGAAACGTGTTTGGACTGAAATATGTCTAATTGTCTTGTTAGCTATTACATGTGTGAATTTGGTGACAAAGGTCACGACACCTAGGTCACACGGAAGCCTTTGTTCAAAAAAGTGAGAAAATCACGTGTTATCAAACGGTTCTCATTTTGACCCATAAATGACCTCTAATACAAGATACATGGATGAAATATTGCCTAAATAACTTCAGAGAGGTTAGTTCTTGCCCTTGTATCTTAAAATACTGGGCAAAAAAATTTGGTCTTAGAATTTTGTGTTTCGTATACACAATTTTGGAGCGTAAGTTTAGCTCATTTTTTGTATTTTATTTTTTTTTAATGTAAATCCCAAATTTTTACGTAAAACGTTTTGGAAATAGAATCACAATGAAATTCTCCACGCAATAGTGTATGGAATTGAACCATCAAGATGCAGTTTGATACTTTAATTTACATCATAATCTGAGAACAGGGGTCGTATATTCAATTTTGGAGCACAGTGTATACAGTTTGCTCTATATAATTTCATGAATATGAATTAATAAAACTCACACATTTTGATTACTTTGTATCTCCCTTCAGTGTAAGACACGGAGCCGGTGACCGGTAGGACCGATCGCACTGACCGAAGCTCCGGTCAGTAAAATCAAAAACATAGCAGGCACGCTCGGGCTCATTTTTTTTTCTCGAAGCTCATCGATGCTCAAAAAGCACTAATAGCTCATAGAGCTTTTAGAGTCCTGAAATTTGATATCCGTAGTGGGGTATTTGAGCCCAAAAGTGTAAGAGTGACCGATATGTCGTAAAGGTTGTTTTGGACTCATACTGTCATAACAAAAAATATCAGAGATACTGTGTAATGTAAAAGTATGATGAAATATAAATATATTATATTATTGTATACGATAGTAATTATATATGAATCACACGGGATATAAGATAAAAGTAATAGTCAGCGGTACGAGTAAGTGATGATTACTAGTAATAATAGTAATAGTAATATTTGTTTAATATTAGTTAATTAATTAATTAATATACTGATACCTATACCCTGTGTTGAGGTGTGGCGGACTGTGGCGGCAGTGGCGGGGACGGTGTGAGGTGTCGGTGTCAGTGGTGTCACAGTGAATTAAGTATAAGTTTTCTGAATTAATATACTGCTGATACCTATACCTTGTGTTGTGGTGTGGGGGACTGTGGCGGCAATGGCGGGGACGGTGTCAGGTGTCGGTGTCAGTGGTGTCACAGTGAATTAAGTATAAGTTTTCTGGCTGATGGCTACTGTGCTACAGTAGTGATGTATGTACTGTATTTTTATATATACATGAAGTTAGGTTGATTTATTATGGGCTTGAGAATAAAATTTGTAATTTCAACTATAAAACTTCTCTTAAATTTAATTACAAGAAAATTAAAATAACTGTTTTTGGTGAAACTGAGCCCGAGAGGGATAAAAATTGCAATAATTGAATGTCGATAAATGTGAGTCTTTACTAAACTCTACTCTACACCTCACCGCGGAGACGGAGCACCAGATGAAGAGTCGACTCTTTCTGGATGTTGTTACATTTGACACATGTATTAATTACTGTGGGTATTATTTAGTTGTTTGAGCACCATGTAATTTAAATTATTTTAAATATTAAAAATTCGCATTTTGGGCGAACTTTTAATCACAAATTCCCACCATTAATTAAACCACCGCCAAAGTTGCTAAAGCTAAAGCTTGAGCAAACACCAAAGCCCACACACTAACACTAAAACCTTTTCATTTTTCATAAAATACAATTAAACGTGGAATTTGAATTAATCAACAATTATTTACTAATCATGTTTATTTTTATCTGCGCAACTTTGATTATTTTGAATCGTTTGCATTTTTAAATAAAGTTAATGTGTCATTGTTAACAATTTTGGTGTTAATGGCTTAATAGCTACAAAATTGCGGTATTAAAAAATCTAAAAATGTCAAATTCAATATTTTATTTTCGAAGCATTGTTGGTGCATTTGAATGTTGCAAGTTGCATACATATATTGTATGCAAAGGCGCATACTTCATACTGAAACCGAAAAAATGATAATGACTGTGGAGTGTGAACACTGGGCACAGCTGAGTGCACATGCTGCAACTACTAATTTTAAATTTTAATATACGCTTTTGTAGATTTATGTATGCTCATTATTAATGTAATCGTGTCATAACCATAAATAAGTACTGTGCAGACACTGGATAGAAGTGTCCCGCTGTGTGGCTGTACCACTGACAAACTGAACACTGAATTAACTAAGTAGCACTAATAGATTAAATGCATCAGATAGCTTAGTAGCTTACTCTTTTTTACTTACGCATCCCGAGCGGGATAAAAATTGCAATAATTAAATGTCGATAAATGTGAGTCTTTACTAAACTCTACACCCCAGCACGGAGACGGAGCACCAGATGAAGAGTCGACTCTTTCTGGATGTTGTTACATTTGACACATGTATTAATTACTGTGGGTATTATTTAGTTGTTTGAGCAGCATGCAATTTAAATTATTTTAAATATTAAAAATTTGCATTTTGGGCGAACGTTTAATCACAAATTCCTACCATTAATTAAACCACCGCCAAAGTTGCTAAAGCTAAAGCTTGCGCAAACACCAAAGCCCACACACTAACACTAAAACCTGCGGACTAACACCAGTTTAGAATTTATCTGGTATGATTTTTTAAGTTTTCAGTTGGTCAGTTATCAGTTCTGGAGGATTTGAGGACATTCTTTGTTCATAATTTTATTATTACAACTGGCTTACTGCCTAGGTGTGCAGCAAATTTGAGCAAATACGTAAACCATAGCAAAAAATAGTGAACATACAAATTAAAAAGTACAAACAATTGTTCGTATAAAAAAACGTAACAGTATTGAACATTTTGAACAATTACATTAACACCATCCTACAGCTTACGGCATAGTACTATAGTTTTTGTTTGATTAACAAAGTCCTTTTTATAAACTTTTGTAATTATATAAACGCAATCAATTTAAAATGATCAGCAGTAAAACCGAAAAGTGTGTGGAATTAGAAGTTCTAAAACCTGTGTTGCGAACTACGACTATATTAAAATCTACAGCAGCAGGCAGTGCTAAGGTACAACTTGGAAGAAACACATCCCATTGCGTAGGTGCAGGCGTTGTCCGGGATTTGGAACCGGAACCTACACCGGCGGAGGTTGACCTTGAATCCAACAATATTGATACATATCGAAATGTGTCTCGCTTACTGTCTTCTCGTTCTTTAACACCATCTGCCTCACAAACAGAAACTGAAATGAGTTGCAACTCCAATAACGACCTGCCACTAAATTTGTGCATGAAAGATGGACCACAAATTAATACTAAAAAAAGCCAGAGTCAAAGTCAAGTTCCATCCTTTTCTTCAGTTTCAGCTTCGGAAGAGCCAGCTCCCGGTGGTACTACAGATGGACCATACAGAGCTGTACTAAAAACTAAGCGATGCCTCCTTATTAGCATAGCTGCATCGGATGAAAATGGTGAGGCAGCAGACTTGGACCTTGACCTGGAGGAAATAAATAAGCGGTTGACCATTCGCACCAATTCGGGTACTTCTACGGGTGCACCTGCTGCTAATGCTGGTTCTAATTCTAGCTCTGCATCCACACAAAAGAAAGGTACGTATTGTCTAGATACAAAGTCGAGATACCTGGGCATGGTGTCAAAACAGTTTCATTCATATGCATGCAATCAAATGGAAGAGGCAGGGTTTGGACACCATTGATCAATAAACATAAAGATAAACATACACGAACAAGCAACCAGGGTATAAATTTTAATAAAATAATAAGTGCAATAATATCAAAATTATTTTATCCTTGCTTTATTCTATTTCATTCTTACAGAATTTTTAGGAGGGCTAATAAGAACTGGAGATAATAACAAGGTAGAAATAAACATACACGTCACCAAACCCTTGTGCCCAGACTGCAACCACTATCAGAATTTCAGCGATGGCCAAGATTATTATTCTCAATTTACTAATCAAGAAGATGTAGATGCGGAATTATATTTTCCAAATTATGAAGCTACAAACAATGACCAAGTAAAAAATGATGCAGGTGTTGGGGAAAAAGTCAGAAGGAATTCAACTGATACGAGAGAGTTTAGCTCCAGTCAAAGTAGTCAGAGTCAGACGCAGACTGACAAATCTCATAATCAGGAGAAACCGGCAGACCAGATTCATCGCCGTCGCCAAATAGGTAGTAAGAACAGCACTGTAGCTGAAACTAAAACTGCTCGTCAAGAAGATTTGGATCAAAATCTTATTCAAAATGTTGGTACAAAAGCAACATCCGTCACTACAGCATTCAAACGATACCGGTCATCTTCAGTTCCTTATGTTCGTTCTGCCGGTGTAGCTTTGACTGGGGACGCTAGTAAGGCTGGTGTTGGTTTGCCAGTGTCAAAAAATAAACGCACTTCAGTTAACAACAGTGACGAAAATATTGAAGAGGTGGATTGCGATGGTTCTGAAGATCCAGATATGCATAACCAATTACCAGCTGACCAGGCTGACCTAGTTGCCACAGATAAGAATCATCAAGCAAAACGAATTAAAATGTCCAAAACTC
This sequence comes from Dicyrtomina minuta, assembly GCA_949802685.1. Lineage (NCBI taxonomy): Eukaryota > Metazoa > Arthropoda > Collembola > Symphypleona > Dicyrtomidae > Dicyrtomina > Dicyrtomina minuta. The sequence continues at coordinate 11,771 of CATKUY010000272.1, forward strand.
GTGTATGCGCTGGAAGAAAAAATCCAGAGGTACGTGTATCTGATTGTCAAATTCACCCAAATTTTGAGCAAGCAAAACTTCTTGAAGCTATTAAAAAGAGATCTCAAAATCAAAATCATGTTGAAATCCCTTCTTATCCATCAACATCAAAAGAAGGCTCCAACAACAAAGCTTCTCAATTTGTTTGTTCACCAAAACATGCAAACGTCAACGAAGACCAGGGTGAAGACAAAAACGATGAAATGGAAGAAGATTTCAACGACGAAGAGTACGAAGACACGAGTGACAGTGACAGTGAAACTTTCACACCTAAACCAATGCCTGCAACGCGAGAGGGTCCAAAGGGTTGCAAATATCTTTGCAATGAGGAATATCTTAAAATTTACCGAACTACAACAAACAAAAAAACCAAACTATTTGGTAAGTCTTGTGTTTATAGATTACTCTAACATGTATTGCAACTAAATGCTGCATATTTTTGTAGACGGTAGATTATTTTTAACTTCTTCAAATATTGTGTTTCAACTAAAATACGCCAAAGAGCAAATGTAGGTTGCTTGTTGCTTAAAGTTTACAGGCACATTATTTATAGTTATATGCAACTATTAAAAAGAAATACCTGCCTAATTATGTATTTAATAAATTTCTCAAAATGTTTTGATATTGTAGATTACTACTGCATTAAACCAAACTGCACTTTTTCGGCCAAGGGATCTGTCACTGTGTTCACAAAATTACGCATGCACTTCAAGGAGCACCTGCAACCACATCTGTTTCGGTGCACATTATGTGGAAGAACCTATCGGTACACGTTTAGCCTTCGCAGGCATATGCGTAATATCCATTCATCTAAGAAAGAGAAGACGGCACAAACATCGACTGCCAAAAAATTTAAGAAAAATTAATGCTATGCGTAACATCAGTGAAAACTAGTTGATGAATTATATTATTTATTTACTAAACTATGAAGATGTTGATTTAAATATTAAACAATATTTATAGTAAACTTTTAGTTATTATGGTTGTGCTGAGTGCTGTGTAAGGTAAACGTTTGCTGGATTACCTACTATTAAAACTAAATGTTGTAGATTTACATTATAGAGTTAAAATACGATTTAATGGATTAAATAGACGGAAAGTGTTTCAACTCTGGGCATGCTTGATGTTCCTGTCATTATCACACTATCTATCAGACTCTATCATCCCACTAATTCACGAAGATCTGCATACCTCCACGAAGACGGAGCACCAGATGAAGGGTGGACTCCTTCTAAATGTTGTAGTCAAAGAGAGTTCGGCCATCCTCGAGTTGTCGAGTTGTTTTCCAGTTCCAGCGAAGATCAATCGCTGCTGATCTGGAAGTTCTGCAAATGCAAAGAATTCATATTCACTTTTAAGTTTTACGACAGAACGTAGCATATTTCAACTTTAAAATTGAAACATTTATGTAATTTAATATAAAGGCAGTTTTCTGAGATTGACTTATTTAAATAAGGAAATGTAGCTTACCCTTACCTTGGATTTTTGCTTTCACATTTTTGATTGTGTCAGAAGGTCTGAGAAGGCTCCACTTCGAGAGTGATCGTCTTCTCAGTCTTTACGAATATTTGCATACTTCCTTGAAGACAGAGCACTAAATGAAGGGTAGAGTGGGTAGACTCCTTCTGGATATTGTAGTCTGAGAGAGTGCGGCCATCCTCCAGTTGCTTTCCTCCAGCAAAAATTAGACGTTGCTGGTCTGGAGGAATTCCCTCTGCAGAAATAAAATCAAAAATATAAGTAAATGTTCGCATCCAAAGTAGGAAGGAATATAGTTCCGGTTCAGCAATCAGCAAATTTATTAATTAGGTACAATTTTGTATATTTTTTACCTTTATCTTGGATTTTGGCTTTAACATTTTCAATAGAATCTAAAGTTTCAACTTGCTGAGTAATTTTTTCGCCCGTGAGGGTTTTCACGAAGATCTGCATACCTCCACGAAGACGGAGCACCAGATGAAGGGTGGACTTCTTCTAAGTGTTGTAGTCAGAGAGAGTGCGGCCATCCTTGAGTTGCTTTACAGCAAAAATTAGACGTTGCTGGTCTGGAGGAATTCCCTCTGCAAAAATAAAATCAAAAATATAAGTAAATGTTCGCATCCAAATTGGGAGGGAAGGAATATAGTTCCGGTTCAGCAAATTTATTAATTAGGTACAATTTTGTATTTTTTTTACTTTTATGTTGGATTTTGGCTTTAAATTTGTCAATAGAATCTGAAGGTTCAACTTCCAGAGTAATTGTGTTGCCCGTAAGGGTCTTCACGAAGATCTGCATACCTCCACGAAGACGGAGCACCAGATGAAGGGCGGACTCCTTCTAAATATTTCAATGTTGTAGTCAGAGAGAGTTCAGCCATGCCATCCTCCCTCGAGTTGTTTTCCAGCGAAGATCAATCGCTGCTGATCTGGAGGGATCCCCTCTGCAAATGCAAAGAATTCATATTCACTTTTAAGTTTTACGAAATAACGTAGCATATTTCAACTTTAAAATTAAAACATATATATAATTTAATATAAAAGCAGTTTTCTGAGATTGACCTATTTAAAAAAGGAAATGTAGCTTACCCTTATCTTGGATTTTTGCTTTGACATTTTTGATTGAATAAAAATAAATAAACAATTTAAGCTTCTCACATGTACTTGTACTCTGACTCACTGTGACTTTGGTGGGTTGGTTGCATTAGGTAGGTACTGTAGGTAGGTGTGTAAACACAATGTGACTATTTTTGTTTTAGTGCAACAATTGAACTAATAAATTATATAGGTGTTTTTTGCCTTCTTAAAAAAATAAGGCACACCAGCCCAGTGGTGCCACAGCTTGACTCCATCTGAAGCTGTCAGCTGTGGCTGGCGGGCTGGGTTTCCCTCCCAGCTCCCACGATCTCGACCTTGAGCCTTACTTTAGCCTTGTAGCCCCGGCCACTGGATCAAACCAAGTCAAGGGATCGATCCTGTCGGCCCTTGGGAAAAGATACTCTCTTCCGCTTTCCCCCTACTGGCAACAGCTGTTCATCGGCTACAGGCTAATTAACTTTTTGCTGGTCGTTAAACCACTGGACTGCGTGTCCCTGTGTGATCCATGGGGCTATGAAAATCGTATATTAGTCTCTAAAATGGTCCTTTATAGAAACTCTCTAAAATGGGACACAATATTATTCTATTTTTATTTACAGACTATTGAAAATGTTGACAAGAATGGCACAACTACTGATTCAGACACGAATAAAACCATTCAGTCCTGTTTCTTGTATTTAGTATTCAGGTATTTTTTAATGTACTTCTTATTTGTTTCTGTTTTTAATTCCTCAAGAATAAATAAATTAGTGTATTAGGGTTTTGAGACACGGGTCTACATTCTTTGTCTTTGTGTTGATAAATAAATAATAACTACTATTAGCAGCAGCAGCTACAACAATGTCTTCATCTAGATTTAACTGCACTGGCCAGGTAAGCTATGATACTTGATACTTTATTTGTACTACAGTTATATTACAAGTGTTACATTAGTGTTACAGCAAGCAACAATTGAACTAATAAATTATATATGTGTTTTTTGCCTCCTTACAAAAATAAGGCACACCAGCCCAGTGGTGCCACAGCTCGACTCCATCTGATGCTGTGGCTGGCTGGGTTTCCCTCCCACGATCTCGACCTTAAGCCTTACTTTAGCCTTGTAGCCCCGGCCAGTGGATCTCCCAGATCAGTAACGTCGAGCTTCCTAGTTCACGACGTTCCTGGGGCCTGGGATCGATCCTGCCGACTGTTAATGGGGACAGTCGTGTCGGCCCTTGGGAAAGAACTCGCTTCCGCTTTCCCCCTGGCCTTGGCAACAGCCTGGTCGATGGCTACAGGCTAATTAACTTTTTGCTGGTCGTTAAACCACTGGACTGCGTGTCCATGTGTGATACATGGGGCTATGAAAACCGTATATAAGAAAGTGATCGTCTTCCCAGTCAGAGTTTTCACGAATATTTGCATCCCACCACGAAGACGGAGGACCAAGTGCAGGGTAGACTCTTTACTCTTTCTGGATGTTATAATCGGACAGAGCTTGTCGATCTTCAAGCTGGTGTGGCAGACTGTGGCGGCATTGGAAGGGACGGTGTCAGGTGTCGGTGTCAGTGGTGTCACAGTGAATTAAGTATAAGTGTTCTGGCTGATGGCTACTGTGCGGCAGTACTACGGACCACGGACAAACTGAACGCTGACCTTTGAACTAAGTAGTGTACTTCTTAATATTAAACGTAGTTAAATATTATAATCATTAAAAAATTATAACTAAATGCGAATAATGCTAAATAATGCTAGAATTCCGTAAACTCAAAAATTTTATAATTAATACGATATAAAATTCATTTTATTTTATATTGGTGTTTAAGCCATATGAATGATGTTTGCTAAAACTTCAATGTCTTTAATCTATGAATAATTCATTCAATTATATTATATAAATTTTAAATATACGATCTTAACTATAACAACCATAACATAACAGTCGTCGACGTATTTGACTGTCGGATTATAACTATAATTTATAGTTATAATAAAAGGTAATTTGTAATAACGCATAACACACTGTTATAAAACAATAAATACTAAAACTGCTTCAGTCTTATGTTTACAAAATAAATTCGTTTTTAGTATTGGCATTCTTGACATTGATTACTGATTAAATGATTGAATATTAAAAGATAAAATATTACACAGTCTCAGATACAGATACGTATATACTTAAGACCAACGCTAGCTAAGATAAATAAATCAATGATAAGATAAAATTGATTATTGATTAAATATTAAAATATTACTATGCGTGCTAGTAAAGTAAAAGTAGTAAACAAATAATATGGCTTAAAACAAAACACAGGAACTGACAAATACGACACGAGCAAAATCATAAGATAAATCAGTGCTTAAACCTGATGATATTTGAGCCGAGCTGAAATTAGTTTTCTTTTTTTTTATTCTTATTAATCATTTTTCTGTACTTGAAAGCTTGCAAATTCCTTTTATGCGTTACCGATTGCTTGTGACGCTCCACAGTTGATACATTCAGGAAACATTTGCCGCACAATTTGCAAGTAAAGTTGCCAGGATTTTGATGAACACGGATATGGTCCTTCAATTTTCGGATACGTGAGGTAGAATCTTGATTCTTTTCATGGCATATTTTGCATTCGTATACTGAAAAAGTAATAAAAATCGAGATCAAGGTCAATAAACAAAAACAAGTTTATTTTATCAATGAAGATAAATGTATGTTTTTGTTGTTACACTAATAATAATAATCAGCATATAAAATATAGTAAACATTTTAATTTAGCCAACGGGATTTGGCATGAGCTTAAGCTAAATAAACATTTTTTTGCAAATATAGTTGTGCTGAATCGAAATTCAAACTTACTTTTTTTATCACCTTCGTAACTTATCCAGTAATAATATTCATAGAATGCGTCACCTCGCAGTGCTTCTTGTGTATCGGCAGGGGCAGCTGCAGCTGCAGCTGCAGATTCGACTCCAAAATCCAATTCTTTATTTGGATTTATGTCCTGCTTGTTATGCCGAGGGAGCCGAGACTGAGACTGGGACTGCGTGCGCTTGACCACCTTGACCTTATATATTTTTGCACTGTCAGGCTGAACACGAGAGTGAGAACCAGTGACAACGGAATCAGGTAGTCTGGAAATTTCCACCACGGGTTGCGACCCCCTTGTGTCTGTGTGTAAATCCAAATCCGAATTTTGCACATTATCAACAGCATCGTCATTTATGGCATTTGTCATAACTTCATCCGCTTCGTCGTTTGAATTCGACTCAACTGCAGTATCTTCTTCTACTTCTGCTGGTGATGCAGCTATTGCTGTCGACGATGTGGAAGCACTTGAAATTTTATATTTCAGATTTTTCTTCGATTTTAACTTGGAAATCTTAAATTTTAGTTTCAACTGCTGAGATTTACAAACGTATTTTTTTGTAGCAGCTGTTTGTTTACTTTTTTTTGTTGCTGACCTCTTCAAAGATCGAAGACTTTTTGGTGTCGTAGCTGACTTTCCTTGTGATTGTAATTGCTTTCGGATTTGCCTGTTCAGTTTTGCCTGGTTTTTCTGTTTTTGCTTTTTTCTCCCTTCCAAGTAGTCTGGATTCCGGTCTTCAGATATGGTTTTCAAAAATTCTTGCAGCCGCATAGCCTCTGCTTCTTCTTCCGCTTTTCCTGTGCACTGTTTGTACCTGTAGTCATATTTTTTGAGAAGCTGTTGAATACCTTGGCTAAGACCTTGACCTGGATTGTGCTCTGCCAGCTCTGCCATAGAGTTTGAAATTTGCATTTCGTTTGAGGGCTTTGAGGATGAGGCTGAGGGCAACAACTCCACTTTCGAAGCTGGACTTTCGTCCAAGTCCAAAGTATAAAATTCATCGCATTGTGAAGCAACGGAAGCGAATCTGGCAGGGAATTGGGCAGAAATGCCACCAGCTTCAACTTGAAGAACTGGAATTGGAATTTCGGGTATTTCGAGTATTTCCTCTTCTGTAGCATTTGGTTCTGCTGTTTCAGCCTTCTTGACACTATCACTTTCAATTATATTATCAGATGGCTGATTAGTGCTTGCTCCAAGTTTCAACCTGCTACAGCTACAAATAACTTTAGTTATGTGAACGTGTACATTACAGTTGTTTCCAAGTGTAATCATCCCAGGGATTCCATCTAGAAAGTAGAAAGAAATTAATTAAACCAATTTCATAGTACAAGAGTAAAAGTACACGCACGCACGCAAGAAAATTTATAATTTTTAAAATTGCAATCTTAAAAATTTTCAAATCTATCTTACCGTTGACTCTTTGTACATTATCAGACCGAGTAATGGTGGTCGTCCTCGTAGTCATTGTTGTTGAAGTTGGATTTGAATCTGCGTTCGTTATATTCTCCATTCCAGATAAGTATTTAAGTCCTGAGAAAGTCAGAGAGAGTGAGAGAGTGAGAACAAATATTCACAAATCAGACAAATCTGCAACAATTATCAAGAATAACAATAGAACATTAAATACTCTGAAACCGATTTAAATTATGTTAGGTTTTGTTCTTTCATTTAATATTGAAAGGTTAAACACCCTTCTTGCCCTATTGGCGTTTTATAGTTAAATCACTTTTGAACTTACACTAAAGGTTGTCACTTTAAATTAGTTTAAATACTGTAATTAATAAATTCGATTCTGAAATTAATATGTAGTGTTTAAAAATATTTTGAATTCTGATAGTTGTGTAAAATCTAAAATTCCACCAAAGACTATGTGATTCTGATTACAGTTCGAGTGAGCTTTTTGGTGTTTTATAGTATAACAGTATGGTGTTCAGTCCACTATTCAAATAATGGTTTAATGATAAATATATTTTTTCTTTCTTACCATTTAAAACTTCTGTAACGTTAGTAACGCGTATGTTTAAGTATCTTGTTGTTTTTGTTTTTGTTGTTTAGAGCCTAGGGTACTGACGCTACTGGCTACTGACCGGTACTGAGGTACTGTCAACTGTGGAGTGAGTACTGTAGTAGTGTAGTTTGTTTTTCGCTGTAATACGTAAATAAATCACACACCACTTATACCAATACCAGTGGCTGTGCCTGTGCCTGTGCTGTGAGTACTAGCTACTACAAACACTATAAACAAAAACAGACACAGACCAGACTATCAGACAACAGGTTCTCAATTTAAATGCTGCGCGCACACTTAAGTAATGAATGCACGTGATTTTGGTGCTGCAAATTAGCTGATTAGTTTAATAGCATTTATTTATAGCATTGCAGTAGGTATTATTTATTGATAAACACCATATGTTCTGGACCTGGAGGTTGAATTCTAGATTTTTAAGGGAAAGGGAAAGTTTTGTGTATGTGCTATGTAGTGGGCTATGGGCGTAAGCTAAACAAAATCAGAAATCGTAATCTCTGCGCACTTTAACTCAGTACTTATCTTATAGAAAGAAGATAGAAACCGTGGTGTGCTTGTGCAGTATGTATGAACACAAAAACTATTGTATCTTTTAGTTTCCACTGGACTGAAATCATAAGTTACGAATTGAGTGGATTCTGATTTATTTTAATAATTAAATTTGTACGTTGTTATGGTTTAATACAAGTTCAGTGTAAATGTTTAAAGCGAGGATAAAATGTAATTCGTCCTGGCGTATTGTTTGTATTTCGAATTGTGAACCAATAATCATTAGTGTTATTACTGTGACACCACTAAAATGTCACAGTCAGCAAATTCCTCAATTTTAAATCTAACAAACAATTCTGACAGTTCAGAAATCTCGAATGTTTCACAAATAACAGGTTTTGATGCTTTTGATTTATACCGTAGCTTAGAAAACATAGAGATAATGCCAGGAATAGAAGAGATTGACAACCAAACTACTTTAAATAATTTAATTAGTGTTCAAACACAGAAGACATTAGTTAATATTAATGCACCAGCACCAGAACCTGAACTAGAACAAGACATGAGCAATATTGCTCTTTATGGTAGTTGTTGTCAAGATAATTATAATTCTAGTGAATTTGAAGATTTTTCACCAGAACCAAACGTTAATTTTGCTCATGCGGATTTTGAAAAGTTACGAAACAAGAACAATATGAAAGGATCCACAACTAAAGTTAAAAAGATTTCGAAAACTTCAGAGTTACGAACTTCCACTCCCACTCCCACTCCCACACCCACGCCAACATCTAAGTTAAAAACAAAAAAACTATTGACCTCTTCTTCTTATGTTGCTATTCCCACAACTTCAGTGGCAGGTTCAGCAGGTTCAGGTTTAAGTACGGATATGGGAATTCAAAATAGAAAACAAAACAATTTGTTAACCAACATTACTATTTCGTCCACAAATACTAACAGTGCAAACATAGATCTTGAAATTCCACTTCCAAACCCAGATGCTTCATTGACGCGTACATTAAATGGTGGTGCTAACTATATGCAAGGTATTTTTATTTTTTATTTCTTAAATGTTTAGTGCTATTGCTATTATTAAATTGGCTATACGTGATAACATGATGCGATACATATGATGTATGCGATGATGCAAATGGCAAGCTGCAATGACTTACTGAATATACGACTATATTGCTTTTACCGCTACAATAATTAAAATTCAAACTTTTATACAAAATACAATTACTTATGACTTATGATTCTTTTTCAATAATTGTAATAAAACATGAAAATAATATTATTTAAATAATTTTATGATGCAAATTGAAATTATAATGCTATTATTTTGTTTTGTTTTCACCTTTTCACAGGATTTTCAGGATTAGGGACTGGACTATTCACAATAGGAAAACACAGCACAGTAAACATTTACGTGACTAAGTGTGTAAACTGCAGAGGAAAAAATGACTGTGAAGAAGAAACACCGCACGTCAATGTAATTAAATCTGCGCCTAAACGGCTTGAAACTGAACAACAATCAACAATTCCCACAAATACAAATTTCACGACTGATATTCATAACTGTAGTAATAGCCAAGAGACTGTAACTGTACCTGTAACTACAGCTCTTGTAGCGCCTGTAGCAGAAGCAAAACAACTACCATTAGTGCCATTGTCATTACCGATGTCAACGGCTACATGTTAAAATAATTCATCTGCTAATGCTGTGCTGTGTCCAAGTTCACCATTCAGTGACAATAATTTAATTGTGAACCCAACAATTGTCCGTGAAGCAAGATTTAACCCCTACTTACCTTCCAACTCCAACGCACATGTTTCAAGATCGATGGAGGAACAAAATCAAGACCTTTTAGAACAAGAGATTGGTGTTGGTACTGTTGGTCGATGTGAAGATATTGATATTTTGCTACCCAACTGTGTTCAAGAAGCACATTATCCGGATAATTTAAGTTTAAAGAACCATTCGTTATCTTCTTCTTCTACACACCTTAATTTATCACTTCCGTTGTCTCCCAGTTCAATAGGTTTACCTTTATTGTCTTCATCTACGTCAGTAAAGCGAAAAGGTCGCGGTCGACCTCCTAAGCACGCAAGGCATCCAGATTCAACTTCGACGTCTTCAGCAACAACAAATATGCAGTTTCAAGAGATTTGTGAATTTCAAAAGAAGTGTTCCAGCAAAGCATTGAACACAATGAACTCAAAAATCGATAATCATGCATTCAACATTCCAACAAGTAGAAGTAGTATGATGAAAGATTCCACATTTTCAGTGTTCAAAGGGAGAGGTAGACCAAAAAAACATAAAGATTTAGGTACGGATTCAGTAATGCCGCCTACGCCTACATCAACAACATCAACATCAAATCAAAAAGAAGTGTCAATTCAAAACGTCAGAGGTAGTAACACTAAATTAAGATTATTATCACGTCATCGCAAAAGCAAAAGAATATTCAGGGAAGAAAGTGAAGACACACCAAATAACAAAAATGCGTCAGAAAAAAAACGAAAACTTTCTTCTTCCCCAAATTCTTCCTGCAAAATAACAAAACGCAAATGCGTTTTAGCTGATTCGGATTTAGATAAAACCAAAACAGGTTTATTGCCTGTTGAAAAATGTACCAACCTTGATACAAATCACCGAATGCCAGTTTTGGAACCAGTGAGTCCCCTTATTGACAGTTGTGGCAATAAGAAGAATCCAGAGTCGGAATATTGCATCGAAGCCACTGAAAGTTTGCCACGAATTACGCTACAAAACTACGAGGAGGAGTTGTTCCGCCCTGTTGTAAAATCATTCATGAGTAAAACAAAATCTGAAAGTGGAGAAACAAGACTAATAAAATTGGATAAACTCAGTAGGTTTATATTTTAAATTCCAAATAATTTTGCTATTAACTAACCGTAATAAATTTAAAAATAATTATGAAACAGTCGTTTAGGTGTAAGTGTGTAAGTAGGTAGGTATTACATGCACTCTCGTAGAGGCACAAAGCCTAGGGGAGGATGTTTAGGTATATTTAAATGTAACAGAATTAATATTCGATTAATTGATTGAATTATTTAAAATTTTAATTTGTTGGTCATTGTTTCTGAATGTTTCTTTCTTTTTTGCAGTGCGTGTATGTACCAGGTGCGAGTTTGAGACAGAATCAAGTACGACTAATAAGAGAAAGTGGAAGGATCATTTTTTGCAACACTGTGTACCTGAAATTTTTGTATGTAAAGTTTGCAGACGAAGATACCTTAATAAATGTTCTTTAGATAGGCATTACGGACTGTCGAATCATAATTCTATGCAGTCAATTGCGTCAATAAGGACTAGGACCGGAATCTCTGATGTTAGTCATGTTAATTTCACACTTCCAAAACTGGAACCTAATCCGAAGCCTCCGAAGGTGACGTTGAGGTTCAATCTGAAGAAAAAGCTGGCAAAAAAACAAAAATTACGTAGTAATAAATAAATATGGTTTGTTTCAAAAAGAAACACATTTCAATTTTAATGTAATAATATTGCTATTTGCTTGCGTTTCATTTTTTATTGTTTTTTGTTTCATTTAATTTAGTTTAATATGTTTTAAAACTACTTCTTTCTTTAAACTTTGAAATTATTGAAATCAATTTATATAATATTTTGAGGTAATAATTTGGCATAGTTAATAAATGTATGATTATCTTACACCTATACAAAGTATTTTAATATTTTAAAGCAGTATTGCACATGCACCACGACGACGCTGGCGACCACGGTGACTTTTATTATCTATGTACATTATATTATTTCATACTGCGCATACTGTCACTGTCGGAAGTACCGGAAGTTGCACATGCACTAATAGGCAGTAGGTTATGTCTTGGTTTTTGTACTAAGCACCTAATTCTAATTACTATTAATAAGATTTATAAGATTAAATAGTTGAATTGATCAAACAGAATTAAACTTCTATACTCTATACTATGCGATACAATTAGATACGTAATATCAGCGACATGAATCATAAAATAACAGTAACGAAGCAATTTTCGCTAGAGTTGCTGAGCAAACACCGACCACTAATACTAACACTAAAACTAAAAGCTGCAGGGTTAATGATTAAAGATACCACAGATAAACTGCCAACGTCAACGTCAACTGTCACTGGTGTCACTGGTCTAGTGGTGTTACTATTACTGATAATCATACAGGAATGCAAGGAGTGGCAAGTGGCAAAAGCAAACAAGCTAACACACTACTTTTATTATTTGAGAGCAAATGGCAAATCAGGTCAATGTTTATTGTTTATTAGACGAACCAACCGTGACTTGTTTTAGTTTGTAATATTAAAAATTAATTAAAGTAAATATTACATACCACTTCAAATATTCAAATTGCAAATCAAGAATAAAGTAATACTAATATAACTGTAGGACATATACGGCTAAGCTAAAACAGCCTGCTACGGATTTGAGAAATCTTAATTTGTCAAAGTACTAATAATAATAAAAGTTAATAAACAAACAATCAAAATGGAAGTTGGAACTGTTAGCAGGGAAGAAACTTGTGGTAATGTTGAAACAGTAGGACCCGTGGAAGCCGTGGATGGAACACAAACAATTTTGAAGTCTACAGCAGCAGGAAGTGCTAAGTTACAATTAGCAATTAACACATCACATTTTCATTTTGAAGGTGTAGTAGATGCAGGTGCAAAATCTCGATTTTATGACCCAGACCCAGACCCCAAAACAAAGACGATTGGGCCGAACACCAACAAAACAGATGTATATCAAAAAAGTCACATTCTACTCTCTTCCTCTTTGAGCTCTGCAACAACATCGGCTTCAAAAGGAATTCAAAATAACAGTGGTAAAGAATTCTTACTAAAACTAAAACATCAACAACCCTTATCATTGGTAATGGTTCCAGAGTCCAAAGCCCACTCCCACCTCACAAATGAAGAACTACAACTTGGAGCTGAGAATAAAAAGCAAACGCAATTTGATTTAATACGGTCTCAGTCTCGGATAATTCCAGCTTCAGCGCCTTCAGCGTCAATTTTAACGTCAAATTCTAACCAAAATCTTTTAAATAAATCAACCTCTACTTCATGTGCATCTAGCAACGCTGAAAATAGCTTTGAAATTAGCTTTGACGAATCTAGAGGGCAAGGGGCAATATCTTCGATTTTACCAGATGTACCTCTAATAATCTCTAGTTCACGTTCACAACTAGAAGATAATCTTGACTTTCCAGTTGCAGTTGACTTTCCATCTAAAAATGATGCAGAAAATAAAACCCCTGATTTCAACGGTGCAGTTCCGTCAGTTGCGTGTCTTCCAAAACAGACCCGTCAAATTGACCTTGACCTTATTGAACTAGGACACGCAAATACTAGAGCTCCAGAAAATATTGCAAAAAAAGGTGCCACTGACACCAACAGTGCTAAAACTGGCAGTAGCAGTAGTACCTCAAATGGCGCCAATGAGTTTGGAATTCCTGATGCCAAGAATCAACAAGGTACAAATTTTATTATGAATAATAATTTAATCAGTTGTTGTTTACATTAATTTGTATTATTTCCAATTTCCACTGATAATTAGGTAAATTATGTCACAACACTGACAAAATTGTTTTACTTCAACCTTTATCAGAAGGTGTTCAATTTTCATAATTAGGAAATAGAACACAAACTGGTGGTCATGTACAATTGTTAAATTAAAGAAGGCTTAATTGAAAATATGTTTTTTTTGTAGGTTTGCTTGCTGGATTAATTACAACAGCAGGAAAGAAAAACACAGTAAATATTTATGTGACCCAATGTTTTAACTGCCATGGAGAGTGCGTTCGTCAGCGAATTTCAGTAGTGTCTGAGCAGCCTTTAAAAATAAATCCAGAAATTTTAAAGACTACTCCTCAACCAGCAGGCTCAGGCTCTTCAGTTTCTTCTATTTCTAATAATTCTGATTCTACACAAGACAAATTAGATGCAAACGCGGATATTAGTAGGTCCCGGTCCAGGATTACATCTTTACTAGCCGGACCAGAACCGGAAACTGAATTAGAATCAAATCATCATGACGATCAGTTTTCAACCAATACAACAGCAACAGTAGGTGTCACTAGACAACAACCTGAACAACCAACTTTGATCCCCGATGATAATAATCCACATATTCCTAGTCCAAACACCACACCAAATGTACGTAAACGCCGTCGTCACCGGCCGATTATCAATAAGAAGCGCCGAGCAGGAGTAAAGAAGCAGAAGCATCTTAATCAGAACGAATTGAAGTTGAAATTAAAATATACTCCTGCCCCTTTGACTTTGGCATCACCTACTTCATCCACATCGGCAAATGAAAATGATTTACACCAAGCCCAAGCCCAGCAGGGCGACTTTACTGGTACTGGCACTGGCATGACGACGACGACCACGACTGATTCTGACGCTTGTCGTAATTTTGAAGTCGGGAATCCTAAAAATTATAGAGATTTATTCTGGACCGCTACTAGCGAAGATAAAACGTCAATGAGTAAGTTAAAGTTGAAACACTTTTATTTTTTAATTTTTATTTCTATTATCTATTGCTCATGGACTCATGGCTCATATTGTTGCTGTAACACTGTAGCTGTACTTGATGGCTTGATTCTGAAGCGTAGAACAAGTAACAAGTCGTGCGTATGTTTTTTTGTACTTAAATGATGAGTATAGCTAGTATAGAAATTGCAATTAAAAATATAATATACAGAACGTTTGTATTTAATTTTCAATTTCAATATTGTATTTGTCATTTAATTGAATTTTGTTTTATTATTATAGTTTATCAGTGCAAAAAATGTGATTTCAATGGGTCATCAAACGAAGTATCAGAAACAAAACTTAAGGAACATTTTCAAAAACACTATCAACCAAATCGATTTATTTGCCAGAATTCATTATGCAAGAAATCGTATGAAACTCCATCAAGTCTAAAGCGACATTACACCCGCACGGCTCATAATGTTGAAATTATTGCAACTACGGCGTCTACGGCTTCGCGAAAAAGCAAAAAGGCTAAAATATAATTTTAAATTTTAACGACTGCATTAATAATGTGACATTAAAAGTATTGAAACATTTTCAGTATAGAAACGAAAAACAACATGTGGCAATGCATTCTGCTAATTCTGCTTTCTGCAATAAGTTTAAATAAGTTTAATAAAGTATAATTATAAGTTTGTATTTTAAGTACAGTTACAGTTGTAACTGTTGAAAGAGCATAATTATATTGTGTATTATTGAGGCTAGCCGGCTAGCGTAATTAAAATCTAACTCTATGATCTATAATCTATAATGTATGTGGCATTCACTATTCACTTCCCACTGTCTGTGAACTGTACACAGGATTACGAAATTAAGGATTTGAGACAATGTGTAATGTAACTGTATAGTAACGGTATCGAAAATAGCGTTAAGTGGTTAAATATTATTAAGTGTAATTATGTGTAATTTAATTTAAAAACATTTAACAATATTCATTAATTTTTCTAATTCTATTATTCTATGTAATTATATTTTGTTGTAACAACACCATGTGCTTGGCTTGGCCTTGAGCCTTAATGTTAACAGTTAAGTTAATTGATTAGATGAAATATTATTGTTGTTGTTTGTACTGGTTTTAGTTGTTAGTTTTTTTCTGTTCTCATGCTAAATTTATACTTTATTAACTCAGAATTACTACCAAAGAGAACTACAACTAAACTACACTGTGCATCGCTAATAAGGCAAGGTCAAATTAATGTCATCTTTATTTTGTAAGAATATTAATTCTTTGGTGTTATTCTTGTTTTTTGACTTGTTTGTTATTTGTTGGTATTACAAGTACCAGTTTACTTTGAATTAATAAATAAAATTTCTACCTAACTTAAATCTATTTGATTTATAGTTTATTATCTCTTCAATTCCAAAATTTAAGGAATTAAACTCAGCACTTAGGATTAGGAACAATGCGGTTGGCAATTTTTAATTTTAGTTTAAAGCTTAACACAGTTACGGCGACTTTTATTTATTAGAATAATGTTTTATTTAAAAGCATAAGAACTGACTGAAATGAAAGCATCACATGACTTTACCATTTACTTATTTAAAAATTTATTTTGCATGTTGTATTGCAAATTGCAATTTATTTTCAGATAATAAATATTGAGTCCGAGCACCTGCAATTAATACAGGCTGTCAGTAATACAGAATACAGATCTTGTCTTGTTTTTTACTTGCTTGTGTTGTCCTTGTAGTTTTTAGTTCAAATTTAGCTTTGGCGCGAACACTAACACGTCGGTCAGGACAGAATCGACAGAATCAGAATCAGACTCAGACTGCTTTTTATTTTTACTAGTGCTAATTCACAATACAGATCTCGCAATCACATGATACTTTTACACTATTTTATACGCAGTTTAAAAGCTACAGAATCTGAAAAGTTTGTCGTGTTTGGTCCTTCAATATTTTAAATCCAGTGGTCAGTAAGTCGTTTTGTGTCTGGTCTGGATTCACTTTAAACTAGTTTTACTACAAAATACACCAACAATTTTGACTGTTAAGCACTTAAGTCATAAGTGTTAGTCGGAGTTCAGTAAAAAGTTTTTAGATCGGCTTTACTAAACATCCTAATTTGTAAATTTACATTTAATAGCAATTCGTAATTTAATAATAAAGTTAAATGAACTTTAGTAGTCAGTAGTGGTGTTGATGCTTCATGCTGCTGATGCTGCTCCAGATTTAAGCGAGCGATTGTCTATTGTTTAGTTTGACGTTTTGAAGAAGGTTAGTCAATGTCCAGTGTTTTATTTCAAAAATACAAAACACAAATTACTATTAAAAAGTACATGTAAATCATTGGTTATCACTTATCAGTGTTGTGTTGCTATTACTTGCGTTTACATTGTGGATACTTTATTAGGCGTTTGTTCAATTTGTTTTAGATAAAATCAATTATTTATGTATCTTAAGCTAAATATAATAAGTTTTTGTTTTTGTGGATTTTTGCAGTCTATAAATTCCAACGTAATGAATCAATCGTTATCGAAGGACATGAATACCCACGATGAGGATAATGATAATGCTAATCAACTGAATCCTACACGCACACCTACACCAGTCTCGATTTCACCAGTGTCAGTACCACAAAATGCACAAACTATTAATATTAACATTTTGATTCAAACTCAAATTAGTTCATTCAATCATGCCAATGCTACTGGCACTGGTACTGCTACTGTTTGTTCAACTTCATTGTCTCCTGGACCTGGTACTGCCGCCGCACCTGATGATTCGGATGATCAGGGTAAGCTAATAAAAACAAACAGCACAAATAGATTCAGATTCAGAATTTAGAACCGAATATTCAATTTGAATTGAAGGTTAAAAGTAGAACTACAATTAGTGAAAAATTACAATTAGAATTAGTACAATAGCACAGTTGCAGTTTGTTGTAGTTGTTGCAGTTGGTCACAAGATGCGTGAACGCGCTGCTCATTTGCTTAATAATTGTAAATATTAAAATTACTAACATGAGTTGATTTTTCATTTTTGTAAACTTTTATTTGTTTTTTTGCTATTTAAATTTCAATTAAATTTAGTTTCATTTATTAAAAATTTTAAAAATATGTAAATTTCTAATAATACATATTTTACAAGCAAAGCTTTAAATATCTTGCGTTCAAAACGCCACTAAATTTTTGTTTGTTTATTTCTAGTATCTTTGCGAGGACTAATAAGCACCGGTGACAACTGTGATGTGAATGTCTACATAAATAAAGTTAATTGCGAAGACTGGAAATGCGCATCTTCTTTGGAGCACCAAAATAAATCGCAGGAACACTGTGTTCTTCCTTCTTCAAATTCAGATTTAATTAAAAGCAGTAAAGATTGCAGGCGATTATCAAGCAGGTGTGGATCACCATCATCATTATTAAAAGTAGAACTAGCTACTTTTGATTACGATGAGGATGAGCTAGTTACGAGTGACATGAACGCAAGCAGTAGCAGTACAGGTACACCTGAGACTGAAACTGGTACTACTGAAAGTGGCACGGCTACAGCAATAACAAAGACCAAAAATTTGACCACAACTTCAACTTCAACTTCCACATCAAAATCAACTATAGGTACGAATATTGTGCTTCCCAAACCTGTGCCTGTAACAGTAGTGCGTCAAAGCAGCATTTTTGACGAAATTCCGTTAGAACATCAAAGATTCCATCAAGAAGACTCGAACGCGGAAGCAAAATTTATTTTCAGTTTGAATGATTCAACACCAGAAACGCAACAAAATGCAGCTTCTAACATGCATTCAAAATATTTAATGACACAAATAAGCCAAAAGGACTACAATTTTGACACATTAAAAATGAATAATACAAGTACTAATCAACATCCAAAGAAACCAGAAGCCACTGTGACCATGAATAAAAGAAAACACACATCTAAATCTTCAACTGTTGGTATTGGATCCGATTCTGGTCATGGTGATATGATTTTTTTTAGTACAGACACTGACAGTAGCACTTCATCTTCAAATTCAAGCACAAATAAATTGCTTGACTCTGCTTCCCAATCGTCTAAAAGAAAAAAACAACAATCTACTACATCTGCTTTTACAAAAAGAATGCAAAAATCGGACCACAAGAAAGGTAAACATATAGATGCCTCTACCTCTACCTCAGTTGCCTCAGATATGCGAGTCGCCAACTGGGAATCATACTTTACTTTTGAAGAAAATGAAGATCATACTAAGCGAGGTGAGTTTTCAGTTTACAATAGTGAATAGTTTACAACTTCAATATTTTCATTTTCAATTTTTAATGATTTTCATATGTTAAAAATTAAAAACGTTTGGCGCAAACAAGTGCAATGTGCAGTTAAAGCAACAGTGCATTTAATTTGAGTGCATATACCAAAATTCACATACTTAATTAATTTAATTCCTATTTTGTTTGTTTTGATTTAAATAGAAAGTACCTGTAATATGTGCAAGAAAGTTTTTGCTGATTGTCATGGTATAATAATCACCCTAAAGTACCACATCCAAAAACATTTTTACCCTGCATTATTCAACTGTTACACCTGCAACCTGGAGTATGACCTGCCGTCGTCATTAGGTAGACACCGTAGGGAGTCCCCTGCACACGCTGTCAATGAATCAATGTCAATGTCGGCAAAACGAAAAAAACGTATCAAAAAAGGCAAAAAAGAAGTTAGAGGCAGTACGAGTAAGAGCGCCAGTAAAAAATAAAATCAGTTTTATCTGAAATTTGTTTTATTTACAGTCAATGCCAATGACCAATACTACCTAATGAATTGTTTCATATAACAAAGTTATAAATTTTAATAATTTTATGTTGCTCACGTTAAAATTTAATTAATTTATGATTGGTCTTGATCAGCTTGTTAGTTGTTGTGTAGTCAGTGTAGTTGTGTTTGTGAGTATAAAATAGTAAAACTAGAAAGTCATACTAGATTTTAGATTTAATTGTAAATGAACTATGCACTGTGACTGTGACTGTATGTATGTAGTTGTAGCACTATGTAGTATTGTAGTATAAAGTGTAGTTAGTGTAGTGTACAAGTAAAAACACTATGCTCATGAACTAAATATCTATTTTTTATTTTTTAGTAAGTAATTGTAGTTTGTAATCTATTTTTTTATTTTTAACACTGTTTAAAGCTTAACAGTAAAATTCAAAGCAAAGTATGACATTATGACCTAATGAAATGAATTATGAATATAAGTCTTTATGATTTTCTTTACGTGCCGTACGTATACCGTACAGCCGTACAGTGCCGTACACATGGTATACGTCTACAAGAACGTTTTATATCACTTGTAAATATCATTAGCATTCAAATCTGAATGATTTTTTTATATTGTAAAATGCGTCAAAAACGACTACGTGACAGATTTCGCAAAGCAAATTAATTATTAATTAGACTTCTTATAATGTAGAACAGTTACGAGTTCTAAATTTTATCGTTTAAATGAACTAAATGTTGAGATAAAAATACTTTTATTTGTTTGGTGTTTTGTTTTGTAGTTTGGTTGCTCTTAATTTAGTGTTGTAACTTACTTTATTTCTTTATTGGAGACTCAGTCAATTGAGATTCGAGTTGAATTGTTATTAATAATTTATGACTTATGAGCAGATGCACCACCAGCAAATAGTATTTGTATTTTGTTTAGCTGAATATGGGGAGTATGAACACCACTAAATGCATAACTAATAAGAAAAACGTAATTTAATACGAATTAACATTACTCACAAGCAGCAAGCAGTTCATGGCTTGTGACTGTGACTGCTGCTGCTTATCTTTTTACGTTTTTTATTACCTGGAAATTATGATTTAATAAATAATGACTGGACATAAAATTTTATGTACCTGCGTATTTGGTTGTTCAACTATAAATTAAAACGTCTATAAATACATTTAATTAGAAAATTCAATTTTATTTTAATAACTGTAATAATTTTCATAAAACCAATAAGGCACTATGTAGTATTTTTGTACAAAACTATATGTGCATACAAAAAGATGTCTTGGCTGTCAGTTTTTGGTTGCATCGTGCATCAAAATTACGTAGAGATCCATAATATTATAACGACTTTTGCTGAGTTTGTTGGCTTATTCAGCTGACTGGCTGCTGTCTTCTGATCTGGAATTTGAACTGCTGGCTGCGGCTGAGTGCGGCTGCATATTTTATGCTCAGTATGCATGCTGCTGCTGCAGCAACTGCAGCTGCAGTTGCACTTGCACGGGCTGACGGCTGCAGTGCTGAGTGCTGCAGTGAACTGTGTGGCTGTGGCTACTGTAGTATCTTAAATAAGTCATTAGTATAAGTATACTAACGACAACGACTAACATTATTAAATTTTGTGGATTAGAATTAGAGTTTAGAGTGAATATTTAATTCTAATTATTGATTCACAGGTTTGGTCTTTTTAGTTATTCAACCAACTAACATTCAAGATAGGATCTGACATTACTCATGGCGCCAGGTGCTATGCATTGAACATGCATCAAGCTTAAAGTATAAGTACATAGTATATAGCACACTCACCAAGTAGCTCAAACACAAGCATTACGCACGTACACAAGTTACTTTTTAGTTTTTGTTCCTATCAATGTCACTAGTCGTCAGTTCCGATGAATGTTGAGTTTGAGCTCAACTGCCTGCAAATAAATTATTCAAGCTATTTTTATTTATGTCAAAGCTCACACCAGTTCAGGTCAGTTCTCTTGTTCAAGTTCTAGAAATCCAGGTTTATCAGTATCAAGATCAAGTATCAGTAACCTATGTAGCTGTCGTTCATTTGAATTTGAAATGTAAAATTACAGAATTAACTTAATGACGCCAGTGCTCGAGCCCCTGCCTCAGCTAGTAACATAATGTCAGTTGTCACTATTCGTCAGTACAGATAAATGTTACGTTGAAGTTCAATTATTACCTGCAATTAAAATAATAAAGCTATTTTTATTCATGTAAAAGCTCACCCAAGTTCTCTTGTTCAAGTTCTAGAAATCCTGCTTGATCAGTATCAGTGACCTATTTAGCTGTCGTTTATATTTAATATTTAAATTAACAAAATTAACTTACTGACGCCAGTGCTCCAGCCACTGCCACAGCCAGTAACAGTAACACAAATGTCGGTCGTCACTATTCGTCAGTACAGATGAATGTTAAGTTGGAGTTCAATTGTTCAATTACCTACCTGCAACTATATTAATAAAGCTATTTTTATTCATGTAGAAGTTCGCATCAGTCATCAGTTCTCTTGTCTAAAAGTTAAAAGTTCCAGAAATCCAGCTTTATCAGTACTAACTATCACGACGTAGCTGTCGTTTACATTTAATATTTAAATTAACAAAATTACCTTACTGACGCCAGTGCTCAAGCCACACCAAGTAACAGTCACCTTAAAATTCGTAGCAGTGGCAGTGAAAGGCAGTGACAGTTAGTCCTATTTCTAATTTATACTTAATATTTAATATTTAAATATTTTTAAGTAGTTCATGTTTTGAATTAAATAATATTTAAGTTTTAGTTTTGCTCGTGTCAGTGTTAGTCGTTGGTCTTCAGTTCTTCAGTCAGTCAGTTGTCTGTGCACTGTGCGTGCTGAGTGCTGCAACATAAAAAGTTTAATAGTGGTGTGGTGTATTAACAAATGTTAACAAATTAAAAATTAGTACTTCTCTCTTTTGAATTTTGCATTTTAATTGTTATGGTTATTAGAAAATTTTGACCAAGAATTGCTATTGTACTTCTGTCATCGGTCATTTGCGACTTGCGATCATTCTATACACAATTCCTAATTTGCCTGCAAGCTTAGCTTAGACGTTTACTGCAAGATTGCGTAATTAAGCCATTAAGCTAACAGTTGTCATTAAAGTTGATAATGGAAGCAACACCGGTAAGTTAAATATTAACAACTATAAACAAATTGATGCTAAATAAATTCGATAACTCATTAATTAACTCATTAAATGTAAATTTTAGTAAAAGAAGAATGTGCTAAATAATTAAGTTATTTAAATTAATTACTTTAAACAGGCCCAGGGTACAGTTGGCTTTCGGTCACCCGCTGCGTCTAGGCAATTCCTGAATTTGTTAGCTCTTCAAAATGCGGAGTTTTCCTTTACTGATAAGACTGTACGATGTTCCAATGATCATTTCATACCATTTCATGGATTTTTAGTTGATTTCTATAATACTTATGCCACTCATGGGAACAATCCTGTTGAGCCGGTTCAGCGCAGTCCTCAACAACATTTGGGTGTCCAAGTTGGAGCCGGTCTGGCGGGTCCGGTTAATAACCAGAACCAGAACCAGCAAGTAAGACTTACAAGGTTATGTTTATGTCTGCCTCAAAAGTTGCACGCAATGCATAAAAATATAAAAATATTAATTTCTAATAGATTTAGCTGTCTACAACCTTTCTTCTCTATTTATATTTTTGTTTTTATTTATTATTTCTGTCATTACTATTCAGCTACCTGGGACTGGGACTGCAATTTCGCCAGCGTCTAACTCAATTATCAACCTGCAAGATTATACAGTCCTTGAAGTTGCTCAGGTTGTTTTATTTTTGTACGTGGGAAATATTTGTGTATGGCCTACATCAATCGTACGTTTTGTAGAAGTAATGTCTGCCCTTGGTTGTAATCCATCTTATGTGAATGTTATGGGTCCGATGTCGTCTGCGTTATATAATGTTTTGTGGGGTCACACATGGCAGAAACAGCACAAGGGAAAAAAATTCGATTTTGGTCTGACAACAGTGGTGTCTTAACCGCGCACTTCATTTATGCTAATGGAATTTCGCATATTGAAGGTTATAGTGTAGGCAGTTCCGGTTTGGCTTAGCTGTTAGGCAGTTAGTCAGAGTTAATCTGTTTGCTGTGCTTAATACCTAAATAACTGATTCTTAGTTTCTTTAATTTATTTATTTATTTGAAATCGACAACGTCGCTTTATTTATATTTAATTTCTTATACGTTTATTGTCATTGGCTACGTATTTATAATATTATTCTAATTTTATGCTAATATAATAATCAATTTAGAATGAAACTTCACTTCACATAAAAATAAACTTATTCCTGAATTTTTTGAATAGAATAACACAGTTTGGATATTTAGGTTAAATCTTGTTTGCATGTTTGTTGATGTAAATGGTTTTAGTAAATAAGTGAACTTGCCTAACTACACTACATTAAATCAGGTTAAAACTTTGAGACTTGAGATTTGGAGCAATCACCAAGTCACCAACCACCACAGCCGTAAGCATTTAGAATTTGGTATAAAAGGCAAACAATTTTAGTTCATCGTCTTATTAGTGTGTTTTTTGTTGGGATTAAAACATCCACATCTTAAAATGGCGGACTCCAGTATCCTCAATAATAAAGGCAAGGAAAAGTTAGACAAGCAAAGTGCTAGTTCTACTACTAGTTCAGCAAGTATAAAAAAGCAAAGCTTAGGTAGTGGAAGTAGTGGGCAAGGGCAGGGCAGTACCGGCAGTAGCAGCTCTACCACCTCTAAAGAATCAAAAAACTCAAAAGACCCAGTTTCAAGCTCTGGCCCAGGAAACGTAACAGTTTCCCCCGCAGTAACCCGGTCCAGGTCATTGCAACTTTCAAGTTTATCGTCTTCTGCATCAAAACGTAGAAAAAATAGTCGGTGGTTTGCAAGTAAAAAGAAGTCACTTACAGCTGTAAGTGGTGGTTCCGGTTCAAGCTCCAGCAACTCTAGCTCCAGCGAGCATTTGTCTCCGGTATTGGGAAAAAGAAAAGGTTTGTCTTTGTCACGTAGAAGAAAAGGAAAGGACGAAAGTCATAGCAGTCGAAAATCAACTTCGTCGTCTTCGTCAGAAAAAAACAAGAATGACCGTAGCAAGCGTATTTCTGCTTCTACTGCAACAGAGCCAGAGTCCGAACCTGACACTGTGTTTACTCAGCAGGATCCTCTGAAGAAACGGCAGTCTAAGTCCAAGAATGTCAAAACCAAGAAAAGTGGTGCAGAATCCAAATCCAAATCCAAGCCCCTAGTTGCAGCCGCAACTAGAACTAGAAAAACTGAAGTTGAAGTCGAATTGGAAGAGGAAGAGGAATTGTTTCTTTTAGACCGTGAAAATCCATCCTTCCAGTTAGGACCTATCCACACCTCATCCAGAAGTTCAGTACGAAGAAGATGTCTATCTATTAAAGGTAACTGTTTAGTTATTGTTACACTACTTACAGTTTATAGTTATTTGCTGATGCTTATTCTGTTCTAATACCATTTTTTGAGTTTTAAGTTTTTGAATATTAATTTTTTTGTTTTTTAACTGACTTTAATTTTGTGATTGGTATTGCTAGTTGCAAAGTCATTCAGGTTAGGTTTGATTTACAATAACACCTACACCCAATCACCCAATCACTAATTCCTATATTATGATGTTGCTTATAATAGATGTTTTGTTTTTTTATTTGTGTACAGATGACTCTCCGCTGCTAAAAACTTCACCTAATAGTTTGCGTTTGGACACCAATTCAGAAACTGATCAAACTGATATGGATTTGATAGGTGGACATAATACGGGTAATAACAGTTCTAAAAGGGTTAAGGATTTTGAATCGCTTCATTTCGATGGATCAGAACATTTGGAGCACGTAGAAGAAGAGGAAGGTGGAGATTGCAACGAATCTGACATGGAGTTAGATTTAGATACCTCGGATCTAATGAATTCGCAGAAAACATCGACACCATCAAGGAGCAGAACCAGTGTCGGATCTAGACGGAAGTTGCAAGAAAGGGAAGGGGAAAAAGCCGAAAAAGGTAACAATAATTATTGTATTATAAAATTATAAAAATATGATTGCCGGTTGTAAATAAAATTATTTATATTAATTTATAATAATTTGACCAATATTGTGTTTTTGCTCTACATCGTTAGTATATAATGATAGTTGATTATACATTCATAAAGTACGTCTACCTATTTTTTTAGCGTGCTCATCACCCTTGGCTGAGCCTGAGCAAATTAAACGAAGAAGAGCTGATTCCCTGGCAGTAGGATCAGGATCCACCTCTAGTTCTAGTCCCTATAACTCAAGTGCCAGCGCTAAGTCGTCCGGATCCAGCAAGTCAAAACTTTTGTCTCCCATGCGATTAAAGATAGTAAGCTCTACACCTACACCTTCACCAGGTTCGTCGGTCTCACCAGTCTCACGGAAATCGAAATCTAAATCTAAATCTCCAAAATCCCCTCATTCTCCTGTTATTTCACCATCCCAATGGACGTTAAGAATGAGAGGTGGATTCAAGCTTCAACGTAAAATAGCTAAACACTTTAGCTACATCGGTCACCGTGATGAAGAGATCACTACCTCTGGATCGCCTGAAAAACGTTATGCAGTTTCATGCAAACGGTGTCCGGCAGTGCTTGCTGGCCACTCTTCATCTTATGGAAACTTACGTCGTCATTTAGTCGTAAGTAAAGTTTCATTTAGTGTCATGTTTTATTTTTTTTGTAATTAAATGAATTAAATCCTTAGTTCAATTTAAAATAAATTACTAAGGTACTACATTTCTTGATTTCTTGTTTACTGATTTATTGCAGATGCGACACGGTATTGGGCGTCCTTATACTTTGATAACGGACGAGTGTTTGACAAATAATGGAAAATACGACATGGGGCACCCAAAGCAACTTCGCTATGAAATGAATTGCCTACGGTATACTCTCTTGAATAATTTACCATTTCAAATGGCACGATATGATGCGTTTTAAGTACTGGTTGAAGACTTGGAGCCTAGTATTAATACTATAAGCGGCAAGACTTTAAGTCGGCGATTTGAAGCTTGCAGCAAGAGAGTAAGTCAAAATATTAAAATAAAAATAATTACAATTTACAATTATAAATTCTGGCTTATTTATGGCCTATAACTTTCTAACTTTGTAGTTAACATTAACAGTGAAAAACAGCCATTTGCATAACTAACTTTATTTTTGATAGCAATTATTATTTAATATATCTTTACGTTTCTGGTTTTAAGGCGGAAGCTGAAAACAAATTGTTTCTAGAGAACATACCTTACATAAGTATTCTTGTTGATGGATGGACGACAAAGAGAAATAAGGGGGTCATTGCTTTGCAAGCGATGTATGTGACTGCTGATTTCAAATGGGGAATAAGAACTATAGGATTGCAGGAATTGTCTGGGCGTCATACTGGAAAAGCAATAAGAGATTGCGTGAACGACATACTTCGCGACTATGATCTTCTTGATAAAGTAAGAGTTAACTATTAAATATAATAAATTAGAATTAAAAACATAAATTTGGTATTTATAATCATATGAATAACATTAATTTACGATTACCATTACTAATATTTTATAGTTAGTTTATATTCGTGGTGCAATCACTGCAATATGATGCATAAATTATAACCGAAATGCCTAAATTACATAATTCACATTCACACATTGACAATCTTTTTGATTTTTGGTTTATATTTCAACAGGTCTCATCTGTTATCATAGATAATGGTTCCAACATGATTAGTGCCTTTGATAACTTCAAAAACCGAGCACCATTTAGACATGGACCCGCACCCCGTCCAATGGGCCCTTCTCACGTTGCATATCGATGCGTCGCCCATACTCTACAGCTTGTAGTCAAAAATGCCAACTTAGGACCAGTCGCTGTGTCGGTGAGGAAAGCAATGGTCGGTATCACTAGAATCATAAACTCTCATATTTTACGCAAACTTTTGCTGGTTCAGACCGGAAGAGGATTTCCGAAAAAAAGCGATACTCGGTGGAATGCCGAGTATGATATCATCTGTTTATTAGTCACCGTAAGGCTATATCTTTTTTATTACAACTCCTATTATTCTTGACTTGTTTAGTATCTTATTTATAATTAAACTGATAAATAGTATAGCATCGTGTAAACTTATGCAATATTGTATTCCTTGTTTATTGTTTACTGGTGTGCGCGCTGCCGCACTTGTTATCACATACAATTGATAAACGTCATAAAGCATTAGCAGTTGTAACACCAAACACCACCTTAATAATTAGAAATTTGATAGAGATTTAATTGCCTTAATACTATTTTTTATTTATTTATTTTGTTCTAGGGGAAGATGTTCAATGCGGTCAATAGCATTTTGAACTACGCAATAACTACTAAAGAAGGCTCTTTCTTTCAAAATGCAGAAACAAAACCAGAGAAGATGAGTAATACTGACTACAGTAATCTCAAATTGTATTGTTCCTTACTTGAGCCACTAGCAACTGCGACTGACCGTCTGCAGGCGGATGGATTTACGGCCCAGCTGATTCTTCCTGGACTACTTAGGTGTTATCAAAGTGAGTTTTTAGTTACTTTAATTCTGCAAATAACTTTTATGTATTGATAATGATGATAAAAGATGTAGTTATTCTATGACACTATAAATTATAAAAACTTTTATACAAATCAATTAATAGTTTAATTTATGAAATATAGAAATTAAACCGATTGCACTTGAGAATCTGGACAACGAAGGTCCGTCAAATCTCGTCGCTGAATTCTGTCATCGATTCGCGTCATGGTTTTCGGATCCCGTTTTAGTAACTGCCACAGTTTTGGATCCTTGGAGAAAACTGCACTTTTTTGATTATATGCGGACATGTAAATAAAAAATTAATTTTTAATATAAAATTTTTTATGATTCCTAATAATATTTATAAAGAACAAAAACTATGATATAACTGGGTACTAGTATGCTTTCACACTGTCACGTGTAAATTTTAAATACGCCCCACACTGGTGATTTGAAATGTAGTATAATTTTGTACTTTCCAGGTGTGTAACTTTTGTATTTTATGATTTTATTTTGTTACAGTTTCCTACGATAACGAACTGCCTTTGCTTACGAATGCGGACATCCTCACAGTTGTTAAAGAATTCGCAGTGTATTGTAGTGAAACGAGCTACGGAATAAACCAGACCCCAAATTCCAAAGAAAGTGTTTGTGTTGCAGCAGAAAACAGCAAAGCTGCTTCGCCTGTCTCTCGTTCAGGAGATAGTCTGGATGCCTACACTACAGTTAACACATCTTCGGAAATGACACACAATATTTCGGTTTACAGTCTTGATAAGTTGGATGATTCAATCCCTTGTACGTCGGAAAACGTGCAGGATGGTAGTCCGAGTAGTCCGACTCCTACTTCTCCTTCAATGCATAAACATCCGTTCGAAAGTATCATAGATCTGGAAATTAAAGCGTTCTCCCATTTACATATAGCGCTTGTTGATGTAGGAGACTTTTGGCGTGAACACCAAGTAAAATTTCCAATGCTGGCAACCCTTTTCAAATGTATTATGTCGAGATCGTCGTCAACAGCGCCTGTAAGTGTTTAAATGTTTCTTACTTTTCTTACCTACCACGAATTAAAATTACTTATTATTGTGAATTTTTATAGCAACAATATTTACCTTAAAATTTTCAATTAAAATACACAAGTTCATCATTGATTTAAGATTTGTAGTAATGTTTAAAAACGTTTAATTCTAGTAGGCATGTAAACCAGTTACTGTTGGTGTTGATTTTTGATTACAGCTTAGGCTTGTAGGTAGTACTAGGTACTAAATACTACTAAAACAAGATACTTATTTGATTGAGGGCTAGAATTCTTTTCCAATATTTTCCATGCAGTGCGATACTGCACAGACAAAAGAACAAAAGCATATAGTTTGGAAATTAAAATTTAAGTTTAATTAAAATTAAAATGCTAATTCTGTATAATGTTTTTGTTGGTCTAATAGTTGGAAAGGTTGTTCTCGAAATGTGGAATCATCAGCAGAGACAAAAGAACAAACGTACTACCGACATCTTTAAAGAAAATGCTGATTACCAGAGAATGGTTTGAAGGCGAGGATGAAATTAGACGAAAAAAAGAAGTCCGGGCAAAAGGCAGTAATGCTACTAAAACTGAACACGAACAGGACAACAATGCCACTGAAGGTGATGAGTATGGACTTAATGAGGATGGGGATGGTATTTTTGACTTTGTGGACATCAGTGGCTCAAGTGGCTGTCAATCACCATCGCAGGCTTCGGCTACTTGGGCATCACCACAATCGCAAAATAAATCTAAAGTCGCCCGTCATCAAGATTGAGTTCAAACTCATCTTCAGGTTCAGGTCGGTCACCATCGCGATCGCTATTATCAGAAGAATACATCGACTTTGACACCGCCCTGAAGATGGTTTTGGAGGAAGATGAAGATAATCCGAACTGTGAGGATGATGGAGATGTAGGAAGCTGGGAATGCTTTGAGGCCCAGCAACAAGGTTGGCTCTGCTAGTAGTGTCATTATTTTTTTTATTGTAACGTTCTTAACCTTAACTTTCTACCTGCAAAATGCAGGACGATACCATACAATATTGTTTTATTTTATCTATTATCAGTTTTTAAGCCATTCTCAGGTATTGTAATTTTAATTTTAATTTTTTAATAATCATCGCATCAGTGATCAGTGGACACTAACAATTGTAGCTTTTTAACTTTTAATTTCTTGCAAGTTTTATTAGTTTTAATTTAATATTCATAATTGTATATTTTATTTTATTATTTTCATTACATTTAATTTCTATAAATATGTATAGGTAATAGGTAATATTGTAATATTATTAAAGTAATTCGTAATCGTTTATATTAATATATAATAATAATAATAATTAAGAATGCAGGCTTTATTAACTTTATTTTATGAATTCATTTCATCGTTTTAGTTGTAAGTTGTAACGCGCGTATCGGTGGTAACACACGTAGATTTTCATTTATTTCTAGTTTCTAGCAGCACTGTTGCTGGTCTGCTATTTTTGCCAGTTCTAGTTTTAATTTAATATTTATATTTTATTTTCATCTCTTACTAGGTCATAGGTATCATCATCATAGGTACTATGATTTTTAATTGATAATTATGACTTGTCTATTAATTTTATGAAACCAATAATTTGTAATTAAGTAATAGGATGAATTTAATAATTTAATCATAATTATATGTATAATTTATTTAATCGTGTTAAATATTAATAAAGCAACCACCAAAATCAAAATAGTGAAAACAACCACAATGATTTTCTTTGTATTCATATAATATTTTAGTTTTTAGTTTTTAGCATCACTTCCAGCAGCAGCAGCAGCGGGTCCTGCGGCGGCTCCACTTCCGGATGGCATGGATGCGTAGTTTACTCATACTATCTGCTTTAAGTTGTTCCACACTCTTCCCACTTAATTCATCACATACTTTTTTAGGCTTTTCCTTATCTGCTTCAATAACAACAGAACTAAGAATTTTCTCAATATCTGCGGATTTGGGATTGGTGTTTAAGCTCAATACAGCCAAAAGATATGCGGCTACATTACCTCATCTTGATATTTATTAAAATTATGCAGTGTGCAGTCAGTCATCTAGTCGCTTGTGGGATTGGTAAATTTAAAATTCTTAATTCTTTCGACAGTTCTTATATCCTTAGTATCAAGATGAGGTACGTAGCCGCATATCTTTTGGCCGTATTGAGCTCAAACACCAATCCCAAATCCGCAGATATTGAGAAAATTCTTAGTTCTGTTGTTATTGAAGCGGATAAGG
>CATKUY010000273.1:0-57797 GCA_949802685.1 Dicyrtomina minuta
GTACAAGTTAAGTTGATATACAATGTTATTACTCAATATTTTTACAAAAGTATACACTTGAATAATTACTTACCACAAAAATGACAACTCATGTAAAGGATACCGTTGGAAACACCAAATTCGAAATAACACCACACATTAACTTATTTTCAACACAGATACGTAAAAATATCAAAATTTAAACTTAATTGTTAATAAAATGAACAATACTAATAACTACTTGTTGCTGTTTAATGGATTCAGAAATAAGAATTTGAAATTTGGCGGGTTAGAAATGAATGTAATTTCTGGAATAAGGTGAAGAAAGCATAAAATTACTTTTAGTGCATACGGTGTACTCTAGTGGGGAAAACTGAACATGTGCAAACTGAACTTCATTATGTCATAAAGTGAGTCGCTGCAAAAAAAATCAATAATTTGGAAAAAGTTTACCTTTCTCTGTACCCTTGTTCCCCCTCCAGAAAAGCCATTAACTCTCGAAACTCTACCTTACTATGGGAATGACTCAAGAATAAATACCTACTACTACTAATAAGTAATCAGTTTATTACGAGGTCGGTGACCGTTGACTGTGAACACCCGTCCGTAGCAGTGGCATGTTTTAATAATTACTTTACCCCAGAAATTTTGACACAAGGAATTTGAAGTGATAAATATTTTGCATGAATGTATAATAAACGCATAGACGACAATAGTACGCCCCGCGCACTAATACCAGATATCTCAGATCCTCGCACTAGAGCTGACCTTCGTATTACCCGGGAAATTTTGGAATAACTTCCCCTGGGATTTATTTAGAATTAGACAATTAGAACATTACGGTAACCACTACCGCTATGACATTGGAACTTATGATTGTGCCACATCGCAATAAAAACAGATTGCTAATAGTTCTACTGTAGTCTGTAGTAAGTGAAGGCTTGCTGGCTAGAAGTTTTAGGGTGCATCCATCAATGACGTTTAAGAACAAGGTTTTTACTTCCTCCCTCCCCTAGTTTAGAGCATCTACAATGTAGCGTCGTAGTAACGACAAGTTTGAATAGGTCGTACCACTCTCCCTCCCCTAAATCCAGACGTCATTGGTGCACGCACCCCTATGCAATCTATTCGCTTATGCGGCAGAAGAGAAAAGCTAGGGATGTCAGCACCCAAAACCCAAAACACAAGAATTTCCGCCATCTTACCCAAGACCAACCCAAGAGTCTTGGGTGTCAAAATTTTCTATAATAGTCTTTTTTGGCTTTTGTTGTTTTTGGGTGAGTTATAATGCAAAATGACTTTTCTTGGGCAAGAGTCTTGGGGTACCCAAAGAATTTGAGTATTTGGGTACCCAAGACTTTTGTGGTACCAATAGAATTTGAGTATTTGGGTACCCAAGACTTTTGGGGTACCCAAAGAATTTGAGTATTTGGGTACCCAAGACTTTTGGGGTACCCAAAGAATTTGAGTATTTGGGTACCCAAGACTTTTGGGGTATCCAAGGAATTTGAATATTTGGGTACCCAAGAGTATTGGGGTACCCAAGAAATGCTTAGTTTGATATGTATAGCATATAAATTGCATGACTAATCAATAGGATAATGCTTGTGTGAAGCCGTGTGAAGGCGAAATAGTTTGTGGCTCCAATTTTAAACATCTAAGCATAATATGTTTTCAAATAATTTTTGCGTGTTCTTGTTTTAATGCAGATGTGTTGTGCTTCACGATCTCTTATGTATCTAGTCATTAGGAACTAGTGACCACGACCACTTCGACCACTTGATACTAGTTCACAGTTCACAAGTTTTAGACGATTTGACGAACATGTAAAATTGAGTTCGAATTACTCTTTTTTGACCAATAAAAAAGGAATAATATCTCGTACCTATTCTCAAGATTTAATTATTTTATATAGGGACTGTTCACTTCATAAATATAAATCAAAATTTGTTATTATTTGCTGCAGTGCGTAATAATTGAAGCAAATTTAAAGTTTGTGGTACAAAATATGTTAATTATTTGTTTAATTACTTATTATTTCACCAAATTGAAATTGAAATTTTTAATGTTTTAAATATGTAAAAAATTTAATATGTACTTTTAAGTTAAGTATTACCAAAATTTTATCACGTTCTGGTTTTAGTTATCACAAAAAATAAGTTAGTTTTACCTCATGAAAGTTTGTATTAACGTAGCCTACAAGATGCGTTAAGTGTAATTATATGGAATCTTTCCTAAGAATTCTTGTTCCACCTCCACCGTTTATGTACATGTACAAAGCATAAAACTATTTTATAAGGTCAAAAAATGTAAGTCATTTCGGTATTTTTAAAAACCAAGACTTTTGAGGCACCCAAAGATTTTGAGTATTTGGGTACCCAAGGATTTTGGTTATTTGGGTACCCAAGACTTTTTGGGTACCCAAAGATTTTAAGTATTTGGGTACCCAAGACTTTTTGGGTACCCAAAGATTTTAAGTATTTGGGTACCCAAGACTTTTGGGGTACCCAAGGATTTTGAGTATTTGGGTGCCCAAGACTATTTGGGTACCCAAGACTATTTGGGTACCCAAAGAATGCAAGTCTTGGGTACCCAAGAGTCTTGGTCTTGTACAAGTAATTTTTTACCCCAAATATTTGACATCCCTAGGAAAAGCAAAGGAAACGTAGTTCTTACCAAAAATGAAGACGTCGCTACTGCAGCTAATTCCTGCTGCAATGTAAACCGACTAGGCACAAACTCATTCATGGGATCTGGTGAAAAATACATGCAAAGAGATAGGAGTCCTCTCTCTATGTTAATATACCTCTGTGACTACACGTCTACCTTGCGGAACGCGGGGTCCTTAAAAGTTAGGAATCGTCCACAAATGACTTCACCGGCAGGGCCAATGGGACTACTTGGCTACTCATGACAACCCATGTTTAGTATTAACTCAATGATTGAAGCTGATGACAGGTAGGGTCATGAAGCCATTAAAATCGGGAAGTTTTGATGACGTCATTTCTTGACGATTTCTTAGGTAGGCAGGAAGGACCAACTACAACTACAGTGTGCGAATTACGCATTTGCAATCCACGCTCCCGGTCACGAACAACAGTTTCAGTCAAAGGTCGGCGTTTTTTGAAAAACCATTATGCCTACCTATCGCCTATCCTATTTTCACGATATTTCAAAGCCTACCTATTGCCTATTTACACCGATTTGCTGCCTACTGCCTATTTTTTAATTCAGCCTATATTTTATAAATCAGCCTATTAAAAGCCAAGTTTTCATAAACAAGCCTTCCAAAATTACTATCTTGATGCAGTAAAAATAATAATTTTTTCTCAAACACCCAAATGATTAGAAATTTCGCGATACCAAAAAAGGAAAAAATGTCTATTTTTTTCCCTATATTATAGAATAGGCGCCGACCTTTGGTAGTTATAGTTAGATAATTCGCCTAATCCGGCAGTATGGATAAAATAGCTAATTTCTTTGCAGTCATTAATAAATTTAATGGGACAAGTAATGGTAAATGATTTTGAGAAATCAAAATGTTTCGAACAAATAAAAGCAATAATTGCATTCCACAACATTTTAGAAAAGTACCTCATGCAGGATCGAACATCTCCCACAATGCTATGGATGCGTCGGGGTCAAGGATTTCTAACTTATAAAAATGGATAAAACAAAAAGGAAAACGATCTTGGTACTTGATAATACATTAAGTAAGTGTACAGCCTCTGCGAAGAAATAAGTAGGTCATTCACAAACAAACCCTGGATAATTTTGAAAGTAAATCTGCTAAATGCCGTACTCTTCATGAACTTAATAAAACAAAACATGTCAGAGGGGAAATTAATTATTTAGAATATTTATTATCTGAAAAGTAACGGTGATCGTTAATACTCCCTAAACCGCAGGGGCCACAACACAAATTCATTGAATTAAGTGAATGGTATATAATTATTACAGTTTTAGTTAAATATAAAGATATAGGTATATTTTGGCAAACAGCTCACAACTTAATGTTAAATATACTTAATTAAAGACAATAACTAAAATTACCACTAAGATGTTCACAAAAATCAAAAGTTAGCCCGAACTGTTTAAGCTTAAGAAAATCCATTTCAAGTTCAACCATTCCGATTACTCAAAATTACGCAAAAAAGCGTGATGAAAAATCTTGGTGAGATAGGTAAAAAGTGATAAAATGTATTACGAATTTAACACAGCTAGTGTAGCCAGTGAATTACTACCCTAACTGTATAGTGGAACGTGTCACAGTGACACGTTCCACTATAAAGCTATTCCACGTGAGAAGCGAAACAAATTTCTTGACTTGTAAGTACGCAACATTTTCTCCAAGAACTAATTGGTTCCCAAGCGCAAACGTTGCATTTCAATTTCAGCAAGTCGTCTCAGAATTGCCATCTTATAATTTTCCAGACATTTTATGTCAAACTGTAGGAGCATCAGGTTGTGATCCACGGTTTGTCTTCTACCAATATTGGGTCGATGTTTGTAATATAGCAGAATTTCCTTTTGATAGTGTTGACACTTCTCAGCCTCCGCTAGAATGGGCAGAAGATCCTCCCTTGACTTACTATGCAATTCCTTGTCAAATACTTTTTGAGCACTTCCAGTCAGTCCAAGAGTCAGAAGACGCCGACTTATTGCCTTACTGAGACTTGACACAATGAAGACTGAAAAAAAGTGCACACATCATTAGTTAAGAGTAGCTCAGTCAGGTGATTAGTACAGTACAGTACACCCTTTATCCACTAGTTTTGTTTTAACGTCCCACGTAGAAACTGACATCTACATAATTAATGAATTCGGATTCAAAGACTTGTGTTGAAAGTGGCAACTACACTTTCATTTTTAAAATCCTTAGAAAACTTACTTCTCTCATTAATTATCCCAGGGAGAGTTTTATCTTTGAGATCCAACAAAAAATACATGAGCTTCTCAAATCCTGAAAGTTCTTCTGCATTCATCAAGTAAATACGTGGAAGCTGATACATTCGGATGAGTTTCGCTGCCAACTGAATTAGCCAATGGTTCGGATGAACCAACTTGTTCCGATGCACATCAATAAATGATTCACAAATTTTGTCCGCCGTCACCTTGTTTGCACTACATTTTGTCTGGAGATCAAGGGAAAGTTCTTCAACTTTGCCACAAAACTTCGAGGCAATCGTAATTTTCTTGCACTTGCTGCATTTCCATGGAGCATCATCAGCGACGTTCAATGGATCTAACGGTAGCAAGTATTCCGGTTCCGAACTTGCATCACTGCCTGTCTTGCACAAAGCACAAACTACGGCAGACTGGTAAGTGCCGAATTCAGTTGGATCCAGACACAGATCACACCGACAAGGTAATTGAAAGAGAGCCTGAAAATGCTTTTGACGGTTTCGCGTATCATTAGTTAGGTCCACATTATAGATAAAGCGGGATACTGTGAGCTTTTCTCCTTTCTTTACAGCCACACTCGTTCGGATTTGCATCTTAAAATCCGGAAACGTGCCAACGGTCCAAGAGCAATTGGGAGAACATGAGTGAACAAAATGTCGTGCTGTCTGGTACACATACGACGCAACCCGTTGTCGAATATTCAACGAACTGGAACTATTAGTGATGAAAATATAAAATTAAATACCTATATTGATGTAAATTATGAAGCAAGTAATAATATGTGATCAACAATAACAGAAATGTCTTAATTTTAAAACAAAACAATAGAGTTACCCAAACACAGTTGAATCTTCCTCAATTCTAACCTTGTATCCCTGAGTTAACATAAGTCGGGATAGTTTGCGAAGTACTCCAAACAATAAACTTTCGCTCTCTCTGGTAATGCTCAGAAAGTGGGACGTAGCGGTTTTAAGTGCATCCAGATCAAGATCTTCACCAATCAGATTATCCGGGATTCCGCTTTCAATATCTACCCATTCCAGCATTTGCATCAAAATCTTCCACCGCTCTGGGTTCCGGATCAGGAAAGCAATAGTCCGCATCGAGAGTGGGTATAATGCAAGGTCTGGTATCGGTGAGCCAGGAATAAGCTTCGGATAAGGAATTCCATTGGCTACAAAAACCTTGCACTCGTTGGCGGCGTGAACTGGAAGCTAATTTGAACACAAGAAGAACCCAAATGAATGGTGAATAACATTTTTTTTAACATAATGCAATATCTTGTGCATAGTTATATGTGTCGTAACATGCTGAAAATACTGTGATCTGCGACATGGCAAAGAAACAGTATTTGTTAAAAACGCTAGAATAGCACGTTTCACGAGATTTCATAAGTTTTAGGTGCAAATAAAGGTCAACTTCCTTTAAAAATATGAGTGTACGATTTTATTACTATTTTCTTATAATTAACAGAAATACTCAGACATGTTCATTATTTCCAATAGTTCAATTTCTCTCATAGTCAGGTTCGCACAGGTCAGCCTTGAACCATGACATAATCGCAACTAACTGGTAATCTGTAGCTTCAGTCTACGCTAGATTAAATTATTCACTGATTTTGTCATATTTTACAATAATTTATAGTAGAAATAATCATAATATTATTTCTATAAATTCACCAATATTTATAGTAAAACCATAGCATTAAACACTAATTATATCTGCAACATTCTCGCCACCGTTTAATGCTTAATTTACTATCTACACTGTATTATCTTCATCATTATTAGAATCGTCAACTTCAAACTTCAATCCCATCTATTCCAGTAATTCCTATTTTCATCAATTCCTGTGTCAGCATCAGTAGCATTTCCTTCTACAACTCTATTCCAGGATCATACACCATGCTACTTGACAGCGAAATACAATCAGGACCATTAAACATCCACACCAAAATAAGAATCAGAATTAGTATTTCCTTTCTCCATTCACCCCAGTACTTAAAGTTGATGGCAGAAATTAATGCTCCATAATTTTGTATCTGTTGACACTCAAGAACGTTTCTAGAATAAAACCTAGAAGAATTAATAATTGAGACTTTAAATTTCTGAATCTGCTGCTTTTCAATAATAGTTGATTTTCGTTCTTGATAACAACTTTTAGTATCTTCAGGAAAATCTTCCTTGATCCCAAAATTAATATTGTTTTCAAGTAGTTCTAGTGTCCACTTGTCATACAACTCAGTAGTGTAAGCATCGTCACTGAACATTTTAACCGTGGCATCTGTTAGCAAGTCAACCAGTATCTCGGTAGTAGACCCAATAAAATCATTCCCAGCAATTGGCACTACCATCTGGTGAAAATGTAAACACTGGACATTTTCATTAATGCTTGTATTGTACTTGTGCACATCAGCTGCTTGTGCTAACATTTCAGTGACTTGACTTCCAGCTCCTGCAATTGTCAGTTCATCAGTAATCTTCATATCTGTTTCTGCGATATGATTTTGAACTTCGCTTATTTCATTTGACAAAAACTTGCAGCTGTCACATGACGATGTTGACAGCGCTCTCTCCCCACCATCAAATACACTATTTGATTTTGCAAGTTTTGTGATATCAGAATAAAGTTTTTCGTCATTTTTCAAAATCTCAGAGCTATTAGGTAATAAAACTTCGGACATCAGCGACATCTGGCGGCAGATGCCAAATTCTATACCCGCTTCAAGCAAGCAATCAACATTTGACTTCTCTTCAAAATTAACTTGAGCATCAGTTAATTCAGAACTTTCTTGCTGTATTATTTCCGTCGCCCCCTGGTGGCCATAGTCAAAATCTAGTTGTGCCTCTACTAAAACGTCAACATATGACTTCGGTAGACTTGCAGTATGTTGCAACTGATCAACAGTAAACTGAGAATTCGTACTGGCATCAAAGTCAAAACGTAAGGTAGACAGCACCCTCTCCCCACCGTTTACACAATCTGTCATTATTGCATCAGTGCAATAATCCCCCAGTAGATTTTCTTCATAAGTGGTTGAGGCATCTTGTGTGTCATTCACCTTGTCTTCGTTGATCAATAGAATTTCACTGCTCGACTGTAGTGATTTTTTGCACCAAAAGATATTTAGTTCAGTTATTCTTATCTTAAGCTTGTCAGTTAAAGCAGCTAAATATTTCTTATTTGATTCGGAGATCAACTCAGATCTTTTAAATTCTTCAACCAAAATATATAACTGACCCGTTTCAAAGTACCATGGTCGCAATAAACGTTGAAATTCTGACTCTTGATTACGTAATAAAAATTCAACGACAATTAGAACTTCACTAGTATAGTAAATTTGTCGAGAATCTCTTGCTGCCAACAATATTTCTGGAATATTCTCAAATTTTGCTGCAGACAAAACTTTGAATAACAGATCTGAAGGTAGCGACATCTCTCGTTTATACTTTGCAATTTTATGTAAACCAGTTTTCAGTTTTCCCAAGTAATTAATGCGCTCATTATCAGCTTCGTTAGATTTGATAGCCTGTGTACTCGAATCTTGCTCCTTTGACAGAAATTGAGTTATTTCAATTTCGTCAGCATCTACTTCGCCTTGATCGACTTGTTCTAAATGCATTAAAAACTTCGCATGATTTATTTGACGTTGTAGCTTTCGCTTTTTAACTTTGAACATCAAATCTTCTATCTCCGTCTGTATAGCATTTAGCTCCCTCTGGCATTGTGACTTTCCCATCATTCAAATTGTTGGGACTTAGCAGTACAGACAGTCAGTCAAATCTATAATCTCATGACATACGTAATTAGATTTTGCTGTCATAAAAAATGTAGGAACTTTATAATTGTAATCAGTAATACTACTCTGAATATTACTCTTCACTTTCAATTACAATTCAAATTACTCAAAATAGTAAGTAATATATTTATCAAAATATTTCAAATTCAAATTAATTATTATCCTCATCCAGAGATAATCAATTTCAGCAGTAGATAGAAGTGGCAATGGTAGCGGTGTAAATTCAAATCAGTTAAGGGCTATTTCAAAAATCTTCTAATTAATTCCAGCCCAGAAATTTCTCGAAAGCCAAAAGAAATGAGAAAAAAAACTCCACACGCTATTTTTTAGTCCAAAAAGCATCTACGCAATGTCAATGTGGCGTAAACGTCTTCCAGCGTAAGCACTTCGCAGTCCGCCAGAAAAGTAAATAAATTTCAATCCAAATCCCAATCAGACGAGTTAAAAATGAGAGAAAAATTCCAGAATCTCCAAGTTAACTCCAGTTTGAATTAAAAATAAATTATTTCTCAATTTAAAATTCTGTAACAGTTCCAGTTGAAGTAGAGAACAGTTCTTCAACCACCAAGAATTTTAAAATCTCAAGTTTTTCCAAACAAGAATATTCCATTTGTTGATCGCCTTCACATTCCCTCCATATTTCACAGTTAAAGTAAAGAACAATTCTTTAACCAGTAAGGAATTAGTAAAGGTCAACAGAACTCAGACCACAGATTAGGACAGTAACCAATTGCAACGCTCCCGTTTTCCGATGCCCTCTGATTCCCCCCAGATTCCTCCAGACCAAGAAAAAAGAGTGGTTAAAACGGGCCTCACAAGTACAACCAAAATACCGTAGGTCAAAGGTTAAAAAATCTTCGAAGGACCAAACGACCAAATGTTAAAAACGCTAGAATAGCACGTTTCACGAGATTTCATAAGTTTTAGGTGCAAATAAAGGTCAACTTCCTTTAAAAATATGAGTGTACGATTTTATTACTATTTTCTTATAATTAACAGAAATACTCAGACATGTTCATTATTTCCAATAGTTCAATTTCTCTCATAGTCAGGTTCGCACAGGTCAGCCTTGAACCATGACATAATCGCAACTAACTGGTAATCTGTAGCTTCAGTCTACGCTAGATTAAATTATTCACTGATTTTGTCATATTTTACAATAATTTATAGTAGAAATAATCATAATATTATTTCTATAAATTCACCAATATTTATAGTAAAACCATAGCATTAAACACTAATTATATCTGCAACAGTATTGACTGTTACCTCAGTACAAGCTGCTCCACAAACAGGCCAGTTACACCTAGGGCAACTATGCGATGCATTTCTTCCACTTTTCGGAGGTAAATCAATCCCACATGTTATGCAACGATCAAGACTATTGGAGGGCATTTGGAATACGGGGAGCTCTTCCAGTATTACCGTCCCTGCTTTCAGATCCCGGGAAGCTACACAATACTTCCCCGCCCCAGTGAATTCGCTCGGATCATCCTTAATGTGGAAAAATACGCATGACGACTGGTGCAACTTCCAATGCTTCTTCTGATGATCCACACAGCAGTAGGATACTGACTGACAGCCAGAGCAAACCAAGGTTGCATTTTCTTTGCAAACAGGACATTTCGATTTTACATTCTTCTGCAAAAGATAATGAATGCAATTACAACGGTCAACTGCTACTATGCACCAAGTACTGCAATTTTTTTTGTTTTTTGTTGTAAATCCAAAATTGTTGTAGAATTAAGTAAACATCGACCTAACTGAAACCGAGGTACACAAGTGAGTTCTAGTTCTAATTTTCCAATACATTGTTGTATCTCCCTAATCACCAAACCAAACAGCAAAAACCTACTACCTATCCACAATGCAAAGCAATGGTGAATGGTGGTACCTTTTCCGAAGCTTACCAGCCGAATATATGTTATGCTACGTCATGTTAACCTAACCTATATGGAGCAGTATAAATGTGCAATAGCCCATAATATTAATTATTTATCATTAAATATCTAAAACTAGAAACATTTTGGTGATTTAATAGTGCTTGGGCGGGCGTTTCTTACCTCCACCCCGGAAGGTTCTAACTTGGATTTGTTTTCCATTGTCCCGATTGTCCGTAGTCCGTAGTCGTATTCGGTTGTCAGCAGCAGCAGTTTAATCAACAAGTTTTCAAAAATCAGCCGAGTCGCTTTCCCTACTTTAAGAATTTCAGGTTCGTAATCCAAATCAGCACGCCACACAATCAAAATGTACACACATTAGCCCACAGCCACAGTTGACAGTTGTAAACTGGTTTTCAAATTAAATAGGATTTACAAAATTTTAAACAAACAGTTTCACTTCAGTCACATCAATTTTTATGAATTAGAGATAACACTACACTAGTCAGACCGAAAGGTTGAAGGTTAGCTTTCGCCTTCGTTGTTGGTTGTAGGAAGTAGAAGTTGAATGATTTCGTCTCTGGCTCTCGTCATCTCGTCTGCTCGTCTCCCGAGCTAATTACACTCGTGCAGTGGAAGAAGACGCAAAGAAGTTCGGGATCGTCAAAAAATGACGTCACCGGTAGTGGCAATGGGTTCACTTGGCTACTCATCCTATCCTACTTTAAAGGCAGCCGTTTACGCAATGGTTAATAAGCTGATGGCTGGGGGTCATACGGTGCTAAAAATGTGAATTTTTCAATGACGTTTGTGGGTTATTCCAACGTAATAATTTAAAAAATGCTGATTTTCTTTCGAATTCACGCGCGGCTCGAGAATCGGGAAATCGAGCAGCCAGTGTTAGGACCCGTAATTAAATGACTTCATTGGTATGGTCCATAGGTCTACCTGTATATCTCATGACAGAGGAGTCATACGGTAATTGGAATAGCTTCATGAAATCATCTGTGGACGATCCCTTATCTAAAAACGGAATGTTGTCAGTTGTCGTCCTGCGCTGTGGTACACCTGAGTACGCTGAGTACTAAAAGTGCAATACAAAAATATAAATACAGTAGCCGACACGATAAGCGGACTCGGAGTTAAAAAAACCCTTTTGTAGCCCTTTAAACCTCGTTTTTAGAGATAAAGTTTAAAGGGCTTCAAAAGGGTTTTTTTTACCCCTGTTACGCTCTTAGTTACGGCTACTGTTAATGTTATAACACTACTGCAATAATTGCAACATAAAATGGTAAATAAAGATCATTTTAAATTTATTTTTCGCTTTTGGCTCCCAATCCATTATTACATTTTACCATAAATATTAATGATTTATTACAAAATTTGGCAGTAGTCAATAAATACCTCTGCCCTCTGAATTAATCAATCAAGCATTTTGCAACGTGCACAGAATTTTAATTTTGCCAAAAAAAAAATAAGTAGGTGTAAGGTGTAGGTGTAGGTACAATAAAACCAAAACGATACACGGGGAATATTGCCGGGAATGTTTCCAGAAAAAATAAATTCCTGACTGCCTTAAATTACTTGTAATAAAGTACACGCTTAATCCTCATGCCGTGGCTCTAGCTAGCAATGCGATTAAATTAGTTCTTAACGACGACCGCAAGCTCCCATTACACAAATGCTTCCGTGGATAACAGCATTCAGAAATCCAAATGTCTAAAAATAGATAAAATTTTACTGTATTTTAGGATTTTACAAAAATATGTCCATTCAACTATAAGATTTTTTTATTCTTAAATTAACATGGGAACCTACCTTGCTTGAACACATGGATTCAAATGAATTCTATCATAACGTCTTCTACTGTGACTAGTAACTACTGCTAGTATAGTCGTTCGGGTGCAAAATCGCTTATCTCCATTTTATACGAATTTGAATTTTCAAAATTTTCTTGAAATAAAAAGTCAAGAAAAT
Organism: Dicyrtomina minuta; assembly: GCA_949802685.1. Lineage (NCBI taxonomy): Eukaryota > Metazoa > Arthropoda > Collembola > Symphypleona > Dicyrtomidae > Dicyrtomina > Dicyrtomina minuta. The sequence continues at coordinate 12,541 of CATKUY010000273.1, forward strand.
TCAGTGGGAATAACAGTGGATAATTTTAGTGAGGACAGGGTCCCCCCTTCCATACTTTCGAAAAAACGAAAAAAAATATAACTTCCAGTAAATGTAGTGTTTAATTTATGGTTGCTAATAATTATCATCTTTTTGCAACGGAACATAACAAGAAAGCTTAAACTTCAATAGGGTCGTCCATAAATGACGTCATGGAAACTTTTCAATTTTAGGACGGCATAACTATATATATCGCTGGTGAAGGCTCATATCTGCTTCCTTCCACTTTTCGCTGGAAGCAAACCCGCTTCCTTCGATTTTATTTTAAAAACAAATCCGCGTCCTTCCACTTTCGATTTAAATAAGCGTTTCAGCTAACCAAATCATAATTATTGCATGCTTATGAAAAGTGGAACTTGCTCTAATTGCACTATATTCTAAAATGCAAAACGTTCTAACTAAATGGATTTAAAAACTGAAAACTGTTCTAACTACATCACTTCAAGCGCAAACTGTTCTAACTACATCACTTCAAGCGCGATCTTTTCTAACTACAGGGTATAATGTTGCAAACTAATCTAACTACATGATTTTAAAAGGTGAAAAATGGTCTTACTACATGGTTCTAACTTGTTTACTAATTTAAATAAATAATGTTGAACAGTGCAAAATGTTTTGATTACGTGCTTTTGAATATTACATGTAGTTATAGCTTTCGCACTTCTCAAACGTTGTATTTAGAGGACTTTGCATTTTCAATATTTTGTAATTAGAACATTTAAAATTTTTAAGAACATGCAATTAAACATTTTGCACTTTTAAAAATCATAGAACATTTTGCCACTCCAAACCATGCAGTTAGAACATTTTAAACTTTCTAAAACCATGTAGTTTGAGCAAACTGCATCTTTAAATCAAGTAGTTAAAATATTTTGCACTTTTTAAAATCATGTAGTTAGATTAGTTTGCAACTTTAAACAATGTAGTTAAAAGTTTTAATAAAACGTATTGCATATTTTAAAATCATGTAGTTAGATTAGTTTGCAACTTTAAACAATGTAGTTAAAAGTTTTAATAAAACGTATTGCATATTTTAAAATCATGTAGTTAGATTACTTGGTAACTTAAAACAATGCAGCTTGATTAGTTTGCAACTTAAAACTATGTAGTTAAAAAAATTTGAGTTTGAAATAATGTAATTAGAACAGTTTGGGAGTATCATGATGCATTTCGTGGATTTTACTTTTTTTTAAATCAAGTAATTAGAACCAATTTCAGTTTCTATATATGTATTATCCATATATTATTCCATATGTAACTTCCTAAAATTGAAAAGTTTCCATGACGTCATTTATGGACTACCCTATTGAAGTTTAAGCTTTCTTGTTATGTTCCGTTGCAAAAAGATGATAATTATTAGCAACCATAAATTAAACACTACATTTACTGGAAGTTATATTTTTTTTTCGTTTTTTCGAAAGTATGGAAGAGGGGACCCTGTCCTCACTAAAATTATCCACTGTTATTCCCACTGAATTTTCTTGACTTTTTATTTCAAGAAAATTTTGAAAATTCAAATTCGTATAAAATGGAGATAAGCGATTTTGCACCCGAACGACTATACTAGCAGTAGTTACTAGTCACAGTAGAAGACGTTATGATAGAATTCATTTGAATCCATGTGTTCAAGCAAGGTAGGTTCCCATGTAAGTACTACACATTTTTAGCACATTTTTCATTCAATATATTAAGATAGAGGATACAGTAAGAGAATCTCTTACGGAGGCAAACATTCGTTCCACGTAATTGTCATCAGTAAATGGGACTGGTTTTTCTGTCGGAGTTGCTTCTATTCTAAACATAAAGGTGACACCCGTGTACTTAGTGGTGTTGATTGTAAATAGTACAGCCCCAATGCAAATTAGAATCCCCATGAGTCCATGGTAGACAACATCCTATAAACACAAAGTGTACAATGCAAAACAATACCTAGGCTTGCAATAATTCAATATTCCAAATAATGTACCAAATCAGAAAATCACTCACCATCCATTTGCTTGTTGAAGGAGCCAGGTATTTTGGAAGGAAATCCAGCTTCATGGACAAGCAAATTATGATGGACAGAATCAATGCAGTGACAATTGTGAACAAAAAGAACTTTTCTTCATGCATATGTCTGAATCTGAAGTACGAGTGCAACGTGAGGGCAACATCCACGTTTCCAATAACCTGTTGTATATGTGAACGAGTACGTAATTAAATTACTGTAACCACAGCGCTGTAGAAGGCTGTAAAAACGGGTCATTTTTTATTTTGGAAGGATTTATGAAAAATTTAAATAAATTATGCTTCGGATATTGCGTATTACATAGCAAATTTTTTAAAATCCAACTTACCACGGTGGCAATTTTAAGCTTGACAATGTAGCTGGCAGTCCTAGTATCCTTATTCATTTTTCTTTTGCTTTTCACCAAGTCTTGTGAAGAAGACCTCAGCACGAAAGAACATACGGCTACGGCGCATTCACTGTGGAGTAGACAACTACATAGTAAAACCAGGAAAAATAATTAGAATTACATTTTACTTTTTACTATGCTAAGTCACGTAGTTATGACGCGGTTTTCCCATGTTGTGTGGTTAACCGCCGAAGCAAGATTTTTGGAATATTGTTATAACAAATAAAATTTAATATTACGCCGGGTAAAATTACCTTTATTACATATATTTCAAAATTTACTATATACTTATGCGTTTATTTAGTATATTATTTTATCGCATTACTTTTTCACGACTATATACTCCGTCTTTTTTAAAGCAAAATTTGAAGCATATTATATATTACACAGTTTCCGTTTCCGATTAGTTTACACAACCGAATGTGGAACATCGATTTTTGGAAAAATATGAATGCAATACAAAAAAACAACATTGTTTTAATTAATAATTAATTTCGTACACAGAGTGTATTGGGCTGTTATTGAGTCTGGGATCGTCCATAGATGACGTCATCGGTTGGGCCATTGGTCCTCACCAGGCATTTTTGATGTGTAATTTTAATGATAGACGTTTAAGGGAAGTTAAAGTGGTGATATGGTAGTGGTGGTGGGTGCGTGAAATAGTAATAATTTGGGTGACCTCATTTATCGACCATCCCGCTTATCATTGAAAATTAAGTGACAACCAAGACCTTAGTTCCATTAACATAAAACATTAACTCTTTAGTTTACGCTGTAAACGTTCTAATAGTTTACGCGTTCTAATAGAAAAATATAGGCTTTACCACGTAGCTGTATAAATTAACCAATTTCGCTGTTAATCCGAAATACACAACAGTAAAACCGGTTAACAGTGGTCAACATGAATTGTAGATCCGGATTCACTTACACTGCTGCCACACCATTTTAACCCAAAATTCGGCTAGATCACTCAACTGGTAATCCTGTTAAATGTCCCACAGGATAATATGACCAATTTTAGATTCGAAAATGCCCTCTGAAACAAACCATTCAATTTTCGGTTTGAGTTAATAATACGTAAGGAAGATTCTGATGACTCATGATCCAATTTAGTTAGTTAATTTGAATGTTGCAATTTAGTTTATTTTGCAAAAAAGTATCTGCGTAATTTCAAAGATTGCCACTTGTTGTTTAGTTCAATTATATAGTCATTGTATTTTTTTTGTATAGTAATTATTATAAATAACGACTAACTTCGTGACATATATATTTATTTAATTATTCAATTTAATGGACTTATTTATGGGAAATCCTAAAAGTAAAAACAAATTTAATTGATGGTTACTATGTACGAAAATATGCATGTACGAAGTTGTGTATTTGGCAATGTATAATTAAAAAGTTAAATTTCCCCATTTATAAATTACGCGAAAGCCATGTACTCAAGAAAATTATATGGCATTATTTTTATACCCATCACAAATTCGATAAATTTTGTTTCTAATTTACTATAGATTGTTACAATTATGACAAGCTCAAATGTTTATAATAATATATCTGGATGAAAACTATTTTTAATTAATGGAAAGTGGTAAACATACTTTCTCGTATGTCCTTGTGTTGAACAGAAATTTTAAAGCTTTTAAAAAACTAAAAATTGGTTTTAATAAGGTTTAGAATTTAAATAACCTTTATGATTATAATACTATAGCAATTGCCCCTTTAAGATGTAATTAAAATCTTAAATTCAATTATGACATGCGTAACTATGTACTGACCTAAATTTAAAATAGGTATAGGTATCGATTATATTCACTGATAGTGAGAAGGATTTGAAGAAGCTACAGTGTAGTGTCTATTTCTTTTGCGGCTCAACACATCCTTGCAACGAGTCGCTACCTTTGTACTACGCTTCTCACTGTCAATACTTTTTGACTTTTACAAATTACAAGAAAATGTTTCTGACCAAAAACGATCTGCGATGGAACATTGCCGCATATTCTATTTTGTCCACTCTCAACGTCCTTCTTTTGGACATAACACAAAATTTGGATAAAAAATCAAAATCAAAATTCACAAAAATGAAAGAGCAGAGGTCTAGCTCGAGACTTTGCGTTCAAAAAATATGGTCATTTCTATTCATTTTTCAAAACACTATTCTTGGCATCGGTCTTGTGCATCTCCTAACGTACCCGGCCGACACAGACAAATCCTTCTACTTCCCATTTCTTTTCGCTGTATTCTTTGCACTGATGTGCATTTTTGTGGGCAACATGATTATCTCTTTTCTGTACCCTGATTTGAACGCGCTTGTAATTCAAGAAATATTCACAGGACAGGATTCGAGAACTTGCTTGCGAGTGAGACAAGTGCAAAAAAAGGTACGTAAATTCTTTGGTTTGTTCGAGTAATCGAGTTTAACTTTAGCTTATTGCGCATATATAAAACGGATAATAAACGGATTTGTTTGTACTGACACTGTAGACTCGTCGCAACTAACAAAGCTCTTTATCGTTTATTTACCACTACTTATTCTGGCCACTGAGCTTCTATGCATCTTATTGTATTTCTACGATCCGCATCTTCCAGTCTTCACGTACTCGCTTATTCACAACATATCCATTTTCGAAGGGCAATACTTTGCTTTCGTAAAATGGGTCTGTCTCGTACTGGACTGTGTACTACTGATCCCCTGATCCCCTTCATATTCACATCGCACAATGCTTTGTTTACCATATTTGCCCTTATTCCCTATCTCAGTTTTCGAATCGACATTCTCTTGGTAAAAAATATTTCATGTGCTGAAACCAATGTGTAAGTCTAATCGCATAATAAGTTTATTTTCGTAATTTTTATAATGGTCAGCATATAAATAGGATATGTATTTGAATTTGAATTTATTACTTTTTTCTGGGCGGCAGAATGAATTCCTGGAGCATGCATCAAATGATGACTAATATGTGCAAGCAAATCCGGAGACTACAGCTTATCATGAATTACTTTAATTCATGTTAACTGCACTATTATTTTTCTCATCAAAGTTGCAATGATGAACTGCCAAGTCCTTTTTGGCTATCTTGCCATCCGCTACTGTCACTCAGAGCCTATGATTGCGCTGGCCAACTTATTCCTCGCCTTGGAAATTAACGCCATGTTTGTATTCCTATTTGACAAAGCATTCGTCATCCCGGGCAAAATGAACGAGGTCAAGAGACAGCTAGAAAAAGTGAGTTGTAGCCTGCCATTGAGAAGTACGAGAGAAATGGTGCGAGCAGAAATAAAGTCGATGAAAATCAGTGGGATTAAAGTGGGCCAGTTTCGTACGTTAGAACGGGAGTCCACTCCTAATTTTGTTGATTTTGTACTCGGTCAAATTGTGACACTGCTTGTAATGTAAGTTACCAGAAACCACAATACTGTGTACAGCATCTCTACGTTTCGAAGCATGTTTCTTAGGGACCGCTCAGGATCTCTTCATGGCACTGGTGATATTTCTCCCTTCTTTACAATCATCCACAAGTATTTTCATAAGCGACTTAGGTTATATCGCTGTCCACAAGAGTTCTTTGAATTCCATAGAGTTTGGAGTTTTATAATGGCGAATGTTGATGCACCTGTTGAGGGGTTTCAGTGGATGGTGGATACCGGGATTGTCAAGTATTGGATTGATATAAAAAAATTTACAACAACGAGGATAGTTGTCCGATTGCTTGAAGCTCTCTTTGATAAAGAACCTGAAGGAAAAGAAAGACGTCAACATTTGGAAGAGATGCTTGCAGGTCTTGATATTCAGGATTCGCTTATTGCATCCGCATTTTACTGTCTCTTTATTGGGGTGGGGGCTTCAAGTTATGGATTATATATATATATAATTTATTCATCTTAGTTGTTAATTGGCCGCAGCCCTTACAACCCCTTCATTTTACATTTTATAGCATTGTATTTGGAGCAAAAAAGTGAGTCCTTGCTTGGATCACTGTTCGATAATTAATATATGATTTGTTTAAACCTTAAAGTTATGGATTTGTTTTCGATATTTTGTTCTATAACAAAAGATTTGTTCGTCTGCTGGTTTTTTTGTGGCTCTACATTTGTAACGGGGTGGCTGCTGTTACTGCGATAACAGGGTTGCTTCTTGTAATTCTCATGTCAAACAAAAGTTTCTATAATTTTCAAGGTACTCGTACCCGGTCCAATCAAATCACCAAATCTCGAACCTAGCCCACTAGTACCATCGCTATTCTTATCAAGCCCACTTGTACCGGCACCAGTCGTACCCCACCCGTTTGTACTAGTATAACTCGTAGTCTTGTTAAATAGTTAATACTTTTTTAATTATTTTGAAAAACCTTAATTAAAATGTTTTTAAAATTAACGGATTTTAACGAGTGATATATCATTTAAAAGCTCTTCAAAAATAAACAGACCCCATTTTTTTGTTTTTAGATTGTGACCCATACAACAGGTTTTAGGCAAAATTGAAACATTAAAACACCGTTATCATAAAAACGTCTTGTGATAATGATGGCGCATTCCATTATTTGAATTCTACCATTGATTACCTTTCGAATGATATATGACTATGACTCGATGAAATTGGTCTAGTTTTCAAAATTTCGGTGAATTATGTAGATAGGTACCTGCAACCTACCTACCTAGTACTACCTACTACCTAGGTCCTAGGTACTAGTATACAAAAAAGTCAGCTTTATCCTTGTCAGCAATGCCAGCTTTCACTATCTGTTGCCGCGCCGAAAGATTCGCTATTCGCCTTAGCCTAAATGGCTCGTAGTTCAACTTTTGCAGGGTGTATGTTTTTGAAAAGTTCAGTCGGTATTATTTAATTATTAATTTAACAAATTAAATTAACTTATGACTTATTACACTTTAATCAAGGGCATTTGATTTGCAGTGAGAATTAGAATGATAAATTACGCAGTACTTCAATTCACTAGTAACAGTGACTGAAAAAAACTTTAGTCTGTCAGTTATAATTCATATCTTAACTAGAGGCACTGAGGCAGTGAATAATTATTTTGATTTTGCAAGCAAGCACGTATTTGATATAAACAGGTTAGTAATGAATACCGGATGTTCGCCAATGATAATGTTGTATTAGTTATTGTAGTTATTTTTTACATTTATGATTCAGTGTTAGGAGGCTAGTTATTATTACTTCAGGAGCTAAAATTTATATTTTAGTCACGACAGTTAAAGACTAATGAAAAAATCCATAAAAAAGGCTATGAATGCAGTAAGATATAAATCTCTGAAATCATACTATTAAATATTGTTGATTACTCTAATAGATCAAATCAAATCACTTTCAATCCGTAAAATTTATTTACAATCCCCTTCCCAGTCAGTTTACAGTTGACAAAGTGTGGTACACTGGTGCAACAGAAATAACAAATTACCAGCATACTACTGTTGACTGTAGCCTGTAGCAATGGCAGATTTCAATTTAGTTGAAAAACCATTGTTGGAGAAAATCCAGGATTTGCTGGAACGAAAACCAGCAATCTACGATGTGGCTTTCTGCGTGGGGAAGGAAAAGAAGATTGTGAGGGCCCTCAAGGTCATTTTGAAAGCATCATCGCCTTTTTTGGAGAAGGAATTCGAGGAGAAGTGGGAAGTTGCTGTGATGAAAGATGGCGACGGGATCCCACTTCCCGACTTCGATCCCATCGCTTTTGAACTGTTTGTCAAGGTAAGTCAATCACTTCAGCTACAACTTTTTACTAATATGTAATAATATTATTACCCTTAATAAAACATTTACAAATTTTAAATACCAACATCTTTTATTACAGTACATTTAATTGTGTATAAGAGAGAAGGTAAATATTTATTTACAACTGGCGCAACAATTACGCTTGCCACAAGGACACAGTAAGAACAACATACAATTTTAAACGAAAGTAAATGGTTTTAAAAGAATGCAGGAATTTCTTTTCGTAATTACAATTTGTAAAAATTAGCTATTAGATAAATTCATATTGTATAGATGATTATGGGCAATACGACACGAGCCTCGAATGGTAGCAATCACTATTTCGTGTATCATTGTAGAAGGAAGCCGCATATCTTTTCGAAATGACTCGAAAAAAGCTGGAATTGTACCTCGAGCACCGATGAGCAAACCTATGACTTCAAGATTCTTAAGTTGGTATTTTTCAAGAAAGTAAGGAATACATGGAACGTAATGACTTTGCTTTTCAACATTAACCTCTTCAGCTTGACCAGAATGTTGCTCCATACGTATGGTAGGATCTAAAATATATCCAGACTTTGACTCCGTACGCCAGCATATTATATCTACACGCTTAGAGGCTCCATCAGTAACTTCCTCAAACACATTCCAGCCCAATGTCCTCAGATGCTTAGCAATGATTGATCTTACTTCATGATGTCTTGTATTTCGTAATAAGCTTCCAACGTGGCACTTCCCCAGAACATGTGCAAGGGTTTCTTTCTCTTTGCAGTGTCTGCAAAGGGATGATTCTAGAGAACGACCTGGAATTGCTTTAACAGGATATACATTAGCACTCATTTTAAGTACATTCAACCACTCTGAAGATGTTAATCCGCATTTGTTAATAATAATTTTGTTTCCGTATGGGCAATCTTTATACATTTCAACCCCTTGTCCACGAAGTGAAAATGTGCACCATTTTTCAAATTCTTTGTTCCTCAAAAATTCACGCAAAATTTTTGCAGGCTTAGTTTTTGGAGAGGATTCAATTTTAGCTTGAATTGTCTCTTCATCCAGCTCCAAAGCTTCGATGCAGCATTTCATTTCCAAATTCAGATCTTTAACAAATGGTATATATGGATCGGTGGAACTAAGCAAAACAACACATATATTGTAATGTTGTATGAATGCTTCCCACGTTGATCGCATTACTTGTAAGCCCCTGTGCTTTGTCGAGCAGTACAAGAGAGCATTAGGAGAATCATGCGGAATTGCCAAAATTTCTTTAACTGAACTTCGTATTAGTTTATCCAGATCTTCTAGGAATTTTTTTGGAAGCTTATTTAAAGGAGCTGTTTGCAGAGAATAAGTTAAGCAAGGCCAAAGATACTGGTTAATGATAGCTATTTTTTGATTAGGAAACAACATTGGGGTCCCAACAAGGTTTTGGAGATCTTTTGAGAAGTTCTTTACTATCACTGCAGGGTCAAAACTAATTTCATTTTTAAAATTTACTCCCAAATATTTAACTGTTTCCCCTTCTTTAATGGCTTCAATTGTATTGTTATTATCTACAATTAGTGGCTCTTCACAAAGCTTACCTTTTTTAATATTAATAACTTTACATTTATTAATATTAATTTGGTAACCAACTTTATTAAAATTTGCAATAGCGATTTTTGTCAGTTCTTGAGCACCTTTAATTGAATCAGAAGCAAGAGCAACATCATCGGCAAACCCTCTACCAGCGACTTTTGGAACGTCTTTATGGAGCAGAAATCCATATTCATTGCTAACATCTATTTCATTCAGCTCTTTCATAACATGGTCAATAGAAACGTTAAATAACTGCGGAGAGAGCGGTGAACCCTGAAAAACTCCTTTTTGAACCTGAATTGGCAACGACATGCCAGAACTTGTTTGGATTTGAGCTTTATTATTTTCCATGAGTTTCAGAATCACACTTCGGAGTTTAGATGGCATTAATTTGACATTTAATGTTTGGGATGTGTGAGAATGAGATGTTTCTTCAAAAGCTTTACTCACATCTAAGAATACAATGCAGCAATCTGATTTTTCCCTCTTAGCTTTCTGAAGGCAGGCATTTACGATTGACGTATTTATAAAAGTCCCAGGACTTCTAGAGAAACCAACCTGATTTGCATTGATTGACACATGATGCTGCAGTCGTTTGTCTAAAACCCGCTCAATTATTCTTCGTAGTATGGAACAAATTGAGATTGGACGCCAATTGCCTATATCTTTTGTATCTCCTTTTTTGTGAATAAGAATTGTGCGGGCTTTTCTAAATCCGTCAGGAATAATGTTCCACGTTTTCATTATAGTGCCAATCAAAGCAATGCTGGTAAAGCACCCAATATCTTTTATACTACGTATAGCAACACCATCTATTCCACTAGAAGAATCTGAGTTGATTCCCCGGACAGCTAGCTTAACTTCTCCTTCTGATATGCCATGTACATACTCCTTATCCACTTCATCTTGCTCTGCCTTAGAAAATTCTGGAATGTATTGTTCCAACTCGCAGTCATTAGGTACCCCCCATCTTGCCTTGTACGAATCATATATGTCATTCAATGGAATTGTGCAACTGCTAGAAGAAAAGGACGACTTCAGCAACATTCGAACAGCCTTGCGTCTGGAATATTTGTATAAATGTTGAAGAAGCTCAAAATTATATTTCTGTTTTCGTTTTTCTCGATCTCGCTTTGATGACCTTTGTGGATTAGATGTCACAGATATTTGTTTTTGAGAGCTTGCAAACGTTTCACGTCTTTTTCTGGCTTCAAACTGCTTCCTGGCAGGATGCTTTGGGCCTGGAAGTGTATCTTTGGAGTTTTTTAAAATTAAAGCAAAAGCGGCAACAGTGTCGGAAAATTCCAATTCACTAGGCCTTGCGATAACCATCAACTTCAATTTTTCATCAATAGTTGCAATGCTCGAACGTATTTCCTTCATTTCGTCACATTCCTCAAACCCAAGCGCATCCTCAATATCATCTTCTTCAGCATGTTGATAGGAATCGACAATCATCTCTTTATATTCAAGGGGATGAGACTTACTAATATGAATTTTGAGACCCTTATAAAATTTACTGCAGATAGGGCATTGTTCTAATTTTGGATCATTGAGAGTGGTTGACATCATTGTAGAAGCAGAATTGTTAGAAATGTCAGCAATTTCTAATGTTTTTCTTTTTTTCTTCGATCTTGCCATTATGCAAATTACCAAGGAAGATTCAAACAAAATAGTAAAAATGTTCTAAACTCAAACAACAATTTGTTTATAAGATTAAATTATTTGAAAGAATTTTATTTTTCAAACTTAGTAAACTAATTTAATTTAAATCTCTAACTCCGCCCCAAAACTTCTCTAAACTAATTTTGTAACCTCACAACTAGGGCAATCCTCACTAATTTTCACTAAAAATGCGTCGAAGTGGCGACGGTTTCTGTCCGACGGGAGCTAAAAATTTGTACGTCTGATCCCTACAAAATCTCCATTCTATTCTATGCTTTTAATTCGCAGCTCACATCTCTTGACACGTGGTCACTGGAGGTTCTGGAGACATTAAATTTGCCACCAAATCAAATTTTAAATTTGCTTACAATCTGCCGATGCTTTGTGATGAGTAAGGCAGTAGAGAATTTGAACAAATTAGCTACTCCGTTTTTGCAGTAAGTTATCTAGCACATTTATATTTTCAGTTAAGGGATTAAATCCTGATGAGTTGAAATTTGTGTCAATAATTGATTGCATGACTAAAAACTAATACCAAAGCTACAAAATCAAAGCCTTTAGATTCTATTTGATGTAAAACTGGGTGGATACTGCACAAGCTTCTTCTTTTGGAACGCGATAATCGTTTGATTGATTAGTCTTGTCTGCTCCTATAGATCATTTGACGTATACGTAGACACTGATGATTTCCTGCAACTCTCTCAGACGAACCTGAAATTTGTTCTCGGCAGCGACGACATTGGAATTAAGGAACTTGACGTGTATCTTGCTGCACTGAGGTGCTTCATAGTTTAACGACAGTCGGAATTTAAAATAAATCTTGATTAGTAATGCATTGTCACCTATTTTCGATATTATGAACTTCTTAAGTGATTATCTTGAAATGGGAAGTTTTTTATTGGACTGGTTTCTATAGATGGGCGAATTTTCAATGTAAGCAAATGAAGATGGAGCCAACTGAGGAAAACATTCGAGAACTTCTTGGCGATTGCTTGTTTAAAATTCGATTTCCAATCATGACCTGTGCTCAGTTTACGAAAGCAAGGGAATCAAAAGATATTTTGACAGCAGAAGAAAATCTTGGAATTTACGGATTTATTGGATTGGAGGCCAGCAAAAAGTAATCACAAAATATAAAAGTAAAAATTAAATCATGCTCCACACTTATGCTGTAATTTGGTTTGTTGAAATAAGGAAATTCGTTATTTATTCTTGTAATTATTATTCATAAGGTTAAATATCGACACAAAAAAGCTTCCATTTAAAACTACACAAAGGAAAAAAGCACAAGGACTGGAGCCAAAACGGAATTCCGAGGCTAAAAACTGTGAAGCATTAATTCCGCCAGAAATTTTAACACTTTGTTTGACTCGAGGCTTGGAAATCGTTGAAAATCCTCCTTTTGTCTGTGATGGCACTCAAAACTCTCAGATGTAAGTAAGCTTCTGTATGAATTTCTACAGGAATAAAGAAATATAGTTAACGGATTAAGTAATAAAATACTTGAATGATTAAAAATTGCATGAAATCATTTTTATCGCAATCATGCAGAAACGGCTGTGCTTTGTTTATATTCTAGCTTTGCTTGTGACCAGAAAATTAGAGTTTACGGACTTGGGTTCTTGGGTCCAATTGAAATTGAAAATGGTGGATTCTATGATGTGAAAGTACAAATTACAGGACACTATGGAATTACTTACGACAGTGGAATGTTGAAAAAACGTATTTTTGCGGGAAAAGGAAAAAAGTTTTATTTCATTTTTGATGCACCAATCGACCTTGAGACAGGCAGTATGAGTGGCAAATGGACTAAATATTACAAGATTGACTATTACTTAAAGGTAATAATTCTCATATTTATGGTCTTGCATTATTATTTTCTGTTTGAATTGAACATAAATTGTGGGCTTATACTGTTTTTCTTTGGCCTTCAGGGTGCGAACACTTCCGCCTGTTGTAGAGCAATTTATAAGAATTTGATCCTACAGGAAGGAGACGCCAAATTTCGTTTGCAGTGGTGTAGCAATCAATTAGCTGAAATCTTATTTAAATTGAATTAATTAATTTACACCCTGATCATGCAATAAAATTACCTTATGGGTACACTTAAGAACAACCCAGAAAGTAAAATAATCAAAGTGCTCAAAATAGTTGTTAGATCTGTGCAGATAAATACACCGTTACTAGTGTAGTTATGTAACTTATATAGCAGACATTTTCTGGTAACTATAACTATACTTTAAAGGAAAATAAGCAGCAGGATTCGCAAATTCAGTCGAATTTCTTGTTTTGAGTTGTTAAGGATACATTATTATGGATAAAATACAAACAGCTGATTTCAAGTTCCCTATACGTTCACCATCAGTTATTTAGTAGATTTACTACTGAATATTTTCTATTGATTTTTTATGACAAGCGCAAAATGTTCTATTTTTACATGATGTTTGAAAATTGCAAGATATTCCATTTACTTGTTTTTGAAAGATTAGTAAAAAGTTATATTAAAGTGCTTTCATGATGGCTGATAAATAATTTTGAGTAAATTACACAGAGTCAACATGTGTTTTTTTTGCCTTGAGAAATTAGCCAGCACAAATGTAATAACTGCCGACGCCGACTATAGGATGGAATCAATAGAATCTCTTCAACAATTGAATAATTGCAAATGCAAATCCTGCATAAATTATTTAAGTCTGCATATTTGCTGGTACATATTTGACCGAATCCGGGATACAAAACGGTAAACTTTGAATTATTGATTACTAACTGAATTCCTAAATAGTTCCACTATTTAATAATTAAAAATAAGTATGTTGTGAAACTTAATAAAATTAAGCTTCCATTAGTGCTACGTGACTTCGAAGGGAAAAGAACATCTCACCACAAGACCAAGCGTCAGCACTAATAATTGAAGAGCTTCACGCAAAAACCACCTCCAAAAAAAATTAATTAATCCGTTGCAATAAATACCACAGTTGCTATAGTTTAAACTTTTTGTCTATTTCTTCTGCATCAAAATTAAAACGACAAAAACTTATTTTAAAAGTTTTTTGCACCGCTCAATAATATAAAAATAATAATAATATTACGGTCGGATTGCCGAGAAATACTCGTACAAAAATTTTCTGTTGGAAAACGGGCAACATAAACCCACTGTTAAAATATTAATTTTACTGCTTAACATCACATCATCACCATTTACCACTACTTACGGAGTACGGACGGATTAAAACGAGCCTATAATAAACTAATAATATAGGACAATAGTACCCCCACCCCCTCAGTTCAGTTTCACTCAAAACTGACAAAAAAGACGGGTACTGATATTGGATTCAATCATATACACCAACTTACATCATACACCTACTGACATCAACTTAAACCCGTTCACTGTATTCACCAAACACCAAAACCCAGTCTGAAATGGCTCTCGGTGTTCGCTGCAGTACAAGGTTCATTCGCCTCTATAGAAGATGAAAACCGGGCCCGCTTTGACACTTCTTGGTCGCAGCAGTACTTGCCTCATCAATAGTCAGCTGAGCTGACTCGCTCTATGTTGATTGTTGATATTCTGGCAGTTAATTCAGCTGCCATAATAACTTACGTAGCGGTAGAAAACGAACTACTATGCTTCATATCTATATGTGCAAGGCGTACCCACCACTCGCTAGTTCCAACGTAATTTATGACACCAAATTCAACATCCCAAGCCAAAGAAAAAATATCCTTTTCTTCTTTTCTATATTTCTGTCATCGCACAAGATACATTTTCATTTTCCGTACAATTCAATGAAGGAGTGAAGTCGATATTTTAATCATCAGTCACCCACTATTACCATTCAGATACCTTCAGTCACCCACTTTTACCATTCGGACACCTTCAGTAACCCACTTTTCACATTGCAATACTTTCAGTCACCCACTTTTACCATTCGGACACCTTCAGTAACCCACTTTTCACATTGCAATACTTTCAGTCACCCACTTTTATCATTCACACACCTTCAGTCACCGTTTTTTATCATTCGGACACCATCAGTCACCAACTTTTATCATTCAGATACCTTCAGTCACCCACTTTTATCATTGAGACACCTTCAGTCACCGTTTCTTATCATCCGGACACCATCAGTCACCCACTTTTATCATTCAGACACCTTATAACCACATCGTAACTCAAAAGTCAGAATGCAGCAAGAAACGGCAAATGGGAAGAGAGAAAGGGAAAATGAGCCGAAACATTATAAATGGCAACGAAATATAAATAAACGAGCGAGGATTGAGGGTTGGTTGCTATTATTTTTACTGTAACAGTCTGTGGACAATCACTAAAAGTTTTTTTTATTACGATTTGGATTTAAATACCTTAATATATTAATTTAAATACCAAGGAATTACTTTTAAATGCGCGGTATTTACAACGGCGAGAATAAAACGGCTTCAACCATCTATACGATGCACGGTAACGGTAGCCGGTAGGAGACACCAGTCAAAAGTCACCGAATTACAAAAAACAAATATGTAAAAGATTCCTATATGAAAAAATTAATTAATCTAAAATAAATAAGTTAAGTTTAAAATTATTAGCTTCCTTTACCTGACTACTGGACCCCTTCACATTGAAAAAGAACTTGATATTTTGTTTAATACAATTTTCGATAGCCTGGTCAAAAGTGGGGACCATTGCCCCCCGGTATTATTGTAAATGAAAGCTGTGATTGGACAGTGCTACAAATTATTAATATTGTTTTGTTATTGTTAAAATTTCTGGCCCGATTTTGTTATTGTTATATGAAAATATTTTGTTATTGTTAACGAAAATTTGCTATTTTTTGTTGAGCATTAACCACTAGCTCATTTGCTTCGCTTCGTATTTTTAAAGAACAAGTTTTAAAGCATAGAGGAACCATCAGTGAGCATTTAGGCTGCAGTCAGCAGTTGGCGGTCACTTGCGTTTCGAGAAATATAAAATATTACAACCACTGCTATCCACGACAGAAGGAACTGCCAAATATTAACTCGACATGAAAGTCAACTATATAGAAAGTATTTAAGTCTACGGTACCCCTGGACTGCACTTTTGTCACTAATAGTTGCTAAATCGTGTAATGTATGCTGGTTCCTCTATGTTTTTTGATGAATTTCAGATATTCTCGTTTTTAACTCATAATAAATTTTTGTTATTGTTGTTATTGTTATTTCCTTATGAGGTTAAATTGTCATTGTTGATGTTATTGTTAAAGCGAAAAATTATTGTTTTAACAATATTATAACAGTAGTAGCTAACAATATGATAACAATTTGGTAGCACTGTGATTGGAAGTGGAAAAAACGGAAGCCAAATGCTGAATCTGTAATAAAAAATAAAATTCAAAACAAAACAAAAGTTTTCCAAAAGAATTCGAATTTACCAGCGTGACTACGTCCGTCCCGTGAACTTTGAATATTACAATAGCACATATGGTACAATTCACGGGACGAAGTCATAAATCATTGAGTTTAACAATACAGGGAATTGGGAAATAATATGCCACTGCGGCTACTTCAGCCGGCCGTGTCACTCAGTGGTGTCAGTAGCTAGTCTGAGCCTTGGGAGCTTGCAACAATTACGTGATACAAAATTCACTGTTTTTGACCACCCCCCACCCCTGTGTGATACATCGTGGCTTTAGTCAAGACCCCTACCCCCCCCCCCCCATAAAAGGTAACGTGCCACCCATAGACACAAACTAAAGCCGGACACCCATTTTTGGTGACCACCCGAAGGCCGGTCACTTGAAGTTTTTAATTTTTAAGGTACCATGATTTTAATACTTTCAAAACAAAATCTGTTTTTGAAAACTGTTTATTTTGTACTTACCCTAAGGCATGACAAAAAGTCAGAGGTGTCATTTTTGAATTTAAAGGGACTTTATCCGAATTATTCATTAATTTCAAATATATTAGTTTTTGAAATGCATAAAGTAGTAGCATGAACAAATTCTTAAATCACGACTTTTAAAAGTCTTGGCTCTTTTCGAGTTTTGATAAACATTTCAAATTGTTTTCGTTTAGAGTTACAAGAAAAGAAGCGTCGTATGGTACACCCAGATTTTGAAACTACTTGGTGTAATTGATTTATCCATCTTAGTGTACTACAATCCTAAATCAACTCGGTCGCGTTTTGCGCCGTTCACTCACAGTTGTCCGCCAGAATTTAACAAAATCGATTTTTGGATTTTTTGACCCCCCGAAGCTCCGTTAATTTCCATCCGATTTTCAAAAAATTTGAATTTTTGGGATTTTTAGAACATTATCTTAAAAGTAATTTCTGGGTTATCAAAAATTCAAAAAATATATTTCTTACGAAAGTATTGTCTGGATACAAATTCGTGATAGCTGCGCAAAGTGTCCAAACCCTGCCGTGCCCATGTGATTGCATGGATAAGAAACTGGTTGGACACCTTGCGCAGCTATCGCAAAATCCAGACAATAGGTATTTTTTAAAAAGACGGTTATTTAAAATTTTTTGAAAACCCAGAAATGACTTTTAAGGTAACGTTCTGAAGATCCAAAAAATTCAAATTTTTCGAAAATCGGTTGAAAATTGTACGAGCTACGGGGTGGCACACAAACAAAAAATTGATTTTTTAAAACCTTGGTGGGCAACTGTGAGCAAACGGCGCAAAATGCAACCTATTGCTATAAAGGTCAAAGGATCTTTATTTGTAAGGGGTTTGGTGTTTCTAATCAATTGATCAGATCTTCCAACACGAACCCCCGTGTGGCTAGCTTACCCCGTACTAACACAGAGCCAAGTAAGCCTTTAATGACATA
Organism: Dicyrtomina minuta; assembly: GCA_949802685.1. Lineage (NCBI taxonomy): Eukaryota > Metazoa > Arthropoda > Collembola > Symphypleona > Dicyrtomidae > Dicyrtomina > Dicyrtomina minuta. The sequence goes on from CATKUY010000273.1 coordinate 30,748, forward strand.
GGTCACCACACATGTGGAGAGCCCGGCGTTTAAGATCGACTTTCTCACGAAAGAGATCCGAGGCAAGTGGGAATCGAACCCACGCCTTGTCGACAGTGATGGAGAGCCTCAGACGCTATGTCTCGCCCGGCACCACTGGACCACCAAGGCTCTCAAAAGGCTATAGAGTTGTAGTACACTAGGTGGATAAATCTATTACACCAAGTTGTTTTAAAATCTGGGTGTACCATACGGTGTGCTTTCCTTGTTAGCCTTGAAAATCAAGGTTTTGTAACACTCAACACTCAACATTTAAAAATGCTTGACCTAGATTTTGCAAGCTCTAGCGTTAAGCTAAGCTTTGGCTGCGATGCAAAATTCAGCACTCTTAAATATACACAGAATACTGACAAAAGAAAAGTGAGCATTATTATATAAAACGTGTCCCATTTTTAAACTCAAAGTAAACATTTTTTAAAAAAATGTAATGCTGCTCATTCATAGTAAACCAAATCCCTTTTTGAAGAGAGCAGAGACAGTCACTCAGTTAGTGCTGAACTCGACTTACGAGGAAATGGACACAACCAATAAGATTCAAATTCGCGTATGTCAAAAAATATTAATGGTGCAAAATCTTCTGTCGAATGGGCCATTTGACTTGCTCTCGGGTTTTTTGGAAAAACCAACTTGCTAACATTAATTAAATTGAAGCTTTACTTAAATTCCTATAGGTCTTCAATTGTGTCTGCGGCCTACATTTATCATCTTATTCTAATAAAATTTGAGGCTTTTGATCGAATTTCTGGGACTTTGAAAATTCGAAAACTTTAAATTTTTTAAAAATGTGATTTCATAACAAAACTTTTGACGAACCCAGAAACTACCTTTTAGATTATAATATGAATATCAAAAAACTTTTTTTCAAAAATGGGATGAAAAGTGACTTTTCAAGTAGCTGCTACAGGGTTACAAAAAATCAAAATTTTTAAACTTTGAGAGCCCTTATAAAAAAGAATTTCTTTAAAAAGTGAAAATTTTCAAAATCCTAGAAATTACTTTTAAGAAAGTATAATAGCCGTCATAGCGATTAAAAGCTTCAAATTTTATTGGAATGAGATGAAAAATGTAAGTTGCAGACCCAATTGAAGAAAAAATCTAAAATTTAGGTTAAAAATGACACCCCCCATACAAATTTTAAAATTAGGCGTTTGACACCCCCCTGGAGAAAGTAAGTTTTGTGTGTATGGTGCCACCATAAAATAGTAAAAGTATACTTTTTAAATGAAGAATGTGCTCAAATAATAGAGCGCAGAGTGTTGGTGAAAGAAAAGTTAGATGCTGAAAACTATAATTTTGAGCAAAAGGTACGACGTAAAATGTCCACAATTAATCCACGTAATCTTTTTAGAACTCACCCCCCTCCCCATGGTGATATTTAGTGACCAATCTGCAACCTCCTACCCCCCCCCCCCCAAAACGTATCACGTAATTGTTGCAAGCTCCCGACTTTCCTTGACTAATAATCTACCCTGCCTACAGCCCACATTGTTCCCTAGAGACCTTATGTCGCTCGCGAACAGGTATGCCAACCCGGGGTCAACATTGGTGGACGTTTGTGACTTTTTGTTTTTATTGCAGCATATACTGTGGTAAAACTGCAGACGAAATGTTTTCAAAATCTGTGCGTAGGGTTGGCGCCAAAATATTTTTGAATTTAACATTACGTAAACGGTAAAAAGCCTCATATTCATTTCAAAATATGTAGTAGTGGATTGCGTAAGTGTGATCGGGCTCATTTTTATCAACTTTGAAAATCTGTATCTTTTTCCACAGACAACGTACAATAAAGAAGAAGCTATCATTATACTTGTCTTTTAATACTGTATGTACAAAAGGATACTCAGTGTCGAAAATTAAAAGTTGCAAGAGATACAGGTCATTGTACGAAAAAACTGCGGAGTCTTACAACGGCCCAAGTGCCCTTAATGTGAACAATACATTTAAAGTTTTTTAATGGTAAAGTAGGGTCTTAAATGTGACAAATTTAAAAAAGTACTTAAAACTTTCATGATTTTACATAGCCAGAGTTTCTAAGGAAAGAAGCTGAAACCAGTGACCAGTAGTACAGATAGTTGAGACTATAGGCTGTATGAATATTAGTTGGACAGATTTATAAAAGCAGTAATATTTGAACGTGTAGACATTCTACGTGTAGAATGCTTTGTCCTCGGCGAGCTTGGTATGCCAGAGTTAAGTTATTATTATTAGTTTTGTGTCCTAAAAGCACCAAAAAAAATGTGTATCATGACTAATTTTGAACGCTTAAACAAAAGCGAGGATGCCTGTAGAATAGCATAGTTTGGGCTACAAAACAAAAAGTAAATTTTTTCGATAAGAAATGACATACATACATATTTTGAAATGAATATGAAGCTTTTTACTGTTTACGTAATGTTAAATTCAAAAATATGTGACTCTACTAGAAAAGGGGACTATTTGACGGTTTTAGAACTGCTAGTAAAACAGGTTAAAGTTTTTAAAGTTTTCAAGGCAATAATTTACATAAGTTTAAACTCAGTTAAAATTAGTTTTGAGGTAGTAAAAATTTATTAATTTTTTTCGGTCGCAAATTGCACATTTTTTGATGTTTAATGTTTAATGAATGTTTTAAAAAAATGATTTTTTAACCTGCATTTCAGTAGACATGTCATAAATTTTAAAAAATAGAGGTCGAATCAAAATATGAAAATAATTTCATTAAATGCGTCATGAATTTTACTACCAGAAACTGTAAATAACCCAAAACAGTCCAATAGACAGAAATTCGCTCATAGTTTCGCTAGTGTCGTACTGGCTTAGCAGCTCTGTCAGAATGCAACTCCTTACGGTAGTCAAAATCAGCTGTCAATGCTTAAGCATGTAAATTCGTAAATCTTTAGCCCCCAATATATAGCTTTTACGCCCCATCGGTATATAGATAAATTATATCATATTCGAAAGAGCGTATTTCACTTAGTAATATCCAATAGTAAGTTTTTGGTGACGGGATTAAACAAATACAGCAATTAGGCGAAAAGAAATGCTTTTTTTCACAAAAACACATACACAGGTGATTTTTGTAACCGTAAGGAGTTGTACCATGCAGCCCGCTTGGAAGCGCTGCACTTCACTCCTGCTATCTGTCTATAGCCCCCTTCTCTGGTAGAAGGTCACATATTTTGGCGCCAAACCTGCGCACAGATTTTGAAAAAATTTCGTCTGCAGTTTTACCACAGTAACCACAGTATATGCTGCAATAAAAACAACAAGTCACAAACGTCCACCAATGTTGACCCCGGTGTGGCATACCTGTTCGTGAGCGACATAATGTCTCTTGGGAAGTGTGGCAGCCTTCAGCCTTTTTAGATGCTGAGCTTAAGCATCTATTGAAATGGTCATGTCTGTCTGTCTGTCGATGCCGTGTCTGTCTGTTGGTCATGCTCTACAGGTCAAACCAAAAAAGCAAGCGGGAAGCACCCTATTGTTTTTGGGGTCGATCGGACCAACCAGTTTTTTTACAATTAACGGTTGTATAGAGCAACTTTTTTAGCGAAACAAATAATTTTTGGGTAAAACGGGAGTCGGTACTCTTTACATGCAAATACATACTTCATAAAAATAGGTAGGTAAGTACGTGTACCGCCCGCTCCACACTGTTGGAATACCGTGTATCTAAGCGGAATACGAAACAGAGTGCTGAGGGCGTTCACAAATGATGTTCTTATTACATTTTCTGACTCTAACCCACCCACCTTTCGTCAATAAAGCTAAATAAAATGCAAATCGGGAATTTTGAAGTACACCTACTTGCCGAAATCCTTATATCATTTGTAAATGCTTCCTTCGCTCAAACTTTCTATGCTTCATTGTTTGCTCAAATGGACTATAGGCTTCGCACGTTTCACTTCAGCTCATGCGTACCCCTATTTCCAGCTTTAAATTTTTTTCAAACCTGTTATCCAAAAATTTAAAAAATCATCAATAAAATTGCATTAAGGAAGCCAGTTAAAAATTGAAAATGGTCTCCATGAACTTGTGTAGATGATTTTCGGGGCATGTAAACTCTTTTTGGTCGTTGTTTACCCGTTAGTTCCTATAACCTCGCAGTAAAATATCATATGGTGTATAAAAATCAATATAATGGTTTATGCAGTCTTGTAAGATTATAAGCCCGATAGTAAGAACACTTGTTGAGGCTACGAGATACCCATCAATAACACTGAACCGTCCCTTAGGTCTAGGTACATACATCATATGAGCATTGCCCATTTCTCATAATATGAGCAATGGGCAACCAAAATGAACGCCAGAACTCTACGCAAAAAAAAGCAAACTAATAAAATTACTTAATAGTGAGTACCGCGGAGCCTTTACTGCCAAAATATATTGAATTTGTACGAATTGCTCAGTCAGGTTGAGTCGGACATTTTTTAAACTATTTTGAATGTCAAATAATGTTATTGCCATTTAATTATAACGCTTACAATATACTGATAGTGGTTTCAATCTTCATGTACACACTAAACCTACTGTACGTGCATAATCTGCGCATGTAGTAATTTCACTGTAGTACTAGGCAAATAATACCTGACACAAGTATTTATAAATAAATGGAGTTAATAATGCCGTCCTATCGGAAATTTAAAAATATGTATTTAGCATTCTCCGCATTTCGCAAATCACTAGTGATGTATAAGCACAAGTGACTTCATATGAAGCTTGCAATAACTCCTGGGTCTCGAATACCTCCCGGGTGTTTTCAAAAATAACCCAAGAAGCCTTAAGCATTCCATCCGATGGAGAGGAGTTTGTTCTTATATACTCAGCTTTCAAATAATTCCCGAGTCTGGGAAAAAGTTTGGCGTAACTCCTCCGGGAGTAGTTAGAAGTTTTACGGTATGTTTTAGTATATGCCTGTAAGTAAATGTTTAGGTATAGTTCAACGACTGACGAATTTAGACTTTCACAATTCTGAAGTACTGGAGTCATTTCTACCTATTTACATAATTTCATTGAAATTTTTATACACCATATCATGATATTGTACTGCGAGGTTATAGGAACTAAATGGGTAAACAACGACCAAGAAGAGTTTACATGCCCCGAAAATCATCTCTACACAAGTTCATGGAGACCATTTAAATTTAAATTTTTAACTGGCTTCCTTAATGCAAACAATGTGAAAAGCCTTCAACATTTCCTGCATTACAATTTTATTGATGATTTTTTAAATTTTTGGATAATAACTTACGTGTTTTCTGTTCCAAAAAATAATATTGAGCCATTTAATAAAAATAGTCCGCCCGATCTTCAATACGGCAGCCACAACCTGAACTATCACCATCTTTAGAGCCGTCAGTGAAGCATACAATGCCCGTGTACTTTGCTGAAAGATCTTGCTTCCAGAGTGCCTTATTCTGAATTTGTACCACTGAGGTACAACTCAGCTTATGCGTGGTATCATTATCCGAGGGCATTTGGAGCACTGGGACCTTTTGTGCCCAGCTATTGCTTAGAGGTACGTGATTTCTAATGCCCTGACCTAATGAGTTGTTTCGCCAGTGACCTTGGTCAATGAACATTTGCCTGGTCCTTAATGCTAAGCCCATTATATGAATATCAATAGGCAGCAGCCCAATAAGGCATTCTATTCTAGCCGTTGGCTTAGATTTCATCGCGCCAGTTGTGCAAAGACAAGCTAACCTTTGTATTTTATCAAGCGGTTTTGTGCAGCACTGCTTTTTGAGTGCAGTACACCAGCCAATGATAGTGTATTCAACTTTGGGTCTTACTATCTCTGTATAAACCCATTTAGAAATCTCAGGCGTAAAGCCCCAGGTCCTACTAATAGCCCTGCGGCAGAGCCCCATTGCTGTTGAGGCTTTCAGTCCAATGCTTAAGCAGTGTTTGGTCCACAGAAGTTTACTGTCAATAAGTACACTTAAATATCTTACAACGTCTTTTTGTTAAAGTACTGCCCCGTTTAGTACACTGGGTTTCAGTTTAACTGACCTCAAAAAAACAGTACCAGATCAGTCTTGCTAGGGTTAGCATTAAGACGTTTTGTTGGGCACCAGTTTTCAATGAGCCTGGCGCCTCTTTGAATTCAGTCCGCCACAACATTGAAGTCAATGCCGCTTTGAAGTACGCAGCCATCATCCGCTTGTCATCAAGGCTTGTGATAGTGCAAATGTTATTGATTTGGGTTTAACTAGCAATTCATCAATCACTAGGTTCCATAGCAGTGGCGGCAACACACCTTCCTGCGGACAGCCCCTAGTAATGTTTTTAGAAATAGAAATCCCATTAACCGATGCAGTTGCAGTTCTATAGGCAAGCATGAAGCTGATCCACCTTATCGTAGGATTGATATTGAATTTAGTTAGTGCCTGGGTGATTGCGCTGTGATAGAGGTTAATAAATGCTCCCTTTATGTCAATAAAGACACCCCGTACTATTTTGTTATTTAATATGGCCTTTTCGACATTCAAAAGTAGCCTAAAAAATTACCGCTTTAGTTGAGGAGCCTTTTAGGTGGGCAAATTGATTATTGGCCTTTAGATGTTGGACAAGTTGCGGACTTTTAAGATTTCTCTCAATCAGTCTTTCCATAGTGTTTAGCATGAATGAGTTCAGTTGAATCGGTCTTAATGCTGAGTGCATTTTGTAGTCCGCTTTCCCAGGTTTTGAAAGAAAGATTATTTAAGCTTGTCTCCAAATGCTTGGAATATAGCCAGTCACAAGACTTGCTTTAAGAAATTCCAGCAAATGATTGGATGCTTTGCTTAACCCTTTTGGCATTAGCACTGGGACCACACAGTCAGGCCCTAGTGCTTTAAACGGACTGAAGCGGTAGACCGCAGCCCACAACTTACATGGGAACCTACCCTGCTTAAACACATGGATTGAACCGAATTGTATCATAACGTCTTCTACTGTGGCTAGTAACTGCTGCTAGTATAGTCGTTCAGGTGCAAAATGGCTTATCTCTATTTTATTCGAATTTGCATTTTCGAAATTTTCTTGAAATAAAAAATTAAGAAAATTCAGTTGGAATAACATTGAGAAATTTTAGTGAAAGTAGGGTCCCCACTTCTATACTTTCGTGAAAACCGATAACTTATGACATGGAGTAAATGTAGTGTTAAAACTATGTTTGCAAAAAATTATCATCTTTCTGCAACTGATCATACTAAAAACAGTTCAACTGCAATGGGGTCGTACATAAATGACGTCATAGAAATTTTCTAGGTATAGGACCGCATCAGCTTAATCATTGTGTAAATGGCTATTCTTAACATTGGATGTCTTAAATATCCAAGACGTTCAAAATGATTTACTATGACCCATTTCTTTTGTAAAATTTGACGTCGATTAACATCGCTACCATAAATTCCATTGAACCACGTATAAATATTAGGGACTGTCCATATATGACATCATAAGGAGGTTCAATACTTGGATATTTAGGACATACCATGATAAGGATAGCCATTTACGCAATAATTAAGGGTCATCGATATATTACGTTTTAACTTCCACGGGGAGGGGGTTCATCTGAATGAATCAAAGAAGCAGACGCTGCAGGGAGAGGGGAGCACTTTGAAAATGATGTTTTAAGCAGTTTTTTTGAATTCTAAAGTTATTATACCGGCAAATCAAAGCAGATGCATAATAAATAAAATGTAACGTGTAGTATAAAATTCATTTTTTCGAAAATTATTAGTTGTAGTAGCATGGATTTATTGCATTTTTAGGCCATAGGCCCATACACAAATCAAAATTATAAATTTTTTAACAAAATTGTTTGATTGTTACAATAATGGATAGGTTAATTAATTGATTGAACACTAATAATGTTTACGGTGATAGTTATCCATCTAGTTCAGATGTTTAAGTCGTTTTCTTTCTTCAAATAACTTTCATTTGTCGGTTATAATAACAGAAATTGTTTCTCTTCATTAATCATTAAAATGTATTTAAATCAAATATACGTACTTAATCACATTAGCTATTACCAATAGAACTTAATATTATCATTGAAGTGTACACTCCACTAATAGGTACATACAGCTTCCCCGTTGAATACTTAAATATTATTATGACCTCTCATCAAAAGTTGAACTCCGTGAACTAACTTGAGCGAAGCTTCATGTCATTTTTAAGCTGGTTCAACCAGGATTACATCCCCACTCGATTAGTTGAGATCCCTTGCTTCTGTACTGCTTTCCGTCCACCGCAATGCCGAATCTTCCGATGAACTGTACCACTGCCGTTGGTTGCTGATGCTCAAACTGCCAGAACATTTCTGTTGTATGTCTGTACATTGCTTGCTCTGTTTTTCTAAGGTAAGGGTAAATGCGAACTTCCCTTGAAGTGTGTTTTAACTCGGATTTTTTCTTCATAATTAGCGAGACTTGACTACTGTCTTTCAGCTTCACGAATAACAAGGGGGGTTTGCCTGAAGTTGACACACTGGCTCTCCTAGCCTCCTCAATCTCATTTTTGCTAATGCAGATTCCAAGTTTATAAATTAAGAGGTCAAGAATGTCTTCTAGAGCTGACTTGTTTACTTTCAGGCCCGAAATCACAAATTCTTTACTTCTGTTTGCTTTTTCTATCCCTAATATTCTACTCTGCAGACCCGCTAGCTGGTTTTTGGCTCCCAAACACTGAGATCTTTCCACTTTCACACGGGATTCTAGTGCAGAAATTTTATAGTTTAAGTGAGCAACCTTAATGTTAATTCAGTCTTCGAGTTTATCAGCGAGTTCTTTAATTTTTCCTCCATATTGTAGGTCAGTGTTGTTTTCTATTAATCCCACTAGCTGGTCCTTAAGATAAAAGATTTCTGTCTCCCCTTTGTCACTCCGCGTTTTCATTTTTTCAACATTTTCGTTTAAAGTGGTTACCTTGTTGTTGACACTGTTTTCTAGGCTTTTCATTTTCTCTGATATTTTTTTCTCCAATTTTTAAATCATCATGTTGACCGTGTGTAGTATTCCGTTAGAGGCGAATGAAGATATTTTCTGTGACATCATCTGTATTTGCTGATTCACTATAGAAGAGATCTGGTCCGTTAGTTGGGGTGTTAACTTGTTTTTTTCTTTCGACATCTTCAATACCTATCAAAATATATTGTTTTCTAGTATCTTAAGACCTACTAGTAGGAGAATATGGTAATAGTGCCTTTCGGCCTACGTATTAATTAGATGGAACTTAGCTCTTTGTATTTCAGTTCAATCCAGTTAAATGGATTAAAGGATGGTTCCACTGTATATGGATAGTTACAGCTAAGGTATTAAGCTAAGCTTATGACAGGGAGGGGTGGTCCAAAAACTGAAAAATTTCTATGACGTCATTTATGGACGACCCCATTGCAGTTGAACTGTTTTTAGTATGATCAGTTGCAGAAAGATGATAATTTTTTGCAAACATAATTTTAACACTACATTTACTCCATGTCATAAGTTATCGGTTTTCACGAAAGTATAGAAGTGGGGACCCTACTTTCACTAAAATTTCTCAATGTTATTCCAACTGAATTTTCTTGATTTTTTATTTCAAGAAAATTTCGACAATGCAAATTCGAATAAACTTGAGATAAGCCATTTTGCACCCAAACGACTATACTAGCAGCAGTTACTAGCCACAGTAGAAGACGTTATGATACAATTCGGTTCAATCCATGTGTTCAAGCATGTTCTTTGATTATCCCCAGTTCTTTCCTTACATCCCTAGACAGTATCTTAAGTAGTAAACCATGATAGCGTTTTAACTTTCTCTCACTAGATATTGAATAAACTTGATATACATATTTAGTGCAAGAAAAATTAAAACATTATATTCGTGGGGGAATATGATTATGTTAATTAATTGAATGCGTTTAATGTATACCTACGTAAGTCTTAGTAGTAAAACAAAAATTTAATAAATAATGTAATTTGTTTTTAAATAAATTACTTTTGAACAGGCAAGGAATATAAGAATTATAAAGGCGTAGTTATACCGGAAAAAAAGTGGGTTGACATTAAATGTCGGTGCAAATGTTATCTGAAATTATCATTAGCTGAAAAACAAAATTGTTATACTTCGTTTCGAGGTCTTGGATGTCCCAGTTTGCAGAACAGTTACCTTCAAGGGTGTACTCTATTAGAACGAATAGTACAGTTAAAGAACGGTAAGACAAGAAAAAAATTTAAGCACGTGATACGCCTTATGGATCGCCACATTGAAGTTTGTCAAAAGTACTTTCAATCACTTCATGTGGTCAAACGCTCGCGATTGCGTCAAAAGGTAACAAAAATACAGATAGTATAACTGCTTTTATTAACTTAACTATGACTGCGATTTTAAAGTTTAACTCTTTCAAATAGGTGTTGACACCAGGAGCGTCTCCTATAGATGGCCGTGGCAAGCACTTCAATCACCCTACCATGAGCATTGAAGTAATAGATTCAATAAGAGACTTCCTTAAGCATCAAACAGCCAGACCTTCACATTATACTTCGAAAAACAAAGTCCGAAATCGCACTTATTTAGATTCTAATCTTTCGATTGCAGCCCTACATCGCAATTTTCTGGCAGAAAATAAAACGATAAAAATTAAAGATTGTAACTACTATATTTTCAGAAAGATTTTCAGGCGTGACTTCAACTACTCGTTTGGCTTGCCTAGAGCTGATATTTGTAGTAAGTGTGAAAGATTAAATGCTCAGCTCAAGTATTTGGAAAATCCGGAGAGTGGGACAACTAAGGATGTAATTGGTATCCAGAACAAAAAAACAGAACAAGAAACACATCTTAAAGATTGCGAATTCTTTTACGATGATGTAAGGAAGGCTAAGACTATGGGTGAAGAATATTTATGCATCTGTATTGATTTTGAAAAAAACCTACCTCTTCCAAAGACTAGTATCAGCAATGAGTATTTCATGAGGCAATTATGGGTTCAAAACTTTGGCATATACAATATTCAAACCGACGAATGTACAATGTTTTTGTATTCTGAGCATTATGCTCTAAAGGGTAAGTAGTCAATAAGTCCAATTATTATTTTTGACATTTTTTTAAATGTTTTAAAATTATTTGTAAATGCACTTAGGTACAGATTTAGAAATTCTGTTTGGGGTAGGCAAATTTAAAAAATACAATACATTGCATTTTTTAATTTTCCTGTCTAATCTATAACAAATTAAAAATTCTCGGGGGTGGAAACTGCACAGATGCCACCCCCTATAGATATTCGCCTGTATGCACTTAATGTATGCAGACACGTATGCATTGAAGGACGCTGCTAAATAAGTTTTTGTTTTTTAAAAGAAAGTTTGTCAATCTTCCTTTTTAAATTATCCTACATATAATATAATAATTTATTAAATTAAAAATGTAAAATTATAAAAAATCATTAGACCAAGCGGAGGATTAAAATATTTATAATTAGGTTGCTTACGTTGTATTACTCAGTAAGTAAATTCAAAATAGCTTACACAAGTGCTTTACCGTCCTTCATTAGCTTTAAAGGTTTATGTTACTTAGTAAAGGGACAGTAATGCGCATTATTGCAGGCTTTAATTAGAAAACTATTTTATAACAGTAAACTTATGATTTGAGGGCAACCTATATTATAGTTGTTTTTAAGTAAATTTTAAAAATAAATAAGAAATAAATAACCCAATATTGCGACAAACACCACGCAAAAACTTAGATTTATTTTTTTAAATTTATGTGATTAATAGCATAAAAAATGTAATTTACATCAAGTAAAGGTATTAAACGTGCAGAAATTTATTTTTTAGGAGCCAATGAGGTGATTTCATGCATTGACTGGTTTATAAAGAACAAAGTGAAGCCCGAAGTCAAGTTCCTGCACTTGTTTGCTGACAATTGTGCAGGGCAAAATAAAAACAAGTTTTTATTTGCATACCTGCAGTTCCTTGCCGATACCAGATTTGACGAAGTAGTTCTATTCTTTCCGGAACCCGGGCATTCAAGGATGCCGATCGACAAAGCACATGGAAAGATAGAATATTTGAAAGAAAAATTCACGAAAATAGAATCTCCTTCGGTACTTATTAATATTATAGAAACCTGCCAGCCTTCGAAACCCTTTGAGATAATTTTCGTTCAGGCCGCTTGTACGGATGATATGACTAGTGGGGGTCGGCCTATCATCAATGTTGGAAACTATAAGTTTTGCCTTGAGCCCTTATTGGTTGATTCCTGTACTGGGGTACGTAGTATTAGGCATATGATTTTTTCCCAAGATTTAGTGCCTTTAATTAATTCTACTTCGCGTTTTGGAGGTCAAGGTCAGCGATTTCCAATTCTGAAACAAGACAAAGAAGGAATTCTTCAGCATTTTCACCTTCAAGAAGAGATTGAAAATGTCGGTCATGCTTACACAGACTTCCTTCCAATAATGCCCAAAAAGTTCTCAAACGTAAAATTCCTTCTAGAACATGCCAATCTTCCAGCTTCGACTATATTTTACAAAACCCTATTTTATCATAAGACCGAAACCAAAAAAGCAAAACCAGCTAAAAAAGCTAAGGCAGCAAAGAAAGAAAAAGGCCAGAAGGCAAAACCAACGAATTCTAAAAGCAAAAAGGCAACAAGAAAAGAAACCCTAAAGCCGGCTGAGGCTGAGCCAGCACCTTCGACCTCGTCAAATGATGATGTCAAAAATGACACCAAAATTTTTAAGATGTGGTATTAGATCACATTCACAAACTTATTATATTTATAGTGAATTCAAAAACAGAATGTTCTTGCAAAGTGCTTTGTTGCACATTAGTTGTATATTAGCTTTAAATTTATGTTATGAGTTGATATTAGAAGACAACAACCAAAAAATTGAATGTTGCTTCGCCCATATTCCTTGTTTCAGAATCCATGTACTGATATGTAATTAAGCCTGATAATTTTCCGTCAATGGTATTAGTTTGGGTTTTTAATAAATATCCAGACATGTTAAATATAAGTACCTGAATTTTATTAATAATAAAATAAAATTGTTATTCAGTTATATAATTTGAATAGGACTAGTAGTGAGAGTGGATCGTTGGTATATAAAACTTAACAGGATTATTTTATTAAATCTCGAGAAAGTAGGGCATTAATATACATCTTAATAAATAGAGATGTTTGCTAAGATCATATTTTAAACGAGGTTCATCTATGACAATTGCGGGTTGTTAGTTGATATAATTTTATTGCATATCGTTTTATATATAATCAATGGTAATTAGGTCCATTACGTCAAAGGTTATGCAACTAAATTTAAACAGTTTCTAGTAAGTAAAAGGCTACCGCATTAATTTGTCTCGATCGTATTAGTCTTTCACCTATTTCCCTTCACAGTAAAACGGTCCCGTTCGGTATACTATCACATTAAGTAGAGGTGACTAAGAAACACCAAAAGAGTTAAGGTTTTAACCAACCATTCAGTGACGTATACTGTACAACACAGAGCCGTATACGATTAGCAGTGACCGAGGATTGAAGTCAGGTCTGAGAATTAAATTTTTTGCAGACTGTAGGCCTCACCACTAAAGTAAGCAATCCTTGTATAATTTAAAAGGATACATTGTAGACCAAGAAAACAAGTATGATTCGTTTAGGATTATTTATTAATAAGAGTTTTTTAACTGCATTAAACGGTTTTTTAAGCAGGTGTACTCGATTGAGCAGTTAGAACTGCAGTCTGGAAACCAATTTTCATTTTAAGAGCCGGCTACAATGGTCAGTCGCTGCTAATCGTATACGGCTCTGTGTTGTACGGTATACGTCCCTGGATTGTTGATTCAACTCTTGCCTGCTTCGGTGTTCCTTACATGGGAACCTTTTTTACTTAAAACTACAGAATGAAGCGAAGCTACCGGAAACGTATACTATTCATATGAGTGACCTCTGCTCGTACAGTAAAATTTTAATTTTTTTTGAGAAAGTTTTAAATATTTTTTTTGAGGCTTAGAGTTGTGACTATTTGTTCAAAAAAATCCTGAAATTACTTAGTAGATAAGAATGAGAGCTTTGGGAGCTAGCGCGCGGTGAAATTCAAAAACACCGATATTTTTGGAATTGCGCGCGCGGTTGCAGCCGAACTGCCGAACAACGAATTTTGCAGTCGAACGACTATACGAACAGAGGTCACTCATATGGGTAGTATACGTTTTGGGTAGTTTTGCTTCATTCTGTAGTTTCAAGTAAAGTAGGATCCCATGTTAGTGACCACTAGTTACTGTGAGGGCCTACGGAATGAGACTATGTGGAGGAGGGGGTTGGGATGGTGTAATGTTTTATTTCCACATAGCATGTTAGGAGTGTTTAGCCTTGAGGAAGTCAAACTTTGGTTTTCCGTTGCGTTTTATTTCAAAACGTTCTGGTACGTTTACTCTGCTATTATATAAATAAATAAATACAAATATTCATTAAGTCTAGTAGCCGTTCCGCATGGCGCACTTACGGAGGTGACTTTTGTAAAACACCTAGCTAGGTGGAGTGCGGAGAGCTTCACCTCAGCCTAAGTAGGTGTGGTTTGCCCTAACTTACAGCCATTGCGCACTGAGGACATACGGAGGTAACTTTCGTAGGTTACATAGTTAGGTAAACCTCTCCGCACTAATAACGTGTAGGTGTATGTAGCTTCCGTAGAAATGACAACCCGGACTACCTCACCTAGCCTAAGCAGCTCTGTCGTGATTGGCCAATGTAACTCGCGGGCTCAGTTTTGCTCAGGGCCAATGGACGAAGGTTTTAAAGGCATCCTTGTTTAAGGGAGGGAAAAATGAAGTCTGGGAAGTGCAGAACCTTTAGTTAGGTAGCACCCGCAATGCACAAACCACCTACCTACACAGGTAGTAATATCTCGCCTAACGCGTTTTACGTAGGTAAAAAGTTAGGGTAAACCACGCCTACTTAGGCTTAGATAAAGCTCTCCGCAAGCACCTAGCTAGGTGTTTTACGGAATTCACCTCCGTAAGTCGTCAATGCGGAACGGCTTTTAGTTGGGGTGCTACCTAACTAAACGTCCTGCACTCACCATACTTCGTTTTTTCCTTCCACCAAATAAAAGCCCGCCTCGTATTGAACCCCGCCCCTCATACAACCCGGGTCAAAAATGATAAAAACGTGAATAAAAGCCCGCCTTAAATATAACCCCGGTGTTTTATTATAAGTTAATTTATACGTTCTCTACTCGACTAGTTCCCATAGAGCCCCGGGGTTTTATGAGGAGACAACCTATGATTTCTTAACACTTACTTAGGTACCTATGTACCTAGCAGCATGAAAACGATTGAACGTTAGTAGAAGCTGGTATTCGGGTGAAAATTTCTGACATGGGTAAATTCATAAATAACTTTATCACGGAATTTAATTAATTCTTGCACGTAGGAGTTGTTCGATTAAAGAATAGAACCCCGCCTCGTATTGAACCCCGTCTCTCATAGAACCCGGGGGTAAAAAGTAAATTGAGTAAATAGAACCCCAAGCTTCTATTTGGTGTTTTACGGTATGTATTTAAACTTTTAAAAGCATTTCAGCAATTTCACATAATTTGGGAATCAAAATCACAAACCGAAGCAAAAATATCCCATAATTGAGGTTAACTTATTTATTGATGATATACATTCAGTTTTACGTTCCAAGTAGTTAGTTCTAATTACTTGGTTTTTAGATTCAAATATACTTCGTGTATTTAAATATTGCTACTCCAGGTTATCATAAAATACAAAAGTTGTGGGCATATCTTTGCGCGATGAGTAGTTCCTTTTTACGTACATGGGTAGGAAAAGTCCTAGGTTTGGTCGTGGGTAGGAAAAGTCCGGGTAGGAAAAGTTCGTGTAGAAACCATATGGGTAGGAAAAGTCCGGGTAGGAAAAATCCTACAACCAACAAATTGGGGATAGAATGGCAGTGGATGAGAAAAGAGATGAAGGAAAGTGAGAAACTACCGGCATCTCGTCACGCCAAATCACACACTTGTTAACTGAGAGGCTCATTTTCTATTATCATATTAAGCTAACGGCACATTCGAATCAATTCCAAATCCAAATCTACCATGTCTTTACAAGCATTTACTTTACAAGCATAGAAAAATCGGAGAACCCCATCCCTCGAAATTGTTTCGGTTTTGGTAAACGCACTTCCCCTGCCCTGATTTTTCATACTCACGACCAAACCTAGTACTTTTCCTACCATGACCATGGCTATTGCAGAAATAAAATTTAGTTACAAACTATTTATGAGTGATCATTGATAATATAGAAAATCCAAATATTTTACTAAATATTATTGCTAGCCCTTTTAAATATTCAAAAAGTCCTAGGTTTGGTCGTGTGCAGGAAAAGACTTTTCCTCAGATGGAAGAAATTGCGGGAAGAATGGCAGCGGATGAGGAAAGAGATGAAGGAAACTGGGAAACTCTCGTCACGCCAAATCACACACTTTGTTAGCTGAGAGGCTCATTTTCTATTATCATATTAAGCTAACGGCACATTCAAATCTATTCCAAATCCAAATCTGCCATACATTATATGAGTATTCATTTTGTCCTCTATTCCACCCAAAATATTTTACTTTTCTTCCAAAAATACAAGAATCGTCCTCATCCGCAGTGAGACATTCCACTGAGACACGAGACACACATTAATTTGCAGCATCTTTCAAATAATATCAGCAATAACCCCGTCTCCCTCCCTTAAGACACTTTCCGTTTTCTCTCTACATCTTATTACCTAATAAGTAAAGTCCCTCCTGCTCCCTTCAGTTTCCTTTAATTTAAGACGTAAAAAGCATGACGACGGCAAAAGTCCGGGTAGGAAAATCCCCACAACCATAAATATGCATGGACAAGATAATACTTACTGACTCTAGAGGCAACCTTCGAAGTACAGTAGCATACAAAGTTTAGAATTCAATATTTGGATGATGATGGTAACAAAAGGTAGTGCGATTGTTAAAAGCTGGTGACATCATTATCTTGATCCTTTTATCTTTAATTTTTTCATGCAGTCGTCCCTTGATTAATTAAATACGCCGAATTGCAAAGTATCGAAGTTGAGTTTGAATTTGAATTGGAAGTCAAGGTAAGTGTGGACTGGGTAGGTGGTTGCTCGTCGTAGACGGTAGTCCTGCTAATAGAGTCGACTAAATGTAAAAAAAATATTAGTAATAAGACCTGATTACTATTTTAATGGTCTGATCCGGAAAACACTTTTGGTAATAATAATAAATTACTCACGCAACAAACGGCAACGTTCAACGTTTTGCAATGTTTGAAGTCAATTACAATCTTCAATCTTCATAATTTGAAATGACTGAGAGAATCATAGACACCTTACTCTTAATAACTGTTACATCCTTATAGATTTAATTACGATTGCATATATAGTGCATAGTGTAGGTAGTGCTGAACTAGGTATCTGTTGTAGTCCCTCGCTCGTATTAGATTTTGTCCACATTCCTTCGACTCCAGTTTCTATGTGTATTTCTGCTCCGATTCTAAGATTCTAGTCCAGCCAGATTCAGATACTTAAACGAAAACGATGGAATAACATCATGACATGGAAAATTTACTAATCGAGTACACACAAAATCTAAAAGGCAAAAGGCAGCTCCTCTAGCTCGAAATATTGCTTCGCTTCAAATATTATATTATTTCCTATATAGTCTGCTGCCGGTCAGTAACTTAATTCAAGCATTTATAGTAGTTTTCAATAACTATTTTCCTTACTTTTTTTCTTCTTTTCATTCCCTTTTATTGATAAATTGTCCGGCCGACTCAGTAAAGCAAGCAAGGGGCAATTATTGGTATAATTGCATCGAATCCTCCCTTATTAAATCGTAAAAGCTACACTGCATGCCGTACAGATTCAGAAATTCAGAATTTTCAGAAATGGCGACTGGCGACTGCCTTACTGTAAGGAAAACCAAGAGGTAGAACACGCAAGGATCTGCCTGAGCAGATTCTGCTCCCGTTCACTTTGCATTTAGGCCATGACTGACGACTGACGACGAGATAAAAGGAAAATTTAGGAAGATGGAAAATTTTCCTATTTTACGGAATTAGGAGTACACAAATGACGCCACTAACGCTGAGGGTGGGTCACTTGACATCCCATGTTAAAGATAATCATTTACGCAATGCTTAGGGTGGGTGGTTGGGTAGTAAATTTTGGTGCCGTCATTTACATCCGGCCCCATATAAAGAATGCGGAGAAAAAAATAAATTGAGGGTAGAATGGGCCTTCTTTTTAGATATGTTCCATTAGTTATGTCGCCCAAATTACCAGTCTTTTAGGACCACCCCACCTTCCCATCATCACCTTAACATTTACGGCTATCTCAAAATAGCACTTCATTGCTCTACCACACCCACTGACCCTACCAATGAAATCATTTAAGCATGGTTCCTTACTCCTTAAAGGCGGAGTCAATAGGTTTGTTTGTTTGCTGAATGGTTTTCAAACAAGTACAGAGCAAAGATGAGCAATAGTAAGAGATAAGGCGGAGGCAGGTTAAAAATTTCACCGCGGGAATTTTAAATTCTGCTCCAAAGTCATCGGTGATTGGTCCTAAATGCTCCAGCAGAATTGCTTATTAGCTTACGGGGGTCACGTGGTAGAGAAATGTATAACATGCTTTTGCCCTATCTCTTACTATCAGATTTAAATTTAAAAAATTATGTTACTTGTGCCGAATGTGTGAATGTGTCGATTTTATCTCCAAGGTATTTTATTTTCGGGACATTCGACTTCGAAAAATGAAAATATTTCTATTGAAACTACTTAGTCGGAGTGGAGTCCGCACAATGCCGCTCCTGTGCCGCTCGTGTACGCCCATTGCAGCGCAAGCTCCGCCCATGAGCGGCTTGGTATACGCCTCTCATATGCCGCTCATATGCCGCTCCTTCAAAAACAACATAAAAGCAATGTAGGGTGAGTGTGCCTAATTGTGGCCACCCGCTCCAATTGACGCGCATGTCTCAACATAGAAAATTTATATTAAGGCATAGAGAAATACAGTAACCCCTCCCGCATCCGGATTAATTGGGAACAGACCCCATCCGGATACGAGAATATCCGGATATGGGAGGTTTTTAAAATGAACTCTTAAACGTGTTTTAAGAAAATATAAAATAGATTTTATGACAACATTTGTATTTAAATCGACAATTCCCACTTCCATTTTCTCATTAGTACTCACATTTATAAGGCAGAAAAAAGAAATACCTAGTTTTTGGTTTTAAAAAAATGATTTTATAATAATATTTTACTTTTATTTTTGAAATTTATTAAAAATATGGTATCTCAAAAATCTTGTCCGGATATGGGAGGGTCCGGATATCGAAAAACCCGTCCGGATATGGGAGGTTCCGGATAATAGAGGTCCGGATACGGGAGGGGTTACTGTACATCGGTTAAGAACTGTAGAAGCTACAGCGCGGCAAAGTTTTGAAATTTGAATTTTTTTGAACTTTGCCGCGCTATTCTAGGCAAACGACGCAAAATGCACTCGAGTTACTTTGGATCTATATTATTTAAAAGTAGCCTGATTTTTTGAAATAGGTCTTTCCAAATTCTGGATCGGTCATGTCGCGTCATTCCCTTGTAAATGGAGCGGAGCGGAGTATTGCTCTCCCCTTCTCCTTTAACATGTGCCGTGCTATGACTAGTACTAGTATCAACTTTTTTTAAAAATGTTTTGACATGCTGGGTGACCGAAGAGCTAACAATGACGAGAAATCCTTTCTCGTCTATGGGTACTGTATGGTACTGTACGACTTGTTGACTCCCCCAGCCACCAATTCAAGGGATCGTCTGTTAATGATATTATTGGTTTGGTATTGTAATTGGTCTGGTAGGGCATTGAATTATATTGCTATTTTGAGAAAGCCGTTAATGTTAAAGTTATGACTCGTGGGTGGGGTTGGTAAAAGACAGGTAATTTGAGCGCCATCATTTATGGAACATTCCTCAAAAGAAACCCCAGCCTCAATTTAGGCGAAGAACAGAAATCAGGAAGTATAGAAGGTGCATCTCCGGCTAAAATATTTGGCCGACTACTTTTGCATTAGGCAAATGGAATTTGGGGAGTGGCTTTTTGCACCACTCAATGGTGATTTGGACTTTGTCATCACTCCTTGCTGCTTATTGGCTTTTAAAAAATAATAAGGACAGACTTTTTTTAATTTAGATGCACCCTCTCCTATACCTCCTGATTTATATTCTCTGTTTAATACTAATACCATAAAATGAGAAAATTTTCGTTCTTCCTCAAAATGTTCCTATCTCGTCACTCGCCCTCACTAGTCAGTCAGAGCAGAGTCAGTGTCATGTCTCACTAGTCAGCCATGGCATATATGCAAAGTGGACTGGAACAGAACCTTGCTTATTCTTACTGTAGGTCATTGTTATTACTACAGTAATTCGTCATTTTTGAAATTCTGAACCTGTACGGATAAGACGGTACTTTTCCTATATTGCCAATGCTTTTTCAAGTAAACTGATCAACTGATCATCTTTTAGGGTAAATTGGAATTTTGAGACTATTTTTTTACTTTTTTCACCTGCGTCTTTTGCAAACTTTAATTTTAGTCACCGAATATTTTTAAGTAGATACAAAATTTAAAGAAAAGCACAATGGTGCAACATGCTTCACTTTAAGACATTTTGTCATTTTGCTACAAAAGATACAGGTTCTTGAAGTTTTGAAAAAATTAACCCAATCACCAACAGTGAAAAGGAATTAAAGTGGAGAGTTAGAGAGACATCCTTAAATACTATAATGCATAAAAAAGTGATTGAAAACTATTGGTTATTTAAATGAATAAATTGCGTGACTATTCTGCCCACACCATAGTGAGAAAAGAAAGGAAAAGATAATGAGAGGGGTAGTGTATTGAACCGAGGACGAGGAAAATATTGGATCGTTAAGAAAGTATATAATTCGTCTCTTGTTGCCGTAAGTGACAGCATAGCATATAGAGGTTAAATTGACATACAGATTTGCCCTAATTCAGTACTAGTTACCTATATACGCAATCAGCTAAATCTATACTGATGTAAGTTTGAAGTTATATTGAGAGTAAGGTGACTATGATTCTCTGATTACAGATGACGGCTTAAAATGACTGTACAAGTTGACTTTGTGCACACATTGAGTATTGAGTTCGAATGCCGTTCCCGTTCCAGCTCTTATCATTTGTTTGAGTGATCACCAAAAGTATTAGTAGCATCAAAATCAGACCATTTTAACAGTAAGCAGGTCTTATTGTTTATGTGTTTTTTGCATTTAGTCGACTCTAATAGCAGGACTATTACTGACTTCGACACGAGTCACCACCAACCAACATTCACCTCGACTTTCAGTTCAAGTTTGAACTCAACTTCGACACTCGGCAATTCAGAATGTAAAACTTTCAATAAAAGCCCGCCTCCAATAGAACCCGGTCCAAAAATTATGGAAATAATAAAGCCCCGCCTATAATAGAACCCCGGGGTTGTTGGAAGTTAAAGTTTGCATTCTCAACGTTGTGTGTTCTAATATTGCCCGGGGTTGTGTTAGAAGATAATGCATTTTCCTCCTGGACATTATCCCCCCAGCACACTTTTCCCCCCGGACATTATCCCCCCAGGCATGCCCTGAAACCTAAAAAATCCCAAGGAGGGTCAGGTGTAACCCTTTCTATATTAAATTATTAAATTTTTGGAGGGGGGGGGTCTCAGATTTTCCTGCTTGTAATGCTAAACAAAAATGTCCAGGGAGGGTCAGCAAGTATTACAGGTGTCGAGGCTTCAGGCTGTGCCCCCAGGACATTTTCCTCACA
The DNA here is from genome assembly GCA_949802685.1 of Dicyrtomina minuta. Classification (NCBI taxonomy): domain Eukaryota; kingdom Metazoa; phylum Arthropoda; class Collembola; order Symphypleona; family Dicyrtomidae; genus Dicyrtomina; species Dicyrtomina minuta. The sequence goes on from CATKUY010000273.1 coordinate 52,598, forward strand.
GCATCAAAAACACAACCAAAATGAGCGAGTATTTATTTACGGAAAATTTGTGTATTATTCATAAATTTTCTTCTTAATATGTAATAATAATAATAATAGCGTAAGATTTTTGCATACTATTGAGAAAATCTATGAATAATACACTCATTTTCTGTAAAAGAATACTCGCTCATTTTGGTTGTGTTTTTGATGCTGGGAGGATGTCCTCAGTACGATTTGGGAGGATAATGTCCTAAAACCCAAAAAAAGTATGGAATAACCTTAATAATATGTGTTAATGCCTATTTATGCTGGTTGTAGTTTCAGTATTTGTAGCGGTGGTTGTAGTAGTTGGAGTACCGGTGGTTGTGGTTATGGTGGTCCCAAAAGCAAGACCCAATATTTTCGCACCCAGTTCACCTATATACACCAACTTACATCCAAATAATGTGGGTCACACACTGTTATTATTATTCAGACACCATCAGTCAGCCACTTTTATCATTCAGAGACCATCAGTCACCCACTTGCATCATTCAGACACAATCAGTCAGCCACTTTTATTACAAATTAACTATTTACTTTATAATAAAAAATGAATAATAAAATATTGAATTTTATTGTCTTATATCGTTTTTGCTGATTTCCTTTTTGATATAGGAATGTTCATTGCATTGCATTATTATTGGTCATTATCATCCTAAATCCTAAGCTCCAACGCATGCATAACCACATGAGTCATTGGAATTGTATTGCATTGGTTTTTTCAAAGTGATCTCCATGTTACACTGTTATACAGCTACTCTTGCTCGATATTGATTTTTTTTAAAGTCTTCTTTTAAGAAAAATAAATTTTTTGAATGCAGCAAAGTAAAAATTTTAAACTATTCTTAAATCAACTTTCGTTTTATTTTACGGGGTGAGGGAGACTGCAAAATTCTGTAAAAACTATAGCAACTACGTAATCTACTAAAATCGATTAATTAATTTTTTTTGGAGGTGGTTTTTGCGTGAAGCTCTTCAATTGCTGACATATTACAAGTAGATCGAATTTCAATGACTACTGCATCAAACCAAAGCCAAAACCAAAGAATGATATAGGTAGATGTATTAGGAGTTGTGTATGCATCCTAATAACTACACCCCAATAATAAATTATTAAAATAATTAATGCGGAATTATTCTAATGTTCATTTCCAAATGTTTAGCTTCAGAAAAGCATAAACTATATTCGCTTCCAAAATATCTTTCCTTCCACCACTCAATAGGTTGAATTCCACTTTTTTGTTTAATTACATTACTCAATTTGAAATTCTGCATACTATGAAGTCCCACAATATTTATAACGATTTAAAGTTTCTATCAAAGGGACCGATATCACTTTTATTTTCCATACTAATTACACTAACGCTATTTAACCACGGCGATGCTGACAATTCTGATGTTGAAATACCTCGCTCCCCAAACGATCTGCTGTTCGACTGGGTTTTGTCTGAGATTTTATTCGTGAGTCAACTTAGAAATTTGGACACTTTCCATCTCAAAGAAAAAACCTTCCATAAGGAACTAGAAAGGTAAAATCTCTAATTTATTTTTCCTATTCGCTAATTGCGACCTTCCTACGGGAGTGAATTCCCCATCCATTTAAACACGAAATGAAATAATAGTTACCTCACAGATTTCGATGACACAGTCAGTGATTTAAGAGGCTATGGAGGGTCACCCACAGAGAAGGCGACTGCTATTTGCAATAACCCTATCGCATCCCACAGAGTCATCCGACGAATTGCGTATGTGCTCCCTGATCTGCGAAAAAACATCAAAGCAGATGGTAATAATTGTAATTACCTACACAGATTCAATCACACAAAATTGAAAAAAATATTTTAACAGGATTGACTAATATTTGGCATTAACTACTCATTAAGTTAAATTAACTAGTTCTGTATAGCTGAAGGATTTAATTTAAATTAAAGTTGATCTTCATTTTCCAGCTGATTTGGTTAAATATGACAAAAACTTTCCTAGTAATAACTGGATCACAGCCAAGGAAGTGAACGACTCGATGCATGGCATCCTAAGAGTTCACAACGTTTACGATTTGGATGTTGAGTTGGTAAGAAAATTTTGTGCATCAAATTAAACAAAAATACACAACATTTTTGAAATTTTGAACAGAAACGATATACATATAGTTATATTTTAATAATTTAACTTTTTTAACAGTTTGCAGATGGCATAATTTCTAGAATTCATACGGGAGCCAAACTGCTTGGAGTTCACTGCTACGAAATCGGAGTTTATGCCCACAATCAGGAATTCCACACTTTGAGTGTTCAGTGGCTTCAGTTGGCACTTTCCAAATCCGAAGTCGATAAAACAGTGGACAAAAATCTGATAGATTGCGCTCTTCAAGCAGCAATACACAGAGTAGGTACGCCTAATTTTAATGACAATTAAATGCGCATCTGTCAATTTAGTGTACGGTTCAGGATAAAATAATCACACATTTTGTTTGTTTTCCTTACTATGATATTGCAATTGGTCCTAAGTAGCATGATGAAGCATTCAACGATCGCTGGGAGCTCGATCCATACTTTTTTACTCAAAGGCTTATAAACAGTACAGATGCAAATTTTGGCAACTCATCGTCAGTAGAACTTCCGGAAACGCAACGAAAACGATTGGTAAAAGAATATAAAGGGAGAAAGGAAACCGTATTCAACGATGTTAACTTTTGGGAACTGTGCACAAAGGGGGGAATTAAGGTGAGTAATATGGGCATAACTCCCTATAGGTGTTCCCTTGTATGTAGGTATACAACATTCAACATTAGCGCATTTAATATTCGAAGTTGAACCGTATCGTCTGTGAAGAACCAAGATGACCCATATCCAATTAAGGCTACAATCAAAATGAGAAACAAAATGAGAAACTTGTGTAAAATTTTAATTACGAGTCATTATTAAAAATTGTAAAATGTCCTATTTACATTTCCTTTTTTATGAAAGGGTGCAAAATGTTCTAATTCCATGTTTTGAAAAGTGTAAAATGTTCTAATTCCATGTTTTGAAAAGTGCAAAATGTTCTAATTCCATGTTTTGAAAAGTGTAAAATGTTCTAATTTCATGTTTTTGAGCAGTGCAAAATGTTCTAATTCCATGTTTTTGAAAAGTGCAAAATGTTCTAATTTCATGTTTTCGAAAAGGTACAAAATGTTCTATTTACATGTTTTTGAAAAGTGTAAAATGTTCTATTTACATATTTTTGAAAAGTCCAAAATATTCTATTTAAATTCTATCAATACATGTTTCAATATTTTTGTAGATAGTGCATATTAGTAGTATGTTTTGGTTCCTTTCGTCGCCTTTTCCCGCCGTTTCGGCGCCGCACGGCGGGTTTCTCGCCGAAAAAACCGCACAGAAAATAGCCGAAAAAACCGCACGGCGGGTTGCGAATTTCTCGCCGAAAAAACCGCACGGCGGGTTATCGATTTATTGATTTTATTGATTTTATTGATTTTATTGATTTTATTGATTTTATTGATTTTATTGATTTTATTGATTTTATTGATTATATTGATTTTATTGATTTTTATCCCGCCACTGCAGGTTATTGATTATCTAGCCATCTCTCTTGACGGACGTGGGTGTAGTGTCGACTTGGCAGGTGTTGGTTCCGGTATGTTATCGATCGGGCGCCTGGTGTTGGTTCCGGTATGATATCGATCGGGCGCCTGGTGTTGGTTCCGGTATGATATTGATTGTTTGGCGTTAGTCCCCCGCCACAACCGACAACTCTACAGTCTTTATGCTATTTCCCGCCAATGTGTCTGCTATTTCCCGCCACCGCAGGCTGTCGCTATTTCCCGCCAATCAATACTATGTCCCGCCATTGCAGGCTGTAAATCAATACAAAATTCTTGCATTTTCTCTCAAAATCAATAGTAAATTTAGTTTTTTCTGGAAATCAATACATAATTCTTGCATTTTCTCTCAAAATCAATAGTAAATTTAGTTTTTTTCTGGTAATCAATACAAAATTCTTGCATTTTCTCTCAAAATCAATAGTAAATTTAGTTTTTTCTGGAAATCAATACATAATTCTTGCATTTTCTCTCAAAATCAATAGTAAATTTAGTTTTTTTCTGGTAATCAATACAAAATTCTTGCATTTTCTCTGAAAATCAATAAAAAATTTAGGTTTTATCTGGAAATAAATACAACGTTATGCATTTTCTGCGAAAATTAATACAAAATTCGCTGTAACCGCAGGCAATGGGGCTCTACCGCTGTCCGGGACCTGCCGCTCGGGGGTCTGCCGCTGCCCGGAACCCGCCGCTTGGGGGTCTGCCGCTGCCCTGGGCCCGCCGTCGGTCTGAGGGGAGTCTGCCTTCACCCTGGAGCTTGCTGCTGCCCTAGGGGAGTCTGTCGCGCGTGCCAATGCTTTGGAGATTCGTTTGCCTTTTGTATGCTCTATATATGAAATTTGTGTGAGCAATGAAAATGTTTTTTGAAATAAACCATCATTTAATTTTAAAAAAAATGCCAATTGTTTTTTATTACAGTTTTAAAATTTTGTTTACAATTAATAAATGTTTACAAATTATTTTCGTACAACTTATTATTTTACAAACTAAATAATTTTTACTTGGTTTTAAAAAGTTATTATGTTTTACAAACTTAAATATTTTTTTTACAAATGTTTACAAATTATTTTTTTTACAAACTAAATAATTTTTACTTTGTTTTAAAAAGTTATTATGTTTTACAAACCTAAATATTTTTTTACAAACTAAATTTTTTTTGTTTACTTTTATACTTTTTTTGTTAACAAAATGTTTTACTATATTATTTGTTTACAAACTATTTTGTTTTACAAACTATGTTTTTGTTTAAACTTTGTTCAAATTTAATTATATTTAAATTGTTTTGTTACTTCTTTAATTTAACAAAGTGTTTTTAAAAAAACGTTCTATTTGTCTTATGTGTAAAGGGTAAAATATAGTTTAGGTTATTGTTGTTTGGATAGTATGTGTTTCTAATCCATAGAATGCTCGAAATGTATTTGTTTGTGGCTATCCAGTTCAAACACTCCTTGGTACAAGCAATAGACAAGCACGGTTATGGCTTTGTCCAATGGTTTCTTGAATTTCAATCCAATTTTTACTTGACCTTTTTGATTTAAAGACAGGGTATTTTCAAAGTTTGGCAAAAGTTCC